>ML790984.1:77825-134724 GCA_009831015.1 Picea engelmannii
CACAAGTTTTGTTTTTACTGTAAAGTGAAATTCTAAATAAAAAAAATACTTTTGTATGTCGGAAGTTGAATAACTTGTGAAAATACAGTTTTTTTTCTCATAAAACAAGCAAAAGTGTAACCCATCTTCATGATTTCACCCTAAATCAGTTTTTAATTCCAGAAAATCAAAACCCCAATTGGAGCCAAGGCATCCCACACAGCTGGGTGAGGAAGGAATGACATACTGCTATGTTGATCATTCACAGGTACATTACATGCGAAGACATATTTTCTCTTGTTCATCTTTATCATATTAGACTGTTAATTCATGTGAATGGTGACTACCCTCTTAATCTACCTTATTTCTTATTGAAAATCCTATCGAAGATGTTTGAGAGGATTCAGTCACATCTTGCAACAATAAAGAAAAGTCTTTTTCATCAAGGGCTGATCAAAACGTTGGTAGTCTTTTCTTTAAATGAAGTTCAGAGGTCTTGGGACTGGTTAATTCATTCACTAAAACCTAAACCATAGGAAACTAAGTCGAAGACTGCTAAGGAGAAGAAACCTATAAAAAATAAAAAGGCCTCTCAAGCCACTGAGGTTTTGATGAAAGAAAACTCCCCTGCAGCCAGGATAACTTGTGTTGGTAAGAGAAAGTTACAGACACAACAAGCCATTGGTGATTTGCCTATGGGTAAACTTAATGAGAAGATCACTACATATCAAAGTAAAAAACTTAAAATTGATGAAGAGACTGATTTCCTTTTTTATCCAAACATCAGAGAGGAACCTAATGAACCCGAATATTACACCACAAGCCCAATCCAAAGTCCAGCTAAACAGAAGAAACAATCTACAGGAAAAAGTTGCAAAGGGTAAGAAACAAAGTAAGAAGAAGAAACCTGTATCTAAATTCCCTAGAAGAAATTCCACCAGGGCTGCAAACAAATTCAGGCTGAATTCAAAGACCATGTTTCATCCTTGTATCAAGAAGGAAAACCTTATTATCATAGAATACAATTCAAAAGATACTAAGAAAGAGATAAAAAAACAGACCTTGGCATCTTCTTCAACAAGTCAGAGGAGGAATCTGAAGAATAAAGGAAAAAAAGTGAAAAGGGAAAACAGATTGCACAGTATTCAATTAGACCTGTAACTAGGGAAACTACAAGTTCAGATTCAATCACCGAATCTACATTCAAAGGCACATATTCAATTAATGATGAGAAAAATGATTTTTTTTTCTAGAAATAGACTAGCTACACGATTTTCCAAAAGCCAGAGACTGAGAAAGCATTGAAGAAGAGGATCTTAGCACTGGGTTGTCCTCAAAGTATGAAATAAAACTAGGGAAACCCCAAGATTCCATAGATTTGAACCTACCTGCCCCAGTAGAAGAATATCCAGAATTCAAGGTGGAAGCAAGGAAAGAAAAGGACAGGGTAAAAGAGTTGCAGGGTATTATTAAAAAATTGAAGAAAGAAAAGTCCTTTGTAGAGCAATGGAATGCTAAACAACATGAAAAGATACAAGAATTCAAAAGGAAGAGGAAAGAGTAGAAGGCCTTGCCAAAGGAGGTAAGAGAATCCAATATAATATTGTATTGGCATAATATGGTGCTAACAACTAAACTAAAATAGAGGGACACCAGAGCTTCTGCAGTTATCATGCCATGACAATCCAAGGAAAGTCTGCCTCAGTTTTTGATTGCTCAATGCTATTACCAAGATAGTAAAGATGAGCATTTTGGTCCTTAGTGCTTTGTTTAAATAGAACTTTTTGGTATCTCAGATGAACCAGCTCAACAACATATTATTCCTCTTTTTGTGGGATTTGCAGAACTTCATCAACCTGTCACCTAATCTATAATCAAATTGGTTGTTAAGCATACTACACTATAGGCATTAGAAGTGCTCGTATGATCTTTTATCTCCTAGGAAATAGTCAATTTATATGATCCTATTTTAAAACTGTAGTCTAAAAAATAGGATCTACAAGAGTAATTTGTGTGCTTTAAAAAGACATTGAAAACACTGTATGATGGTCGATTAGTTGGGGAATTCAAGGGCTATTTTTGTAAAGACTCCACTGTAAGACAAAGATAATATTTTCATATTGGCACTAAATGGAAAATGCATTTTGATGGTCAGATCTTCTTTTCATATTATTATCTGTTTCTTTTCTTACTTGAATACATTTATTCTACTGCAAAGCATATGATTTCTTGATTGTGAGTGACACAGTGAAAATTTTAATGTTTTTGTTCATAATTAAAATTGTTTTCAAGTACCATGTTCTTATTTCTTAATGATATTTAGGAATGATAAATCCATGTGTGAGTTGACAAATTGGATACTCATATATCTTCCTTTCTTTATTACCTTACCATCTAATCTATTAAAGTGTTTGTCATTTACTAAGCCAGTGGGATGTTTATTTTCCTTTTACATTGAGCTACATGTTTTATTGAATCCTTGAGCCAATTTTCAACATTTTTCTAAAACCTATTCAAAAAACTCTTTATAAAAATACTATTGCAATAACTTGATGATTCCCTAACTTGCCCTCTCATAGTCAAGTGCAACTTTAGGGACTAACAACTTCTTCCAGTTTGTAAACAAAGGAAGATGAACTTATCGAAGGTAAGTTATATTGAGCAAGTGTTACTCTCCTCGAGATTGTTAAAATAAAAAGAAGTACTCATCTATCTGGGTGGGGGAAAAATTGAAGGAAGTAGGTCAAGTTTTTTGAGAATATTTTATGGCAGCTTTTGTCGCCCTTGAACATGGAACCTGTTTGTGTGTCATCTTACAGTTGGGTAATCCGCTTGTCTCTTAGCATATCGGTTCCATGTGTCGCCCTACTTTTTTCGTCTAATCGAAGAGTGCTCTTATTGTCGTGAAATTACATTCTTGGTACTCGTTGAGTCAATGCTTCCAAGTCAGTTGTAGTGCCTCATCATGTTCAAGGGAAGTTTCACTTCAAACCATCCATCTGCAGTATTGCCATTTTCCATTTCATGTGTGAGTCCATACTCATTCGATTCACCATATTACATCACTTTCCTATGTCAGTTTTGTGTCGATGATGGGGGATACATGAAGGCCCTCCTTGGACGAGTCTTTTCCTGTCAAATTCAACACATCATCCAGGAATTAGACTTAGAAACTAGTTAGTACCTTGGGACCAACATGCCTCAATGGCATACCTCCTCACCTTTGATAGTAGGTTTACATCATTGAACTCTGATCGGATGATTCCACGAATGTTCGACTTCAGCGCATTTATACTAGGGTACCTTGGGAATCATTGACATCACTGGTGATTTCTCTCGCACTTGTTAACGATTTACCTCAATGACCGATAATCAAGTGGTTTCTACCGTGTTTGACATCAAAACATATATTCACATGGCTAGATTCATACCACATCACTCTATTATTTGATTTTCCCAGGCTGTGAAGGAGATCATTTGAGCATGCTGATATATAGACTGTCACATAGATCCACATTGTATTGGTTTGTGGCTATGTTTTATCATCTCGTAACTCCACTATGTATTTATCGTGGTTACGATAAGTTCATGTCATGAAGGTATGGATCCACTTTGTATCTTTGGTGTCCATATCCTTAGTCAATATTTTTCATGGATCCAGAGTGTATTGGTCGGTGGTCGTGCTTTGATTCATCTCATATTTTGAGCATAGGTATGCCTGCCTAAGAAATGGAACATATATTAATACTATTTGATGGTTGTTTGCAACTTCCTCCAGGTTCTCCAACTCCATGCCCTTGCATTGAATAATTGTAAAGTGTTTCGTCCATCAGTTTCTCTTCTGACCTCACACTTTAGGGGGCATACTGTTACACATCAAATTTTCACATCTAGGTACCTCCCCCTAAGAGTCACAAGTGTAGTAAAAGTGTCATATGCACCTTGCTAAGTGTCACATACACCTTGACACCATGAAATAACATATGTCACAATCCCTAGTCAATGTGGAGGAGAGATATGTTATATGAAGGTCAAAATACTATGTGCACATGAATTATGATTAATATTCATGAAAATGAAATTAATTTAGTGTCAAAATCCACCTCACATTTAGTTTCCTATTTTTTAGGGGAGGTTGAGGATCTCATGGATGGTTGAAATATTTCCCTTTAAAATCCTTGAGAGATTTTTCCTCCATCAAAATCCTTAAGAGATATTTTCTCCCTAAATATCTTGGAGATCCCATTTTAGTGGATCTGATGAGTGATCCTCTCCATAGTGGTTAAGCCTCCAAATCCTATATAATGAGAGATTTTCCATAGAGAAGAGGAATAGGGGCATATTTGAGGTATCAAACTTATGACCTTGGGAGAAGGCTTTTGGTTATGATCTTGGGAGCATCGTGCAAGGGTTGGATGAAGATGACTTGGAGAGGCTGCTGCAACTTCATCTACAGATTGTAAGTATCTCTTTAAAGTTCTCATTAATATTACTTGTCCTATTCCCTTCAAGAGTGTGTATTACTTCATATGATTGTCAATTTTGATAAATGAATTTGATTAGTTTAATCTTGTAGAATAGAGTAGAGGTTCTTTGTCTTTTGTTTTCCATTGCATTGCAGATTGTATCGAGTGGTGCTGAAGAGTTTGGAGATCAAGCTCATATCAGAGGCAGGGAGGATGAAATAAAGAATAAGGTGCATCACATTGTCTTCCTTCTCTTTCTTTTTCTGATTAGGTAATTGAATTCACAAGGATGTTAGTGTCCATTTGTATGTTTTCTTTCTTGGTATTAGGGGTCTATAATCCAAGAGGATATTCACCTGTCCGCAAGGGGGTTTTCCTACAACACCTTCCTCAAGCATATTATTCTTGTTGAGGGGGAGATAGGGAAGGGTTGAATGATCCTTACTCCACATTATTATTCTTGTAAAGGGGGGCCCAATGAAGGGTTGACAAACCCTTCCTTGAGCATAGTATTCTCATCAAGTCTAAGCTAGGGAAAGGGTTTACTGGCCCTTACTCCAACATAGTATTACAATCGAGGGTGAGCTAGGGAAAGTTTTGGATGACCCTTACTCTAGCATAAAATTCTCATTAAGGGGGTGCCTGGGGAAGGCTCAACAAATTATTCCTCAAGAATATTGTTTTCATCAAAGGGAACCTAGGGAAGGGTCGATCAACCCTTCCTCCAACATAGAATTCTCGTCGAGGGGAGCCTAGGGTAATGTGAGCTAACCCTTCCTCTAACATATTATTATTTTCAAGCAACATATTAGGGAAGGGTTGATTGATCCTTCCTCTAGCATAAAATTCTCATTGAAGGGTAGTCTTGGGAAGGGTCAACCAATCCTTCCTCCAACATAGTATTCTTATTTAAGATGGGTATGTCATAGATTGGAAAGAGAAAATTCTTGAGTGTGAGTTATATAATATTTTCACTACCTTGGAAGAGAGTATTATAGGAAGGATGAGAAGACCGAGAATGAAGGAATACTTGGTTTGTTGGGAAGGCAAGGGCATGGAAGAATTTTCTTGGATTTCATAAGCAGATTTGGAATGAATCACTTGGGTTTTGATGGAAATATCCTTAGGTTATTACATCATAGTCCAATGATGTATTAGTTTTGTGTTAGTTATAGTACATTATTAGTAAGTAATTTAGGGTTGTTGTCTATTTAAAGAGTTTCAATAGAGATTTCACATAGATATATTGTGGATGACATAGTAGAGGGAGTGATTCCTAAATAATATGATCACAAACATACTATTCATTTGGATAAATATTCTTCCATTTGATTAATAAAATAACTTATGTCATGCATATAATTTTCTATTGTGATGCTATTCTTAGTATCTTATTTCTTGTGTGGTACTATATGTGTCTATCTCTAACCAAAACCTTCATTTGGTATAAGAGTAGGTCAGATCAATAGAGATAAGAGCCTATGAGAGCCATGGTCTTTTTATAATTTCTAAGTGCTAGAACCACCGTGTTATTGCATCCATTAATGAAATTATGTATTTGTTAATTTTATATATAGTCTAGAGAGTTTTATTTTTTAGTTTATTGTTTCCTTGTATTAAAGTGTGTGTGTGAAGAGAACAATAAAAAATAGCATGGATTTGGTTTTGTTTGACAAGATGAATCTGAATAAACGTGTAAGTGTGGAGAAAGGAAGTAGTTCTCAGATGTGTTTCTTGTGGCAGAAGTAAGTGATGAGAAATGACACAACTATTGTGCACACTGTGATCAACCATATACAAAAGGTGCAACTAAAGGTTTAAAAACAACGTGATAGTAGTGAGGATCCCTAATGAGTGAATATATTGTCAGGGTGTAATTGATTGAAGTGTGAGAATCAATACTCATGCATGGAAGCTAGGTCATATTGAAGTGATCACTAGTAGATCAGAGTAGTAAAGGGAAACATTGAGAAAAATATTTACAAGTATAAAGCACAACATAGGAGCATGTGGAAGGAGCGTCCAACTAGAGGATAGGAGTAGAGGTTGAGTGAAGGAAATAGAGGAAGAAAAAGGCATAGATTGTTAAAGAACTCAACAAAATATAAACACAATCATATGTATATGGATCTCCACAACCGCCCATTCCATTCCCAATTTCCCATCCCAAATTGATACGCAGTGTATAAATTAGTTAAATAGCACACATGCAAAAAATTAAAATCATTGTTTATTTATTTTCCAAGTTTTTGTATAGTTTAAATTTGATAAAACATTTGAGTAAATTTAAGAGAATTTTTTTTTTTTATAAAACTATAAAAATTGAACCAAAAAGGTTTGTTTGTACATGGGTGCATTGTTGGTTGTACTTACACCCAAAGTATTTTTTTATTGTTGAGGTGAAGAATGTATAAGAAACAAACATAGTGCCAAAATTGTTTGTGCACATCATGAAGCAATTTGTGGACCATAGGACCATTGGGTACAATCTAGCTGAGTGAGCCGAATCAACATGAGGGTAGAGGAAATAGAGGAAAGAAGCCAATCATGATCTCGAGTTTACCTCTAACTTAGAGATTGGTAGTTTGTTATATTGGTGAAACAAAGTTCCCAAAAGACTACATAGTTGAAGAGTTTTATTAATCAGTCATAGTGATTATGTACTACAACTACATATGATTCGAAAACCCTGTACCAAAAAGACTAAAGTGTAGAAAGATGACTAGCGATAGTAGTGATCATTATGTTGTGCATGATCGGGTGGTAATGATAAAGTGAAACAACTACATATGATGGTAAATTAGGTGGATAATGCTTAGTAAAGACACAATGAGTAACATGTCCCACTATTTTGATTTGTACGTACTTGGTGATGCCCAACCAACTAGAGGCGCATATTGGAAAACAGAAGTGGAGGCCCATGCCATAGTTTAAGTGAGTAGAGTGTATGTCCCTATTCACATGTTGAGAAGGTTTCTAAGGCTCAATCTGACTAATTGCATTATGAACAATGTATGTATGTATATTCATAGTTCTAGAGATTGAATATCGTGTTTTTCCCCTATCCACATTTGATTGTAAGGTCTTGGATAACAAATGTGTTCATATCCTTGGTCAAATATATTGAGGAGTGGCAATATGTTCCCGCTACAAAATTTTTTGATTGACAAAATTTTCCCATCCATCGATGATTGTATTGAATTGGAGTTTGTCCTAGTTCCCCTAATGCGTGATTCCTTTCCCTTTGAACTATGTTTGTATTAAGAGGGGGGATGTTGGAAATATCCTTAGATTAGTACATCATAGTCAAATGATTTATTAATATTATGTTAGTCGTAGTGTATTATTTTTTGGGTTGTTATCTAATTTAAAGAGTTTTAGAGAGTTTGCATAGATAGATTGCGGTTGAGAGAATAGAGGGACTCATTCCTAAATAATAGGTCCACAAATAAACTATTCATTGGTATAAATATTCTACCATTTTATTAATAAAATAATTAGTTTTTCTAGAGTATAATTTTATATTGTGACAATATTCTTAGTATTCTATTACTTGTGTAGTATTATGTGTCATAATCTATGACCAAAACCTTCAACCTTCATATGGTTTTTCTACCAGTCTCATGAGTGCGAGCTAAATTTCTTATCACCATGGGGAGTTTGATGTAGGATCATATCCTTGCGGCCAACATGTAGTGGAGGAGCTTGAAGCTATTAATATTCTCTCTTGATCCAACAACCCTTGACTCTACAAAGTTTAGGGGATATGGGGGTGGCGTAAACCCCTTATTCCTTCAGAATCCACTCAACCTTCAGATCATGCTACCCCATCAAATGGCCCTCTAGTCCTCATGATTTTTTTTGTATGTGCTTAATTTTGGTATGACCCTAAGGTTACTCATCCATGTGACAATCTTATGGTATAATTTTATAGGTTTCTATCAATTTTATTTGTGGGTTTTAATTAATTTTAACGTGGTAGTTTAATTGGGGCCACTTGGCATTGTTTTAGAGGATGATCCTTTTCTTGTTTATGTAGGGGATTCTAAATTTTATACATCATGTTTTGGAAAGGGGAGGATAAGACAGTCTCTCATTGAGAAATTGAGAAGGAAATGGAGAAGAAAATGAGGAATAAGAGAAAATAGAAGAGAAGGAAATTGGAAGAGGACAAAGAGGTGGAGTGGAAGAACATGGAAGAGAAAAAAACATAAGAACGTGAGTTAATTACACCAGATATGGTATTCATGTTTGGATTTTGTAAGCTTGGATGCGACTTATACTAGAATGCATTCCCATTTTTAATGTTTTGAAGAATAATATTTGGCATGTAGTTATTAACAATAGTGTATGAATCCCACTAAGGCATGGGAATACAAATTTATGAAAATGTAGTTTAGTATAAATGATGGTTGTGCAAATTTGGTTCCTCCTTTGGTGTGTTTGTTTACTTCAAATATTTTGTGTGCTTCCTTCAATATTTGTGTGTTATGAGAATTAGTTTTGGTAGTCACGATGGATCTTTTTTGTATGCCATATTGTTCTACAACAACTTGGTATCAGAGCAAGATTAATATTATTGGAGTATACATGCACATTTACCTAGTACATAATTTTTCCTATGTTCTATAGTTCATGTATGAGGGCACACTTGGTATCACCTGGTCCAAGTATTCTCTCTTGGATGAGAATACTCTTCACCTAGACAAGGGTGTGCCTCTTCTTGAGTCATGATTTTGTTGTATTTCAGTTACATGAGTGGAGTCCAATATTGCATGCCTACCTTAGAATCATTGCCAAGTCTTGCATGCCTACCTTAGAATCATCACTGAGAGTGCATTCCTTCCTTGGAATCATCACCGAGAGTGTGAATTACATGTGTATGAGAATAGGAGGGAACATTCAATGTGCATGCATGAGTGTAATTCACTCTTGTGCATATCTAGTTAATTGTTGATTGCATGGCCAATTAACTAAGTCTAGGTGGCATATTACTAGTGTTTTAGTAAGTGCATGTCCATGTAAACTCTAGAAGCTCAAGTATTGTGCATTATCTCTCCATGTAGACTATATATCTTGTAAATTTAATTGTGGAATATATTTTCATACATTCTTCATCTCTTTTGTCTCAAGCTTGAAATTATTGCTTCTTTTTGCAAACTAGTTTCTATGTGCAAGTTATTCAACAATTCCACATGGTATCAAAGCATGGGAGCTTGTAAGGAGGTGCACATACTTTATTTTGCAGGTTACAAAGGATTGGAGTGACCATATAGAATGGATCTACCATCGACAATGATCCTCACTCCATATAATTATTTTGAATTGAAGCCTAAAGTTCTCCTTCTCCTCAGAAGAAAAGGACTTTATCAGATTACTATGGGAACCATGTGGGAACTGAAGCAGAGCCCAATTTCATCGATGAGAAATATTAGTTTCTTAACAGATAGGATATGGAATTTGGGATGATATGCTTGTCAATATATCTGGAAAGTTTATTCTTCCATGTAGAATTTGCTTCCACACTAGACGATGTATGTACCACATTGGAGGGTCTATTCATGAAACATAAATATCTTGAAGATTTCATACCAGAGAATGCCAAGAAAAAGCCTAGAGAAAAGCCACCGGAAGATCTAGGTAAGAGCCATGCTCTATTTGTTATTTCTTCCTCGCATAATACTTGGATTCCAAATTCAAGGAATAGGTTATTGGATCCTTCCATAGATATATTGTTCATTGAAAGAAGTGAGAATTTCAATGAAGCCCCCCTACATGCATTCTAGGAGCAACCTGCAACAAATTTTCCACTTATTCTTAAAGCTAATCTCACAGAGGAGGATTATTCATGCTATATGGATCAGATTTCATATCAGATTTCAAAATCTTATTTAGAGGTTCATGAGCATGTTATTACTGATCTGGATCTTAGAACACGGTAGGCACAACATACCCAACAAGTCATCAGAGATCTAGTGGGTGAACCTGTCAATCCAAGGAGAACAAGATATCAATTTGAGGATGTTCTGCATTCCCTCAAAGATAATAATCCATTATTACCCATGCATATATATATGGTTCTTGCATCTGATCCTCAATCATATGAAAAGGTTGCAAGAAACCATTATTGTGAAGCTGACATAAATGAGGAATACAATTCCCTCATTGAGAACCACTCATGGGATTTGGATCCTATTCCTTATAATAGGAGCAAGTGAATAGCTAAGGGGTTCTCACTAGTGAATTCACTTCACCAAATCCATACAGACATATACATATTCATCAAAACCTTCACCGAGCATAAATTTTCAGCCTTGCGAAGTCTCTTTGAATGAAGGACACAACTGCATAGTAGTTTCCGTAGTCAACATTGTCTTTTGAGGGGGCATGGTTTCTTCCTATATAGTTTTCCCTCTTTCCTCACCTTTCAATTATTTGATTTTCAAAGATGCATTATACATGGGTACCTAACATAGCTTATTATCAGGACCCATTCATTATATGCATCCTAGTTGTGCTTCAAGGGGGTATTGGAGTATACAAGCGCATTTACCTAGTACATCATTTTCCCTCTGTTTTATGGTTCATGTATGAGGGCATACTTGGTCTCACTTGGTCCAAGTATTCTCTCTTGGATGAGAATATTCTTCACCTAGACAAGGGAACACCTCTTCTTGAGTCATGCTTCAGTTCCATTAGTGGAGTCCATTCTTGCATGCCTACCTTGGAATCATCACAAAGTATTTCATACCTACCTTGGAATTATCACCAATAGTGCATACGTTCCTTGGAATCATCACCTAGAGTGCACATTACATGTGCATGAAGCTAGGAGGGTGCATTCATTGTTCATGCATGAGTGTAATTCGCTCCACTTGTGCGTATCTAGTTAATTTTTGATTGAATGGCCAATTAACTAAGATTAGGCAACATATTACTAGTGTTTTAGTTAGTGCATGTCCATGTAATCTCTAAAATATCAACTATGGTGCATTATCTCACCATGTAGCCTATATTTCTTGTAAATAATTCACTCATTAATTGTGGAATAGATTTTCATACATTATCTGTTCATCTCTTTTGTCTCAAGCTTGAAATTGTTCCTTATTTTTGCAAACTAGATTCTCTATGTATGTTATTCAATGATTTAAAAAATACTTGCATTAGAGAAATAAGAATTCCATCCAAGCAGAGCTTATTCTTGGTAGAATTGTTGTGGGGAGAAAAATAGTTCTAGCAAAGTGAGTTTGTTGGGTAAAATTGTAATAGGGATAATTACACATGAAGAGATCAACATGTATAGCACGTAGAAGGAAAGTAGGAATACCAACATGGAGTAGAGGAGAGTTTAGAGGAGATACAAATGAGATTACCCAAATATTGAAGGCCATGTTAGCTAGATAGAATGAATGTCATAGAAGTAGCTCAAAGAACAGGGGTTGCAACATATATTAATGATGTGAGTGATGAGAAGTAGGAAGAAAAGGATCCATAGGAAGAAGTTGATGAATTTGAATCCCTAGAAGAGAGGCTTATTAGGGAATTGATATATTGGAGAGGTAGGGAAAACATGGAAACCCCTAGAGACTACTTGTTGGTTTTGGAGCATGATTATCTTACTGATTTAGAGGTCTTGTTTCATCCATGTTTGGATCCCAAACCCTCGTGGGGTTTTTTGTTACAATCTTTACATGATTATCTCCACGTTTTGTTACATTGCATCGTGTGTAGTGGGGGGGTCACAAGGGGGGCAGAGACCTCGGGAAAAAAATTTGGGGCGGTTTTTTGCATCCATTTTGGGCAATTTTAGCACATGTTTTTTCGTCCCATGGTTTTCTAATTTTGGTTAAGGAATCAAGGTTGTAATCTAATCCAAGTTAATGGGTTAGAGATTTTGGATTCCATGAGATCCTATGTATTATATTGTAATTTCATATTCAATATAGATCGTTCATTATTAGGTCACATATTTGACGGTAGAGGCTATGTTGGTACTGCTTTTTTCTCTAGAAAGAAACCCCTTTTAAAAGAGGGCATTGTATTATGGCTATGTATGGTGAGAGAATGTAGTGTGTATGAGGGAGGAGACTATGAGAGAGTGAAGATGAGGTTGTATCGAATGTGTTTAAGGTGTTATCCCTTCATTTTGCTAGATTGAATAAAGGAAGGACTGGTTGTTTCTTTGTGGGCTAATTCATATTGGGTGAACCACATATATTGGTGTCTCTCTTGTATTGTGTTCTTCTGTGCTTTATTTCCACATTAATTTTGATTTGTTTTATTATTATTTCTCTGTGATCTTATTCCTTACATTACTCTAGGAGATTAAAACTAGAAGAACCGATTGAACAGATTGGAAACATGGATAAATTATTTGAATTTGATAAAATAAAAGACCCCTAAAGATTTAAATTTGCAAAAACAAGGATGAAAGGGTGTGTATACCTCTAGTGGGATAATTATTAATTGGGAAAGAAAAGAAAATAGAAAGGTAAAATTAAAGTTTTCCAATAGGATGATTTCAAAGATAAAGGGTAAATTTATCTCGGTGGATTACTCCTTAAAATTTTGTAGGAAGTTGCAAAACCTAAGATAAAATAAGTTGACGATGATGGATTACACTAAGAAATTTTATAGGTTGTCTATTAGGTTGGGATAAAGTGATGAAGGAGATGAGACTATTTCTAGATACATTAATTACCTCCAATAAGTTATTCGAGATGAGTTAAGTTTGGTGGAAATTGGATCTCTTACAGAGACATATCAACATGCCTTAAAGGAAAAATCAAAAGCTATGAAGAAAACACGAATGTTATTATTGTAAAGGAAAAATAGGTGGAGGAAAGCATACACCCAAAAGAGGACAAAGAAACAAAATAAAGGGAGAAGAAGGACAATGTGAAAGTGTTACAAGCCAAGAATCTAGAATAAATTATCAAGCCCCTATAGGCCATATAAATCCTAGAGGTAGAGGAGCAAGATTTGGAGGAGCATGCTTCAAGTGTGGAGCACAAGGGAATAATGCTTATGAATGTTTGGAGAATTTAAATGACAATAGAAGATAATAAGGAAAAACTGATATTGGCTAATGAGTTGAGAGCACAAATGGATCATGTGCAACAAAATCATGGGAAGAGTCTTATGTTCCAAAGAGTGTTGTTGATGCCAGAGCGCCAACTTGAAGAGAAATAAATAGACCAGTGGAAGGAAAATTTTAAAACCAAATGAAATATTGGAGTTATCCATTGTTCTCTTTTTGTAGATGGTGGTAGTAATGAGAACCTGGTATCTAAGGAAGTTATTGATAAGTTGAATTTGAAGTGCACCCTACATTTGAGTACATATTGAATCTCTTGGTTGCAAAAGGGACACCATGTCACAATTTCAAAGCATTTCCTAGTAAAACATTCCATCTTGGGAATTATCATGACCAAATATTATGTGATGTAATTCCAATGGATACATGCCATTTGTTGTTGGGGAGGACTTGGTAGTTTGACCAGGAAGCTTTTCATGATGGAGTAAATAATACCTTTCTACTAGAGAAGGGTAGAAAGATAGTTTGGTTTTTTCCCATGAAATAATAAAAAGGAGACAATATTAACAACAATAATTACAATAGTAATTGTTGTTGAGTGATGTTGTGCATAAAAAAAGAGTTCTTAAAAGAATCAAAGAAGGAAATATGTTGCTTTTCTATTTTTCCAAAGAATTGAAGTTCAAAAGTGAAGAGAAGTGACATAACAACATAAGTTAGTGAGTTTTTATCAAAGTTTAAAGAGGTTATTTTTTAAAAACTACCAAAGGGATTGCCAGGCATTAGGATAATTTCCCACCAGATTGATTGTATTCTAAGTTAAATTTTACCTAACAAAGTGCCACACAAATTGACTCTAGTTGAAAGTGAATAAATCAATAGGCAAGTCTAGGATTTATTTGACCAAGGATAGATAAAAGAGATCTTGAGACAATGTGTAGTACCTTCTATACTAGCACTAAAGAAGGGAGGATAAAGGCATGTGTGGATTGATTCCAAGGCCATTAATAAGATTACCATTAAATATTGGCTTCCATTACCAATAATGGATGATTTAATGCACTATTTGAGTGGATCAAAGTACTTCACAAATATTGACCTATAAATGAAATATCACCAAATTCAAATTTGTGAAGGAGATGAGTGGAAGAAAACCTTTAAGACAAATGAGGAATTGTATGAATGTATGGTCAAGCCATTTGAGTTTATGAATGCACCCAATATTTTTATGAGGATAATGAATGCAATGTTGAAACTTTATTTGGGTACAATATTGTAGTGGTTTGTTTAGATGACATTATTTTTTAGCAAGACAAAAGAGGATCACATGAGGCATTTGATCAAGTGCTAGAGCGGTTGAAGGATGAGAAGCTACTCATAAATATGCAAAATTTTATTTTATGAAGGAAGGAAGGATTTATCTACTTGGAATTTGTGATATCTCAATATGGGTTGAATATGGATCCACAAACAATAAAATCCATTGTGGAGTGGTCAACTCCGAGAAGTACCTTTGAGGTAAGAAAAATTCATGGATTATCTAGCTGCTATTGGAAGTTTATTAGGAATTTTAGTGGTGTATGTGCAACATTAATAACATGCATGAGAAAAGGAGAGCTCCAATGAAATACAACAGTGAAAAAAGGATTTGAATTGTTGAAGAACAAGGTCATTGAGAAGCCAATGCTGACTTTGCCAGATTTCGAGAAAGTGTTCCAAGTGGACTGTGATGTCAATGGGACAACAATTGGATCAATAATTAGATGGTAGGGTAATCCAATTGAATTATTCACTAATAAGTTGGACAATGAAAATAAGAAGTATTTGGTGTATGATGAATAAATTGAATACACAGGATCATGACAAGAAATTTGGAGGAAAAATCCTCAATCCATATTCTCAACTCATTGTATTCATTTCAATAATACAATATACAATGCATAGATACAAACCACCTCAATCTCTCTCACATCGACACCTTATCAGGAGACAAGGTAGGAGGAGGAAAAATAGGAATCTAGAAACACACTTAGGATAACAACTATATCCTAGAATGTGAAATACAAAGGTGGTATACTAGGACTTCATGATTGTATATGAGTAAGAGGATACCATTCCCCCCCTCAATCATAAGTCCAATCAATAATACCAGCAATGTGGCATAAACTAGTATCATCTCCAATTCGTCATGGTGAAAATCCTGAGCTAATCCTCAATGAACAAATACATGAAACAACACCAAATCTAGATGTTGAAAACTCTAGAAAATTTCACTGTGTAATCATGTGAGCCAGAATGTTCATAATTTTTCACTAATGTGAACTCCAATATGATGAGAGTGAACCAAGAGAAGTGAATCAACTGCAAGTCTGACACATCCCTGAAAATGTATGACAAATCAATCAAATGCCAAAATACAATGCAAAAGAATCCAACTATCCTCTCGTAGGTCAAATGACCATCTAGGTGAAAAACAATGTCCACATCATTGCTCTCAAAATAATCATCACAATCATGTATCTTGTGTATAATTCAATTGCAATTCATTGAACCAAGGTTCTGCCAAAGTCTGCCATCTACAAACTATACTTTCCCATCTACAAAATTTTATTTGTTAAGTCTGCTTTCTACAAACTATGGTTGCCCATCTGGAAAATTTGATTTTTGTTGTTGTCGAAAATTTTGGTCTGACAACCATCTTCAATTCATCATCAATTCCCCCCCTTTTTTAGTTGAAAGGATGGATCACAAGTGGTTTCATGAACCATATTCACTTGATCTTTAAACTCCCCGCTTTAAGGTGCATGAGAATTATGTTTTGTTTCAAGACGCGTATTTACACGAGATTGAACTCTTTGGTAAAACTGAAATAATCACTTGGTTGTTGATGACCATTGACAATGATCGATCCACTCATAGTGAATATTTATCTTGGAACATTTTTCTGATGGATGATTCTTGTTGCCGCAATGTTGACAAGGATGGAGATCATAACAATGAATCTCCATGTGACCAACTTGATTGCAATTTTGGCATTTTTCATTCTAATGCTCGACTCAAATAGGTAAAGTTAAAACTTCTTGAAGGAATCCATCACTTTGGAACTGGATTGGTATAAAATAATAGGGAATATGAAAGGTAACTTCCTTTTCATATCCAAGTCATGTTATGTGCTTGTTGTAGCTGATTTATTCCTAAGGTTTGATGATGGGATTCGAAAGAGTATTTTGAACCTGTATCTTTGACATATGTGAAGTTGATTTACTACAGGTTGATGCATCACTGAATAGTTTTCTTCATTGAACTCAAAATAAAAATCTTGAAATGCAGGTTCACAAATACTTCATCTTCATTTGAAACTGCTTCTAGAGTTTTCTTGTTGATATGCTCCTTCACTAACTATTTCTCGAAATCATCATCATCATCATTTTCATAGAGATGGTTGTCCTGAACAAAAACTAGTTCATAACACTTCATGGGCTATAGATTTTTGAGATCTATCAACTCATCATTTAGTAGTTGGGATTGTGCTTGAAAAATTCTAACTTTAGCTTGCGTCACTTGCAAACAAGTTAGCATTGATTGATGAATATCTTTGTGAAGTATGCTTGCATTGTCTTCGGTAGTGTTTATTAGAGTGTTCATAAACTCTAATAATTTGAGACTTTACTCCATTTGAAAAATTGAAATATGTCTCCTTATACAAATAGGTCCAAATTACAATTGATTTGACAATGAAGAAGGGGGTTTCTTGTAACTCGCTCACTTGACTCACTCGCTTGAACTTGCTTGCTTGAATTTATTTACTTGAATTCACTTGCTTATAATTCATGCTCACTTGAACTCTTGAATTCATTCACGTGAAATTTGTTTGCTTTAATTTGTTCACTTGAACTTCACACTCACTTGATTTTGCTTCCAGGAAGTTGAGGGTGTCAGATACTAACAAAAATGCACCCAAAGTATGATGTTTACAATGGTTTGAGTTTTGACCACTCAACCTGTAGACTTGGGAATAGAATGACACAAGCAAGTTGTGGGTGTCAGGTTCAACCGAGAATGCACCAAAAAATTACAACGTAATTCAACTTGATTTGATTTGAATCTTGCAAAAAAATATTGTAAGTTATAGTTGATCTTGACTAATTACAAAACACATTATTTTCAAGTTTACAATGAATGTCGACTTCAAAGTTTAATTTATCTTCAAATTTGATTATGCTTTGACTCCAGGTCACGTCCAATTATCCTTTAATTACAAGTTTGATTTGTGCATTGCTTCAATATTCTTTGTCGATGCTTGATTACATGTGCTTTGATTGTGTGTGCTTGACTTGAATTAATTGTGTGCCTTGATCTCATTAACTTGTTTATTACTTTGTGCGTTTTGAGTTAAATGATAATTGCAAGTGATTATTTCAAAAATTGACATAAACACATAAATCAACCATGAAAATGTTCACCACCGCAAACAATTCAAAGTGTACCTAATATCCCCTTATTCAATTTCAGGTGGATCTAGGACGTGGAGCAAAAAATAGATTTTATTATGGGATGTCTTTATTGTGATGAAAATAGTGTGCCCAAATACAAATAGAAGCCTTCAATCTATTTCCTCCTTCGTGACACTGCTCCACTCCATTACAAATACTACTCTACAACATTTTACCTAGTATTGAGGAAACATTTATGACAAAATTTTCTTTTTCTTTTTCTTTTTCTTTTTAATCAAAAAGTTTCCAATCTTCTTTTAACCAAAAAGATTTATGGTAATACCATAACCAACCAGATGGAAGAAAAAACAAATCTACTTTAGAACTAGCTCCCCAAGTCTCCCAAGCAAGGCGTTCTTTTTAATAAAAGAGAAAAATCACCATTCAGTTTTCCCTTTAAAAAAATGGCCCATAAAAAAATACCATTTCCTAATCATACAAGTTCCGCTTCATTTTTTTAACTTGTCTGTTGTGCAGAGTTTATTATTAATTAATATTTTTGAAAAGAGCAAAATATACCTTGAATATTGTGCCCCTTTGTTTGGAAAATCAAAGTGTGGATGAATTATCTCTAGACAATGCACAACATTCAACTTTTCCATGAGAACTGTGGACAATTGGTGGGTTGTGTGTTTAATGTTAATTGCACTGTTGGTGGATTGGTTCAATTGGTATTGGAAACTCATTTTATTGTATTGCATGGTGCCCATGTGGTGATGGCATATCCTCGGTTATGTTGGAACATCAAGCATTGATGGTTCATCACACTTCTCCTGGATTCATTCGGTCGAGCGATTGACCTACATCTGGATATAATCGGTTGGGTGATCGACCAGATCTCTATATTAGTTGGTCGAGTAGTCTAAATGCCTGTCAGTTGGACAATCAACCAACAATTGAAGATAGTCAGGCGGTGGACGACCATGCCAACAATTAACTACAAGTTCGACGCATGGTCGGTCAGGTTGAGCATCCTTGTCGAGCCAACTCGACACCACTGATTTGACAAAGTCAACTCTAACAATTGACGATTATATGTGGACAAGATCCTTTTGATTTCATGGAAGTTGGTTAGATATTGAAGCTATAAATAGTAGACCCCTTGGGTCATTATCATCAAGTGATATGTATGATATCATATGGAGATATAAATATCCAATATGCATTGTGATGTTTTGATCATAGTGTGCTTTGTCTTTAGACACCACCTTTTGTCTTTGAATTTTTTAACTCCATCTTCGATTATCTACAAAATTTTATGTCTATTTCATTACAAGTTCCCCCCCTTCCCCAACATGGTATTAGAGCCGATGGTTTGAAACCTTGCTTGTTATCTGCAAAACTTATCGAGTCGAATTTGTTGTGTGATTAACTCTGGGCTGGTGGTTTGCTAATTGGAACTTATTGAAACATAAATTTTTGTCTAGATATCAAAGATGGCTTCAAATATTGATCTTGTTGTTTTGAAAAAATCAAATTATGCAATATGGGCACCAAATATGAAAAACTTGCTAAAAAGTAAAGGAATTTTGTAGTATACAGAGATTGTGATTCCAGGTCCAACAGACGACCAGGTGAAGTTTGTTGTTGATGGAAAGAAGGATGAGGTTGTGTGGGTCATCATGATATATATATCACGGGAGATTCAGTTTCACCTCAGTGGAATCGACTGCCCTCGTCAATTCTGGAAAAAAGATGATGTTGTTGTTCGATCGAGTCGACGAAAGCCACATCATGCAGTTGGATAAAGATTTGATCTTTATCGATCCTAATTATTTTAAGATAATAGAGGACTATTTGGCGTGGTTTAAATAACTCCAGTTGAAATTGGGCAAATGTGGAAAGAACTATCAGAAGAAGGATGGACAACTCATCGGGTTGGTCCTGATGAGTTTGAGAACACCATTCGACGTGTTCATGCCAAATTTTTGCACTAACTGGAAAAAATGCAAGGAAGATGGTAAGAATTACATCTTTGAATATTTCTATGGCCATTTGATTATTGATCATCACAAATTGCTTGAAGAATGCAAGCTTGGTGGTAAACATCAATCCCACTTGCTCAAGGGAAAGAGAAAGTTGGATCCCATGTATAAAGTTAGGTTTTTATACCTCTACATAGAGACATGGATGCCACAACCATAAACCTAAGGGATAGAAAGATGCACCTCAGTGAAGTCAAAAGAGGAAGACATGTCAGTGCTACAAAAATACTGTACATGTGGAGAAAGTTTATTATAAGAAGATAGACTGTTTAGAAGAGAATGTTAAACACCTAGAAGGAAACATGTCCTCTGAATGTCGAACCACTGATAATTTCACCTTCCAAGTTGAAACTTTTCATGCCTTGTTATATTTTTATGCGCATAATGAATGTGTAGTTGAATCTGAGTCAAATCATCACATGGCTAAGGATGCCTCCTTGTTAACATCTTTGGATGAAGCTAAGGAGAGGAAGATCTATGTTGTTGATGATTTTTCTTTGGATATTGTTGGTCAAGGTGATATTACCTGTCGACTTGGCATAATTTTCGACGTCTATCATGTGTCAAACCTCAGTGCCAATTTGTTGTCTATCGCTCAGTTAACATAGACATGTAAGATTGTGGAATTTTGGCCAAATCGATTCTATGTTCGTGATTTGAAGAAAGGTAAGTCGATTGTTGTCGAAGGAATTCTCGACCCGAAGGAAAATTTGTATAAAATATTTGACACAACTTGACTCGATAGTGAACTGACTACTATTATTTCTCACACTGATGAGTGAAGTTGAACTTGGCATGAATGACTCAGACACCTGAATTTTCAAAGTCTGCAGTCAATGGCAACTCAAAAAATGGTTTTTGGTCTCCCTAAAGTGTTTCCCCCCGAAGGAGTCTATAAGGGTTGTGTGCTTAGCAAGCATCATCAGACACCTTTCAACTTTGGAAAAGTGTGGCAAGCACAAAACCTACTAGAGCTATTTCACAATGATGTATGCTGCATCAATCTACCTTCACTAGTAAGTATAAGGTATATTTTGGCTTTCATTGATGATCTCTCTTGTTTCACATGGGTCTATTTTCTGATGAATAAGAACCTTGTCTTTGAAAATTTCAAGAAGTTTAAAGTCTTTGCTAAAAATCAATGTGGCCAACACATCAAGTGTCTGAGATCAGATAATGGTGGTGAGTATGTAAATTGACCTTTTGAAGAATACTTGGTTCGATATGGTATTGAATGACAATGGTCGATTCCTCACACACCTCAGTAGAATGGCATTGTAGAATGCAATAATCGTACTTTAGTTGAAATGGCTAGATGTATTTTGCAAGGAAAAGATCTGCCTCGTCACTTCTAGGCTGAAGCAATGTATTGTGCAAACTATATGATCAATATCATCTTGAATCGAGTTGTTCCTTCAATGACTCTAGTCGAATGATGGTGTGGAAGGAAGTCTTCAGTCGACCACCTCTGTGTGTTTAGATGTGTTGCCTGGGCTCATATTTTTTATGATTGCAAAAAGAAGTTGGATGCAAAGAGTCATGCTTGCATCATGATGGGATACTCTAAAGTGTCAAAATCCTATCCATTGTTTGATCCTGTCAAACGACAAATCATTATCAAACAAAATGTATGGTTTGATGAGAATATTTTTGGTATTAAGTTGTTGAATTCCTCATCTAGATTGTGAAAGGATGATCCCTTTGATGTTGTCTTTGACACTAATTCTTATATTCCATTTTTCAGTCATTCGACTGGATAATCAAACTATGCTCATGTTTCAACTCGATCGTTGACCTCTATGTCAACTAGTCTATTGATCTTTGTTTCGAATGGTCTACCACCTATGTGGACTGAAAATTCTATGACTTATGATCGACCTACTGCAGTGAACCACAATTCACCTGTTTCTTGTCTACCCAAATGGGTTGCCAAGAAAATTGAAGTTGTTGGAGCTGATGTTTCCTCTAGACGACAAACTTGAAGTCAAAAGAAACATGCCAGTGTTTCTTTAATGTATCGTGTACTTGATGTAGATTTTAACCTTGTACAATATTTACCGCAAACATATTTTCAGTAAAAGAACAGAAAAGATAAAATGGAAAATACAAACATTAAGTAGAGATTTTTCCCCTGGAAACCCAAACCGGGAAAACCAACATATTCTATATTAATTCATAGTATTACATTGTTTACAATACGATATACATATAGGAGCCAACTACATCCAAAACATTAACCCAATGACTTGGATTAGTCAACAACCCTAATTCCTTAATCAGAAATAGAAAACCATCGACAAAAAACCATGTGCTGAAAAACCACCTAAACATGTGACACGTTTCCGGAGGCAATTTTTTTTTTTGGGGGTGCTGCACCCCCCAAGGAGGGGCCTACCGCCCCCCCCTCAAACCCCCCTACACACTCAGTGAAATGCAAAGACTACTACTCGTGCAAATAATATAACACATACCCAACATTCTCCCACTTGTTGTTTTCTTTGCATACAGGGGGTTACAAGGTTACATAGTCAACAATCTAGGGCAACAATGCCCATGGATCCTCTACACCAAGAGAACTTCTCAATGATCACAAATTTTGTTAATGAATCTGCAACATTCTTCAAAGTGTATGCCTTCATCAACAATACTTTATTTTCTTCAATCATGTCTCTCACAAAGTGATATCAAATATCAATATGCTTTGTCTTTGAATGATAAGCCAAGTTCTTCGCCAGAAAAATTGCACTATGACTATCACAATCTATCCTTACAACTTGTTGTACCAACCCAATAACTAAACACAATATTTGTAACCATACTGATTCCTTACTTGCATGAGTGGCTACCATGTATTCAACTTCTATAATTGAAAGTGCCACTACAACCAGTCTTTTTCTCATCCAACTTATTGCTCCTCCAAACAGGTTAAATACATACCCACTTGTAGATCTCCTACGATCCAAATCTCCAGCCCAGTCTGCATCCACAAAGCCATGTATATCCACCACTTTGTCCAATCCCGATCTTCCTTCGTAGCACAATCCATAGCTAGCAGTGCCACACAAATACTTGAAAACCCTTTTTACTGTTGTCCAATGCTCCTTCCCTGGTTTTGACATATACCTGCTCAAAACTCCCACTGCATGTGAAATGTATGGTCTAGTACATACCATTGCATACATCAAACTTCCAACTACACTTGCATATGGAACATGAGACATGTCCTCCTCTTCTTGTGTCTTGGGAAACTGATCTGCAGATAACTTTACCCCAACAGGAATAGGAACCTTGACCGGTTTACATTCCTGCATATTAAACCTCTGCAATATTGTCTCGACGTATTTTCTATGATTTAACCAGAGTTTCCTCTTTTTCCGTTCTCTTTCAATTTCCATGCCCAAAATGAAACTTGAAACACCGAGATCCTTCATGTAAAATTTAGAGGACAACTGAGTTTTCACATACTGGATGATCTCCTTGTTGTTTCCTATCAGCAACATGTCATCCACATACAAGAACAAATAAATCAAATGATCACCAATTAATTTAAAATACACACAGTGATCCTCTTTGCTTCTTGTGAATCCAAGTTCCAACATATAAGTATCAAATTTTTGATACCACATCCTTGGTGATTGTTTTAAACCATACAAGGACTTTTTCAGCTTGCATACCAGCTCCTTGTTTCCCTTCACAACATAACCTTCTGGTTGCTTCATATAGATTTCTTCTTCCAGATACCCATGTAGGAATGTTGTCTTCACATCGATCTATTCTACTTCAAAATAAAATACGACAACAACAGATAACAAAAATCCTATAGAGGTTAACTTTGCAACATGAGAAAAAATCTCACCAAAATCAATTCCCTCAACCTGGGAATAACCCTTTGCTACTAACCGAGCTTTGTATTTCTCCACTTTTCCTTCTGCATTAAGATTCTTTTTAAATACCCATTTGTTGCCAATAGGCTTTCTTCCAATAGGCAACTCCACTAGATCCCAAGCCTTATTCTTATCCAAAGCTTCCATTTCTTTGTCCATGGCCCTTTTCCAGAGATTTCCATCCTCTGAATCCACTGCCTCCCTGAAAGTTCTAGGATCATCATCAATAATAGACAAAGAAAATTTTGAACATAAATCAGATGGAGTATACCTTTCCGACAACCTTCTTTCTCAAACTGATCTCCTCAATACTGGAGTATGAGGATCTTCTTCTTTTGATTCCTATTTTTCTGTAGAGTCTGATTCATCATCCTTTAAATCAAACTCTATTTTCTCTGGTTTTTCCTTACTTGGTAGGACTTCTTGTTTAACAACATCCTTCATTTCTCTAAATACCACATCTCGAATATACACTACCTTCTTAGTTTCTTGGTTCCAAAGCTTATAACCTTTGAGACCATCTTTATATCCAATAAATATACACTTTTCAGCCTTCTTATCTAGCTTACTCCTATTTTCCTTTGGAACATGAACATATGCATCACAACGAAATACCTTGAGATGTGTGAGAGAAGGTTCCTTACCAGTCCATACCTCTTATGGAGTCTTTTCATGCAATGCTGATGAGGGTGATCTGGTGACCAGGTAACATGCAATACCCATTGCCTCTGCCCAAAATTCTTGCCCTAACCCGACACCGGTGAGCATGCACCTTGCTTTTTCCATCAGTGTCCTGTTCATCCTTTCTGAAACTCTATTCTGTTGAGTTGTATATGGAGTATTCTTCTGCCCTACTATACCACACTTCTTACAAAATTATTCAAATTCATTCCCGTAGAACTCTCCGCCATTATTTGTCCTCAACACATTAATTATTTTCTTTGTTTGATTCTCAACAAGAGCCTTAAACTCTTTAAACTTGTCAAAGACTTTAGATTTCTTCCTGAGGAAATATATCTAAGTATTCCTCGAGAATTCATCTATAAATGAGACATAGTGCAGAAAGTTTTCCAATGATGGGACCGACATAGGTCCAAAAAATTCACCATGAACTAGCTGTAAAATTCCTTTTGCCCTCATTGCACTAGAGGGGAATCTTACCCGATTCTGCTTCCCATATAGACAATGTTCACAGAAATCAAAATCTAGAGAGAAGTTAGACATAACTTCAACCATACCTTTACCCTGTAGTAGTCGAAGACCCTTTTCTTCGATATGCCCTAGTCTTTGATGCCACAACATAACCTTTTCTCCAGAGACTGTATGAGTTCTTTCTTCTTCAAATCCAATATCATGAACAATGGAACTATTACACTCATTACTAATAGTTCTTCCTTGCAACTTATACAGAGTTCCAAACCAATTCCCTTCAGCAACACCATTGCTCCTCGAACCATCCTGTAGGTTTCCTTTTCAAATATTGTTTTTACCTCTGCATCGTCCATTTTTCTTACAAAAATCAAATTTCTAGCCAAACCTAGGATGTGAAGAACACCAGGGAGTTTTCTAATCCTTCCATCTATGAGCCTCAACTTGAATTTTCCTCGTCCTATGATTCTGGTTGTCGAATCATCACCTAAGAAAAAATTACCTCTATCATACCTTTCATATTCGTAGAACCACTCCCTATGGGGAGTCATATGAAAGGATGTACCAGAGTCAACCAACCATGCCTCATGATCTACATGTGTGCTTGAAGAATCCAAGTACACATCCCCTCCTTCTTCCTTGGAGTTATTTTCTTCTGTAGAAGGAGATTCTTCAGATCCCTTCTTTTTCTCAACTTTGGATCTACGCTGCTTCTTGTAGTGCCCTTCTTTTCCACATCTCCAACATACCTTTACAAACTTTCCAGGAGATTTAGATCTACCCTTAGAGTTAGATCTCCCACTTGAGAACTTAGATATGTTTCTTTTCTGGGAACGTCCTCTTGTAAATAATGTGTCTGTGTTCTGTCCTTCCATATTCTTCCGTCTCATCTCCTCCGACAACAAGGATGAGACCACTTCATCAAACTTCAAGGAAGTTGTATTACTACCTATGGTCACAACAAGACTATCCCACGTGTCTGGTAAAGAACACGGTAAACTGATACATTTATCTTCATTTGAAATTTTAATCTCAACCGATACTAATTGACTTACCACAATATTGAAGGCATTCAAATGCTCTGCCACTGAGTCTCCATCTCTCATCCTTGTGTTACACAACTTCTTTCTTAGGAATAGTTTATTTACTAAGGACTTAGATTGATACAACTTCCCCAACTTATCCCATAAATCCTTAGATGTAGCTTCCTCTGACACATTCAGTAATACTGAATCTGAGAAACACAGTCGAATTGTGCTCTTTGCCTTCCGATCCAACGTTTTACAAGCATCTGCTGAAGTTCCTGTAGGTGTAGTACCTGGATATACCGCGATCCACTGATCTCTATCCACCAACATATCTTCCATCTTGAGCTTCCACAACTCAAAACTTTTCCCATTAAACTTCTTGATCTCCATCTTCGAATTGCTTGCCATTTCTTTTCAACTGAAAAATCAATACCACAAATCTCCCACTGTAACAAGGCTTATCACAGTCCCGAGCCAAACCCTTGACCACAAAGGCGTCCCCCTGAAGCCAACAAAGCTCTGATACCAAATGTAGATTTTAACCTTGTACAATATTTACTGCAAACAAATTTTCAGTAAAAGAACAAAAAAAATACAATGGAAAATACAAACATTACACATATATTTTTCCCTTGGAAACCAAACTGGGAAAACCAACATATTCTATATTCATTCATAGTATTACATTGCTTACAATACAATATACATATAGGATCCACCGACATCCAAAACCCTAACCCAATGACCTAGATTAGTCAAAAAACCTAATTCCTTAACCGGAAATAGAAAACCATCGACAAAAAACCATGTGCCGAAAAACCACCTAAATATGTGACATGTTTCCCGAGGCAATTTTTTTTTTCTCAGGGGCACTACCCCCGAACTCCAGTGCGGGGGGATTCATCCCCCTACACCCCCCAAGGGGGGGCTAGTGCCCCCCCTCAAACTCCCCTACGTGCCCGACGCAACGAAGATCCACTACTACTCGTGCAAAGAATATAACACATACCCGACACTTGAAACTTCTGATGATGTTGTCTACTTGGATGATGAAGGATGAACTGAATGGGAACATGATATGTAGACATAAATTGATTCTTTGTCGAAGAATCATACATGGGATTTAGTTCCCCAATCGCAAGGAAAGAACATTGTGAATCGTCGATGGGTATACCAGACCAAATTTACCTTTGAAGGTGTTGTCGAGTGACATAAAGCACGTCTAATTGCAAAGGGATTTTCTCAACAAGAAGGTATCGACAGCACTGAGACCTTTTTCCTTGTTGCAAAGATGAACTTTGCTTGAATAATTATTTCCTTGATTGCTTGTTTTGGATGGAAAATCCATCAGATGGATGTGAAAAGTGATTTTATTCATGGAGACCTATCTAAAGAAAGTTTCATGGAACAACCACCTAGTTTTGTGATAGATTCTAACTTGGTTTGTTGATTCAAGAAGTTGTTATACGATTTGAAGTAAGCTCCCTGAGCTTGGTATGCTAAGATTAACAATTTCTTTCTTTGACTTGGTTTCAAACGTTGTGAATCTAATCACAACTTATATGTACTCCATACCAATGGAGACACTTTGATTATTATTGTGTATGTAGATGATCTTCTCATTACTGGCAATAATAATGATCTGATCCTTAGATTGAATAAACAACTTGCTGACTCCTTTGACATGATAGATCTTGGTACTCTGCATTATTTGTTGGGTCTTCAAGTATTACCACTATGTGATGGCTTTTTGATTTCTCATTTTAAATATGTGATGGATCTTTTGACACAATTTTAATATAGCCGATTGCAAGCCTTGTGCTACTCCTTTCCAATCTAGAGTCAAGCTCAACAAAACTTATCAAACATCCATAGTCGATGCTACTCTTTATCAACAACTGGTTGACAATATTATTTACCTTACTCATAGTTGACTTGACATTTCCTTTATTGTTACTGTGGTTTCTCGGTTTATGCGGGACCCTAAAGAAAGCCATTGGATTTAAGTATTTTCGAAGTTCAGATTCGTTGGTCAGATTCACCGACAACAAGTGGGCTAGCGACAATGATGATCGGAAATGAACTTATGGCTATGTGTTTCCCTTTAGCACTGGGCCATTGGTGTGGTCGTGCAAGAAATAAAAGGTAGTCTCATTGTCGAATACATAAGAAAAATATCATGGCATCGTTCAAGCAAGTACTGAACCAGTTTGGATCTGCCAACTTTTGGGTCAACTTGGCCTTCCTGTTTAGACACTCGAATACAATATCTTGTGATAATCAAAGTGCCATATATGTTGTTGACATTCTTATTACTCACAATAACATGATGTTGATCTCCATGCTCATTATTTGAGACAGTTGGTTGATGAGAACGTTATCTCTCTTGAATATTGCAGAATAGATGATCAGGTTGTTGATATCTTCACCAAACCTTTAGCAGAAGCTATATTTATCAAACCCCATATGATGCTTGGGCTTTAGGAAGTTGCAATTATGTGGGGGTTGTTGATATTATGGTAGCTGCGAGAGGTATTTACCTCCACGTGTAAACCTGACGAGAATAGAATACTCCGGGAAGCAAGAAGAAACCCTAATGAGTTGGCTAATAACCCTAGAAGACATGTCGGATCAAAATGATAACTTGTATTAGGTTATTAGCCTCCAAGAGAAGAAGTCAACCAGAAGAAATAATATATACTGAACAGACAGATACCTAGAATGAGAAGTCGGCCCAGGCAGTTAGCCAGAATTACTATAAATATAGGAGGCCGGTCTTCATTCTGGCAGGGTAGTCTCAGAATTGCAGAGAAAAACTTGTGCGCACTTCAGTGCCCATTTTGGTGCCCAGGTTTGGAGGAGAGCTGCCATTGCAGTTGCTGCAGCTAGTAGATCACATTTGGCTTGGACTATCTCTTGGTTAGGGGTTGGACTATCTGATTAGCTCTTGTTGGTGCACTATCCTTGGGGAAAGGTGTGCTACCCTTTGTTTGGATATCTAGCCTAGGGTTTGCTTCCAGAGTGATTCTCTATCAAGGTTAAGGTGCTCAGAGGATGGCTTTGGCCTATGGTTGGGTGACAATAACGATATTGTCAATGGTAAAATGAGCACATCCATTATATTCTAATAGGTTATGGGCCCACACCTCCTTCATTCAGTTTAACTGCTGGAAGGAAACATATCCAGAAGGATATTAAGCTCATTGAAGAACTGCCGCTAGGGTTTCTAGCAAGAGCAGTCACCAAAGCACTGCCACTAGGGTTTCTAGCAGGTGTAGTTGAAAAAACCCTAATCCTCTCGTTGAGGCACCTTAAGTGAAGGGATTGACCTAATCGTTGGATAGATCAATGTGCCCTAGCCTAGCGCATCTCCTGGTACTCTCAACAAGACAAGACGTTAAGTTTGAGTTTCTGGTCAAATCTAGAGTTGACCAAGTCAAAGCAGCCATGACTTACTCTATGAAGTCATAAAACAAGTTAGATGGAGCTTATAACTTTAGAGCATGGAAGAAAATGATTGACCTCATCCTTGCCAAGAATAAAGTGTTGGATATCATGAAAGGAAAGATCGTGAAACCAGAGTTTGAAGAAGGAAAAGAGAAGGAACCACAAAACATTGCAGTTATGGAGAAGTTCAAAGACAGTGACATCAATGCTATGAGTATCATAGTGGAATCTATAAAAGACCACTTCATACCCTACATCTCCCATCTTGACTCATCGAAGAAGATGTACGATGACCTAACAAACCTCTTCTCAGTCAGAAACATTGGACAAATAATAAGTCTGAAGAATGAGCTCCGTGACATGAAGATGAATGATGATGACATCATAACATCATACTTTGTGAGAATCTCTTAGTTAAGAGATCAACTACAATCTATCGAAGAAATCATTTCAGAGAAGGAATTGGTAAACATAGTGGTCTTCCCAATACGTGGGATGCATTTGCCGCAAGCATGAACACAAGGAAGGAGTATCCTACATTTGAAGAACTTTGGACTTGCTGTGCTCAAGAAGAATCCAGGATCAATGCAAAAGAGAAACCCTAAAATAAGTACGATGATCAAGCCTTCATAGAAAGATTCAAGAATTTCAGGAACAAAAGGAAGTTTGGTTCAAGGAGGAAGACAAATCAAGAGAAAGATATTTCAGAAATACAATGCTTCAACTATCGAAAGTATGGTCACTACAAGAGTCATTGTCTCGAGCTAAAGAAAAGGAAGGAGAAACACAAAGCATCAGTTGCTGAAGAAAAGGAACCTACAAAGAAGACTAAGCATGATGAAAGAGACTTCTTCTTTTGAAGGTAACAATACTCTTCTTATTTCTTGTACATATCTTGTTTGCATAGTCTCTGTACATATCTTGTATATCTATATCTTAAAAGATAATATGTTCCAAGAAGAACTATACTTATGGAAGAACAACAAGATAAGGATTGATATCATTATACAAGTCAGATAATACACATGAAAGGATACATCAAACAAATCATGTGGAAGCTATTACAAGATAAGCCGAAATCATAATAAATCATGAAGAGGCTTAGAAGAATCAAAGTCATAAATAAGTCAATAATCAAGAGAAAATTGGAGAAAGACTTATGACGTTTTGCAGAGGACAATAAGATGGAAGTGTGGACTCTGTTAGACGGAGGGAGTCGATTATATGCGCTCATACACGAAGCAAGGATTAGGAGGGAGCTAATTCTATGATCCATTGAAGATGATGAAGTATATATCCATGGTAGCAACCATGAAAGATAGTATGTGTTCAGTTCAACCTCCGAAGAAGTCTTCTTTCGAAGAGAAGCCTTAAAGTATCCCTGGTTGTCCATCCACATCCATGATTCTATAATGAAAGGAAGAGGTGGAATCTTTAGGGCATGGAATCTATAAGAAACTCCATGGACCCAAGAGCTAAAGAAAAACATTAGGAAGAACATGAAGATTCCAAGAAAGAAAGAGAAGTTAGAACAACCAGTCATTAAGAATCACAAGATTACCAGCCTGATATGAACTCACTAAAAGCAATCAAGCAGAGGAACTGAAAGTTGTGATGAAGAACAATGTATATATGCAAACATTGCAAGATCCAGAACTAGAGGTTCTCCCAGATGGAGGGAGAAGACTACGACGATTACTTGTTCCAATAAACTAGACATACCTTTACATGAGTCTTTATATCATTCACAATATCCATGGGTTGGAGTTCTACATTAGATGAATGCAAAGAATGTTCTCCAGAGCAATTGAACAAATAGCATATGAAGAGCAATCTCAAGACTTTGAGGCATACCAAAAAGAGACCCTTGTATGCAGATGGAAGAAGATAACTTGGTGGAGAACCTCCAATACACAACAGAAGCGCGGTGAAGATTTTCTATAACAGAGATATTGTATCAAGATGATTACTCAGAAGATCCGATCTCATGATGACAGAAGAAGTGCCACATAGATATGTTCCAGTTTTCCAACAATGATATACTTTATTGATCAGAGCTACATAAATCTTTCAGAGAAGACCAGTGATCCAGACCGAAGTACATTTGAAATCAAGCATTACATTATCCGTGATGAAGTCCAGAAAGGAGAAAGTGGTTCTCCAATACATATCTCCACAAATGAGAAGATAAGTAGATATTTTGATAAATATTTTGTTCAAGATGAAAGAGTTTGCATACTCAAGCTGGAGATCATGGAGACGAATTCCTTATTGAAAAAGGAAGAGATGACTCCCAGGTTGGGAGGGAGCACTGATGTATTATTGATTGATGGACAATCATTTTTCAGTTCGAAAAATGGTCCAGGATGAGCAGATTATTTCCTGTTCAGAAAGTGGATTGAGATTTCTCATGGACAGACATTTTCCAGTTTAGAAAATGGTGCAGGTTGTTGATGTACCTTAGACAATGACTTCCCATTGTGGTTAACATGGAGAGTGGTCTAGGGCAATCTCTCTTCTTGAGGTTTAATCAAGAACACTGGCCTGCCTTGCCAGACAACGATTTCTCATTGTGGTTAATATGAGGAATGGTCTGTTTTGGAGGTTGGTGCAAGACAAACATTTCGTCTTGTGCTTAACATGGGAAATGGTTTGGACAATCATTCCTTAGGGCATATTCATTCTCTCCAGGTTGCACTTTGTTTAGTGCTGGAGGAATGGCCTAGGGTAGGGAATGGTCCAGGTTCAACAATCAAGGACAAACATTCCTTAGGGCAGACTCATTCTCTGTAGGTTACACTTTGTCCAGTGTCGGAAGAATGGCCCAGGGTGGGGAATGGTCCAGGCTCAGAAATCAGGACAATTATTCTTCCTTGCTTGAGAAGAATAGTCCAGATAGCTCATCATTGATGTCTTACCTTTTTGAGGGCAGATGCTCTTCCAAGATCTCATAGATGTGAGTGGAAGAATGACCCAGATGATTCAGTTTATATCATAACATTGTTTCTGTGCAGGTTGATATCAGATGATTGTTATGAAGACTGTATGTCTCTAGACAATAAATGTATACTACTGTGGTGAATGTGTTCCACTGTTTGTGACTATACATCATTGATCAAGTACCTGTGTGCTACTTGGTGTGGTAGTGTACCACTGGATTTTAGTTGTGTAATACTATGGATAAACATAGTTGTATTCTATTGAATGATACTATTCTGATTTCCTTGAAGACTATGAGCAGTGTTGAAAATGATTATCAGCTAGATGAATGATCAATGAACATAGATTTCCCAAGACAAAAAATGGTTGAGAACATTTATTCTTCTAGATTAGAAGAATGGCTCTTGTGTCACTCTGTGGAGTGAGTATCATGTCTGATTACTCAGATAGAGTATGGTTCCGAGAGATGGTGCAACTGATGACACTGATGGTGCTCATGATCTAGTCATGAGATAGTCTATACAACTATCTTGATGCTACCGGGTGAACGGTATGTTTGTGCTCAAGACCATTACCTGTAATACCTCCCTAGCTAGGAGGGAGTGTTGATATTATGGTAGCTGCGGGCGGTATTTACCTCCACGTGTAAACTTGATGAGAATAGAATACTCCGAGAAGCAATAAGAAACCCTAATGAGTTGGCTAATAACCCTAGAAGACATGTCAACTCAAAATGATAACTTGTATTAGGTTATTAGCCTCCAAGAGAAGAAGCCGGCCAGAAGAAATAATATATACTGAACAAACAGATACCTAGAATGAGAAGTCGGCCCAGGCAGTTAGCCATAATTACTATAAATACATGAGGCCAGTCTTCATTCTGGCAGGGCAGTCTCAGAATTGCAGAGCAACACTTATGCGCACTGCAGTGCCCAGTTTGGTGCATAGGTTTAGAGGAGAGCTGCCATTGCAGTTGCTGCAACTAGCAGATCGCGTTTGGCTTGGACTATCTCTTGGTTAGGGTTTGGACTATCTGATTAGCTCTTGTTGGTGCGCTATCCTTGGGGAAATGCGTGCTACCCTTTGTTTGGATACCTAGCCTAGGGTTTGCTTCCAGAGTGATTCTCTGTCAAGGTTAAGGTGCTCGGAGGGTGGCTTCGGCCTATGGTTGGGTGACAATAATGATATTGTCAATGGTAAAATGAGCACATCCATTATATTCTAATAGGGGTGTCATGATGACATAATTTCACCTCAAGAATCTCTAGAGACGTGTGTTGATGGGGGGAGGAGAGGTGTTGGAAAATCAAGCATTGATGGTGCATCACACTTCTCCTGGATTTAGTCGGTCGAACAATCAACCTACATCTGGATACAATTGGTTGGGTGATTGACCATATCTCTACATTAGTTGGTCAAGTAGTCGACATGCATGTCGGTCGAACAATCGACCAATAGTCGAAAATAATCGGGAGGTGGATCAACCAACCCAATAATTGACTATGAGTTGGACACATAGTCGGTCAGGTTGATCATCATTTTCAAGTCGACTCGGCAACGCAGGTTTGACGAATTCAACTCTAACAACTGACATTTATATGTGGACAAGATCCTCCCGATTTCATGAAACTTGATTAGACCTTGAGACTATAAATAACAGACCCCTTGTGTCATTATCATCAAGTGACCCGTGTGATATCATATGGAGATATCAATATCCAATATACATTGTGATGTTTTGATCACAGTTTGTTTTGCTTAAGTGTCGTAATGGTGTGTTTAGACACCACCTTTTGTCTTCGAATTTTTTTATTCCCTCTTCGATTATCTGCAAAATTGTATGTCTATTTCATTACAGGTTCCACCCCTTCCCCAACATATTATTGGCCTTGCAAACACAAGGCAAAGAGGAGGGTAATCGGGAGACGAACCTATAGTCACGCACTTATATACCGCCTACCAATTTGCATCAAACTTCACACTTGGACACAAGGATTGTTGACAATCAGAAATGTGAATGTTGGTGTTGTGATCTCGCTTCGATCTTGCAATTCGTTTTCTATCGCAAATGAGAAAGAAGATTGCCTTTATTTTGATCTCAACCGCAACCAGAAAGAAAGAGTTTAGTTGGGTGAAGGGTTGCAACTCCCTCTATCTTAATAAAATCGAGTTCAAGAGATCCCAAGCCGGGTTCTCAATTGCTCATCCTTTTTTGCTTTAATAACTGATCCGACTGCTCCACCAATGCTTTAATTGGAGGCCCCAATGAATAAGCGATGCATCATCGAATATTTATTTCAGTGCATAAAGGAGGCACATGATCCGGGAGAACCGTATCTAGATGGCTATAATGCGTGGGATTCTCTTCTTCGCTTCTCCAATGTCAACAACCGATGCAGTCGATGTCGATCAGAAAAAATAACGGAGGGAGATCACACTTTCCAGCAAAATAAGCATTTTTTTCTGCATTGATGCCTTCAGGTCCAGCCAACATAGTTCCCAAGCCTTTCATGCACCCAGGTATGTAATTCATTTTCTAAATATAATCCCTGAGATGTAATGTGCCCAAAACAAAACGCCCCAATTGTGCTCATGGATTATCATGATGTACGCAATATCAAAGGATCTCTTGATTATTCAAAATTCAGTGCAGACTTTTGGATCTCAGAATCATACAATGTGAGATCAGAGGGAACAGGTCAAACATAGGCCGCAGATCAGATTCAATATTGCAAAATCCTTGTTTGTAAACTCGACAAGTCGAGGGAAAAGTTTGTGCAGATCCAGTAGTAGCAACTGATGCTCTAGGAAGATTTCTATTTGAATGTTGGTTTGTGTTTTGGGATATATTTATTGCGAGGACAAATGAAAAGCATTTAAAGGTTGCAGCTTTATACGTAGAGATGCAACAAATGAAAGCAATGGAGCAACACCAATTGCAATAGATGCATTACTGCAATAGAGATATTTCCAACAGCAGTGAGAAGAAAGATGTAAATCAGTATTCGAACCAGGGTTTAATCTAGCAATTTAGCATTTATGTTCCCTTTTTTTAAGATATCAAGTCAAAAATAGAAACCACAATCTATGGCGGGGAATAGAAGAATCATATAGTGAAAGTTTTCAGAGATGGCTTGGAAAGAAGATCATAAACTTAAAAAAAAATGTTTGAATGTTGATGGCATTGAATTCCAAATTTAACATACAATGACAAATTTCCAAAATCTATATATAAAAAAAAAAAAAAACAATTGTATATTAACCCAACAAGGGATTGAAATAATGACGACCTTGTTGTTGTGCCTCCAAATGAATGTAAATATGCAATTTTTGTCAATGGAAGCAATGCCACTATTCTATCATGGAGCAACTTCATCACCAACACCATTGGCTCTTAAATGGCTTTCCATGGAACACTACCATAGAATTACTAGGCCCTTAAGACCATAAGATCTCTAATACCAATTGAAGAAATTGAACACACAAGATTAGGAAAATAACTTTGGCGGAAAAGGCCTCAAGCCATATTCTCGACTCATTGTATTCATTTCAATGATACAATATATAATACATAGATAGAAACCACCTCAATTTCTCTCACATCGACACCTCATTAGGAGATAAGGTAGGAGGAGACAAAATAGGAATCTGAAAACACACTTAGGATAACAACTGTATCCTAGAATGTGAAATACAAAGGTGGTATACTAGAACTTCATGATTGTATACGAATAAGAGGATAACATATGATCGAGAATTATATGCCATCATCTAGGCATTAAAGAAGTGGAGGCACTATTTGTTTCCCACAGAATTTGTCCTTTACACTAATCATCAAGTGTTGCAATATATAAATAACCAAGTGAAGTTAGATTGACATCACATGAAGTTGGTGGAATTCTTGCAAAGGTACTCATTCATGTTGAAGCATAGGTTTGGGAGATTGAATGGGTGGCTAATGAATTGAGCAAAAAAACCCCCAGTATTGACTACTTTGATAGTGGAAATGGTAGGGCTAGAGTGTTGATGTTTTGGTAGCTGCGGGAGGTATTTTCCTCCTGGACAACTTTTCTTAGAGAATAAGAAGATTCCAAGAAATCAAAGGAAGACCATTGAACAGTTGAAGAACACCCCGAAAAAGAATAAAGTGAAATAGAAGACCACATAAAAAAAGTTGACCCACAAGAAATAATAATAAAGTGGAAATATAATTTCCAAGAATAGAAGTCATCCCATAGAAATAATAAAGTAAATTTGAAGACCCAGAATAAGAAGTTGGCCTCGGAGAGGCACCCAGATTAGTATAAATACAAGTCCGGGTTAGTTCATTTGTACAACCACACAGTTCTCCTTCTGCAGTGCGCACTAGGCAGTTGCAACAGTTTCGCTATTCCTGGTTTTTGGTTCTCTTGGAGAGTGCACCCCACTTGGGGAAGGATATTCTTGGTGGCTCTTGGTGATTTCTCTTGTGTGCTACCTCTGGAAGAGTTGCACTAAGTTCGTGTGGTGCTTCTCAATTGCTTTGTGCTAGTTATCAGTTGTAGTTGCAGTTACTAGTTACCAGTGGTGCCAACTATGTGGTGTGTTAGTTGTTGATATTATGGTAGCCGCGGGAGGTATTAACCTCCACGTGTAACCCTGACAAGAATAGAATATTCCGGGAAGCAAGAAGAAACCCTAAAGCATTGGACATAACCCTAGAAGACAAGTTGGCTAAATAAAATATTTAATATTGAATTTTTAGCCTCCAGAATGAGAAGTCGACCCAAACAGCTAAGGAGAAGCAGTATAAATACAAGACGCAAGAGCTCATTTGAGACACACAAATCACAACTACAGAAATGTAAGAGTGCGCACTGCAGAAACTGAGTAAGTGCACAAGTCTGGAGAGTAGCTGTAATTGCAGCTACTGTAACCTGTGTTCTCAGTTTAGGCTTGAACTTTCTATTGGTTATGGTTTGGACTTTCTGCCTTGTGTGCTAGCTCTGGAGAGAGGTACACTACATTGATTGACTATTAGGCCTAGGGTTTTCTTCTGGAACTATTCTCTGTCAAGGTTAAGGTGCTTGGGGGTGGCTTCAGCCTATGGTTGGGTGACAATATTGCTATATTGTCTATGGTTAAGCGAGCACACCTATTATTTCTAACATTATCTTGTTGCCAATTCTATGGTGTTGATCAGTTGTCTATCCTTGCTAGGGTTTGACAAGAAGAAGAGATAAGTATTTGTTATCAAGGTTCTTCATTGTTGGTTTGCTCTTGTGATTAGAGCTTGTTCATGGTTGTATTGGAATATTCTCTCTAAGAAAAGTTGGATGGGTTTTTTCTTGAGTTTATGGTTTTCCCAGGATAAATCTTTGTGTCATCTTATGCTTCTTTATCTGTTGCTTATATATTTCAGTATATGATTATTGAATGTTAAAAGAAGATAAAAAACGCTATGGTAAATCTAATATTAACAAAATTAATGAAAATCCAACATGGTTTCAGAGTAGGTTTCTTTCAAAACAGTCTAACCACTAGAAGGAAGATCGTGAGATTTGTCGCTGCAGTTTTCCGCTGCACAGACGTAAAATTTTCAATCTCATTGAGCACTTATTATAATTTTTTTGGGACAACTTCCATCATATATCAACTCACCTTTCCCTAGCGCACCTGCTACATCTCTTAGATTGACTTTACGTCAAAATTAATTTTTTTAGGGTTTTAGGTTTGTTGACATTTACCTGGACATTGAACTTTCTTATTCATATTTCTAACTTTTTCTTATTGATGTAATGTCTCAGATTAGAAGACAAAGCTAGATGGTGTACTTCTATATAATATGAGGGTGTTTGCAGAAGACATACACTTGGGAAAATGACATTTATCCTAGTGCCAATAGATCCAAATGGATCTCAGATCTAGTGCACTTAGAGGAATCCCAAGAGTTGGAGGCAACAATGACAATGTCTCCTACAATATAGAACAACTCAAATGGGACAGCAATAGCTAGACTCTAGGTTTGCATATCGGGTTTGATATTTTATACTGTTGCAGCCTAAGTAAGTGTTGTAACTATAATAACAGTCTCTAGAGTTATATTACAACTATTGCTATCAAATTTTTAGTAACACTTGAATATTGTTAGTATGATGATCATTAAGTAAAATCTCATTGTTCAGTGTTAATAATGCACTTGTTTACAAGATAAATTGATCTCCTCTAGGAGATGTTCTTGGTTGTTGACGTTGTTCCAGGCAAGTTGTCTTGTAAATTCCATGGAGGTTACCATGGAGATGTTGTTGTTCTTGTTTCTTGTTTTGGGTAGGTTATCATGGAGTAACGATTGGTCACAAAATTGGAAGAGTGTTGTTCTTATTTCTTGTTATTGTATTTTTGTTTTGGCTCTTGTTCCGAGAAGGTCACAAGTGAATTTGAGGTGATAGCTCTGAGAGGGATCTATAATGGTGGTTGCAGGGGGAAACATATTAGATGGTCTCTAGTTGAGACATGGAACATATTATCTAGACATAGAGTTGTGTACATGACTGTACACATCCATGTAATGAAGGAGAAAAGGACGAAGTCAAAACCTTATGGAAAGAAGGGTACTTTTGCGGGATACAAAGCATCTCATATAGAGATTGATTGTAAGAAGTAGAAGGATCCAAAGATAACTGTATAGATCCCTCTAGTTCAGTTGATCACTCTTCAGATCATCAGTAAGAGTTAGTAGAGCCAGAAGGGCCTACCCAGAATCGTTGCAGTGACTAGGAAGAGACCAACATGGTCCCGTGATACTTTTTAGGATGTATGGCATTGATGAGCCATATCATGAGGAGGAGAAAATGGCTCCACCAATGGTGAGGAAGGCGGCCCCACTAAGTAACAACTCAGAAGGAGATAGATTTCAGAGGGAGTCAAACTTCAAGATCCAGTAGGGAGGATAAGCCTCCCAGTATAGTCCATAGGAGATCAGACTTCAGAAGAGATCAGTATATGTAGAGGCAACAAATGGATCCATAGATTATATAGACTCGGAGGGAGTCAAGCTTCAGAGGGAGCATGCAGACTCATAGTGAGCCTGATCTCATAGAGAATTAGTGGCTTAGAGACTTTCATTCAGAAAGTATTCCTCCTCAGAATCAGATTTGAGAGAGAGACGTCTTCTAGGACTGACATAAGGTGCCATGAGTTAAGGAGGCTAGATAGAAGCTTCAGAGGCTTTGAGGAGATATGAGACCTCCTGGGAGGATTCCCTTATTTCATTGATAGAGGAGGAAGCCAATCAGAAGGAATGGGATATGGATTTTTCCTTGGTTCTGATACCAAAAGGGAAGTCGGTGGTGACTTCCAAGTTGATATACAAGATCAAGCATACTGCAGATGGAATCATGGAGATGTACAATGCTTGATTTGAGGCCATAGGATTCTCCCAACAAGAGGGAAAATATTATGATAAGACACTTGCTCCAATAGCCAGAAGATGTGTACATATAGCAACCATAAGATACATGGGAAGGAATCTCATGTATACATATTGAAGAAGGCTTTGTACGCGTTTAAGCAGGCACCCAGGGCAGGATATGCCAGATAGTTATTTTTATGAGCGTGGGGATGGTTACCCCTTGATATTGGATGACATGTTTCTTACAAGGGATGAAAATCTCACAGATGGGTGCAAGAGGAAGCTCACTTCAAAGTTCAAGATGAAGGATCTAGGTATGATGCATTATTTCTTGGGATTGAAGGTTTGGAAAAGGTCATACGATATTTACCTTAGCCAAGGAAAATATAGTGTTGAGATCCTGCAGAGATTCGAGATGATGGACTGCAAGTCTATGACCACACCTATGATGACGAATTTGAAGCTCTTGAGTGATTCATATTCAAATTTGGTGGATCCCACTATGTACAGACAATTGATCTGATCCTTGATGTACCTGGTTAACACTAGGTCAGGCATATGTTTTGTTGTGAACAGTTTGAGTCAGTACATGGTTGAGCCTAGACATGTACATTTGATAGCTGCAAAACATGTGTTGAGGTACCTACATGGTACAATTGGATATGGATTGAGATATGTCTCAGATGGAGATGTGAAGATGCAGGGTTATACTGACTCTGACTGGGCAGGGAGTGTAGTGGACTGAAAAAGCACATTTGGGTGTTGCTTCAGTTTGGGATCAGGTATGATCTCATGGTTAAGAAGAAATCAAACGTCAATGGAATTCAGTACATCATAGGCAGAGTATATCGCAGCTAGTGTTGCAAGTTGTGAAACAATGTGGCTTTGGAAGCTTCTAGCAGGGATATTTGATCTAGAGTTGGAGCCAACTTTGATACATTGTGACAATAAAAGTTGTGTGAAGATTTCAAAGAATCATGTCTTTCATGACAAGTCAAAGAACATAGAGATAAAATATCATTACTTCCGAGACATGGTGCAGAGAGGAGTTGTGGAGCTCCGGTACATATCCACAGATGAGAAGATAGCGAACATTCTCACCAAGCCTCTGTCTAGAGTGAAGTATGACTACTTCAGAGATAAGCTTGGCATGACATAGAATGTCCACCTTCGTTGAGAGGGAGGTGTGGTGCTTTCTCCTCCAGCCGGCTAACCCCTTTGGCAAAGGGTTTCCTAGATCATTCATGGGAGGTGACTGAGGGAGTAATGCACATTCAGGTATTAATCTCGCCTATGCCATGTGAGGTGGATAGGTGTGAATGAGACTATCAGTAGAGGAGAAACATCACAATGTAGTCGTGAGACTATGGTGGTGATTGTGTGTCATTGGACAATATTTGTGTGCTACTACGGTGGTTGTGTACCACTAGTGGTGATTGTGTGTCACTAGACAATAGTTGTGTGCTACTATGATAGTTGTGTACCATTGGAGGTGATTGTGTATCACTGGAAAATAGTTGTGTACTACTATAGCGGTGGTTGTGTACCACTAGCAATGATTGTGTATCACTGGAAAATAGTTGTGTACTACTATAACAATGGTTGTGTATCACTGGTGGTGGTTGTGTACCACTCGAAAGTAGTTGTGTACTACTATGGCAGTGGTTGTGTACCATCATGACAGTAGTTGTGCACTACTATGACTTGGTAGCATTTCTGTTCCATTGGATGGCATTGTAGTAGTTGTGTGCTACTAGTCGATTTCCATGGAGACTACCAAACCGCTTGGAAGTAGTTGTATGCTATTGATTGATTGCATCATAGTCATAGAGACTATGGCAGATGATTCGAGCTATCGATGGCATGGTAGTAGTTGTGTGCTACAAGTTGATTGAAGAGTAGTCAGTGGACTATTGGATGAAGACATCATGGAAAGATACCTCTCTAGATAAGAGGGAGTGTTGATGTTTTGGTAGTTGCGGGAGGTATTTTCCTCCTAGACAACTTTTCTTAGAGAAGAAGAAGATTCCAAGAAGTCAAAGTAAGACCATTGAACAATTGAATAACACCCGACAAAGAATAAAGTGAAATAGAAGACCACATAAGAGAATTCATCCCACCGTAAATAATAATAAAGTGGAAATATAATTTCCATGAATAGAAGTCAGCCCACAGAAATAATAAAGTAAATTTGAAGACCCAGAATAAGAATTCGACCCTAGACATGTGCCCATATTAGTATAAATACAAGTTTGGGTCAGTTCATTTGTACAACCACATAGTTCTCCTTCTGCAATGTGCATTAGGCAGTTGCAACAATTTCGCTATTTCTAGTTTATGGTTCTCTTAGAGAGTGTGCCCCACTTGGGAAAGGATATTCTTGGTCATTTATCTTGTGTGTTACCTCTGGAGAAGTTGCGCTAAGGTTGTGTGGTGGTGCTCAGTTGATTCGTGTCAGTTATCAGTTGCTGTTGCAGTTACCCGTTACCAGTGGCCCCGACTATGTGGTGCTAGTTCTAGTGATGCGCCTATCTTGGTGCCAACTCTGTGGTGTACTATATTGGTGCTAGTTCTATAGTGTTGATCAGTTGTCTACCCTCACTAGGGTTTGACAAGAAGAAGAGATAAGTATTTTTTATCGAGGCTCTTCATTGTTGATTTGCTCTTGTGATTAGAGCTTGTTCATGGTTGTATTGGAATATTCTCTCTAAGAAAATTTGGTTGGGTTTTTCCTTGAGTTTGGGGTTTTCTCGGGACAAATTTGAGTGTCTTCTTGTGCTTGTTTATCTGTTGCTTATATATTTTAGTATATGATTATTGAATGTTAAAAGAAGATAATAAAAAAATTCTATGGTAAATATAATGTTAATGAAACTAATGAAGATCCAACATAGAGGAAGTGAAGAACTTGCATGAGACTGATGCAAATTTTGTTGGAGCTTGGAAAACCAATAATGAACCTTGGATTGGTGATAGAACTTTGTTCTTGGACTACTTTATCCAAGAAGTTTTTTTTTAAGAAATTAGTAGCTATGCATTCCAAGAGGGCTAGTGAGAGAAAACACCATCTAAGAGTTCCACAATGGTGGATTGAGTGGGTATTTTAGCATGGACGTGACCCATACATTAGTTGAAGAGTGATACTATTTAACCGGGATTGCCAAGAACTTAAAAAAATGGGTTGAGAGTTATAGAATTTGTTAGCATTTCAAGGAAAGAAGTCGGAATGTTGGATTGTACACACCATAATTACCAATATTGGAGGTGCCATGTGAATATATCAACATGGAATTTGTGTTGGGATTGCTAAGAAACCAATGATTTAATGATTCAATCTTCATATTCATTGATATATATTTGAAAATAACACATTTCATTCCCTACAAAAAAACTAGTGATCTAACTAACATAGTTTTTTTGTTCTTTAGAGAAATTGTTCATTTACATGGTTTTTCATGAAGCATAACCTCATATAGGGATATCAAGTTTATTGGTAATTTCTTGAGGATGTTATGGAAGAAACTTGACACAATATTATAGTTTAATTCTACATATCATCCATCAATAATGGGAAAATCAAAATAGTTAATAGAATCCTTGAAAATCCATTGAGATGGTTGGTTGGAGAGAAACTAGGACATTGGGATTTGGTGTTGTTACAAGATGAATTTTCATATAACAAGTTGGTGAATATTTGTATAGGAAAGAGTCCTTTCCATATTGTGAATGGGACATTTTGTAGAGGAGTGACTAATTTGATGCACTTGCTTGAAGCAAGTAGCAAGAGTGCACATGTAGAGTGATTTATCATCCATATGAAGGAAGTGCATGAGAAGGGGAAACAAAAAATACAAGAGAGTATAAAGGGTTATAAGAAAATATCTAATGTGAAAAGGTTTGTGAAAAGATTCAAAGAACGAGATCTCGCATTAGTACACTTGAGGAATTACAGGTTTCCAAAGGGCACCTATAATAAGTTGAGAATGAAAAAGATAGGTCGTTGCAAGATATTGATTTTTTTTTTGGATAATGCTTATGTTCTAGAGTTTCATAAGGGTTTAGATGTATTGAAAACCTTCAAAAGCATTGATCTATATGATTTCCATGAAGGAATTGTTTATGAGGATGAGTATGTCGCAGATTGGAAAAAGCATATTCTAGAGCGTGAGGGGTATAAGATTAAAAATATCTTGGAAGAGAGGCTTCTAGGAAGAACAAGAAGCCAAACAATGAATGAATATTTGGTTCATTGGGAAGGCAAGGGCTGGGAAGAAGCCACTTGTATTTTAAAGGAAGAATCGGAACAAATCACTCTAGTTTTGTTAGAAATCTTTATATCAATACACCATAGTATAATGATCTATTTAGTCATAGTATATTATTAGTAAATTTGGGTTGTTATCTATTTTAAAGAGTTTTTGTAGAGATTTTAGATAATTAGATTGTGGTTGAGGGATTAGAGCAAGTGGTTTTTAAATAATACGATCACAAACAAACTATTCATTTTTATAAATATTCTTCTATTTAATTAATAAAATATCTAATGTGTCTCAAGTATATTTTTATATTAAGACATTATTCATTGTATCCTATTGCTTATATACTATTCTATGTGTTAATCTCCAACCAATACTTTCATTTTTATAAGAGTAATTCTAAACCATTGATGTAAAGGAAGGGGACTCGAAAAGTTATATTGTGCACATGCATCGTTCAAAAGGGAAAAATTTAGAAGATAATTTTTGCATCAAGTGCAATTTGTAATGTAACTAAAAAATTTGAAAAAGTTGAAAAACAAATAAGCATGTTCAACACAAATAAGCTTGAACACATTTATATATTAAAATCCTAGCCTAAAAACAAACTAAAACTCAAAAATGTGCAATGTGCATACATTTAAGCATCATCATGAATGGACACATCCTTCTCAGGTGTGGATGCATCCTCCTCAAGCCCCGCCTCCAACATTATCTTCTCCACATCCTCTTCAAGCATAGTCTCAAGCACTCTCCTCTCCACGTTTCCCTATAACACATTTGAACTTTTTACATATCCATAAAGGCAAGTGCTTGCATAATTAATATTCGTAAAAAAAAATCGTTCAAATTAAAATTAAATGATTAACACATGATCATAGTTTTAAATTTTGAAACATGCAATACTTGTGATGTGCCAACCTCAATATCATAAACCACACAAGGGGATGGCATTTCCATAGTGGGTTAAGACATGGTCTTACCCACCAAATCCTGAGATTCGATAAATTATATATTGTAAGACATTTTTCTTTTAAATTAATAATTTAAATAACATTGCAATTTTCATATAACTAAATTTGTTTTCAACATGCAATTATACATGTGAACTCCCACCTTCTTCAAACACTCCCAATCATAATTGCGACAAGCCTGCCCAAGTAGTGGGAGATGTAATGAGAATCTGTGAACAACACAACTAAGAATTTTAGAGTTCAATGTGTTCACATTAATAGCAAACATAAATTTATTGTATTGATTCTTTAACAAGGTGTGAAAATTGGACAATTGACGTGCTCACATATGGATATTTTTGAAAACTTACCTGATTCATTGCATCCAAATTTAAACTCGATGAATCAAATCCCCTATTTAAAGGAGATTCATTTAATGTTTGACCAAATTGCGATTAATGAAGATAACAAACAATTATTTCTAAAGATACAATGATATGTATCTAGATCTAATTACAAGAAAACTATCCTCAAATGCATGAAAAAATTACTAACTATAACACATACCAATCCAATGTTTGGTTCATCATTCAGAATTAACTCCTTCCAACGATTGCGACAAAATTTTGCATACTCCTGTATATTTTCTATGGACATGGACTCTATCTCCTCATCTTTTTTTGTAAACAAAATTGGCCCAAGAATTGGCTTGAGCTCTCTGATGGTTCAAACCGACATCAACACCATAAAAAATTGATTCTAAATTTTTTCTGATTGCATTCCTGGCCTCCTTGACAACAGCTGATGTAGCTCGCATCTCTGAATGTGAAGAAAATTCCCATATTGGGTGAGATACCAAATGTCATGGAGGCCTCTGTAATGTTTCCTTTAGATATGCCCCTTCGAGATCATATGTTCGTCCTTTACCAGCCCCATAATAGTTGGACGGTAGGCTGGTATAACCAGGGCACATTCCCATGAAAAAAATTGCATACAAAATTCTAACAAAGTAATGTGGAACCTCATCATTCCATGACAACTTCCCATATGCTACCAAAAATATATTATAAAGATGTCCTGCAATGTTGGGGTGCTTAAAATACTGCACCTTCAACATCTTTCTCTTTGAACCCTCCTTGAAATTAAACACAGAAATTGCATCCTCTTTTGAAACTCTAGATTTTACTACTTCCCATTTATTAGGGCCCATCACCTCATACTTTTGTCTCTTCATCAAATCTATGAAGCTATCAGTCATTGGCCCCATCTTTTGATATGCATCCATAAAGTTTTGCAAATAATGCAAAAAAATATACAAACTTTTCTTGCTCTCTCTCGGGATATCCAAGCACCTCAAATCATTCTGCAACATGATTTTAAGACATGAGCATCGTTCGAGGGTCATTTCTTCAGCATACCCTTCCCAAGGAAGCTCATCACCAACATCTGAGGGATAGGTGGACGTAGGTGTGCAATCTTCAGTTTCTTGATAACGCCCCCTTGATCCACCTTCACCCTCTTCACCAACATTAGACTCTGCATGATAATCACTCTCTCTTTCATTATGGTCTCCTGCATTAAACTGATCCTCTACACAAATACACATTTGAAACTAATTACAACATTTAACAAAAAAACAAAAAACATAAAAAAAAACAAAAAAAAACATATAAAACATAAACATAAATACACAAAAAAATACAAAAACAAAAGAAATTTACCAAATTTTTTTTTTTGATGTGATGGGTTCCCTACATTCTTCGGTGTTGGAGTATTTATGTGCAATGCATCTAAAAAATTTGCATCCATAGCTCTATTTAGAGCACTCTGTATGGATGATCTATTCATCGATTCATTTGATAATCTCCTCATCCCACTAGATTTTCTTTGGTCACTAACTGCCCCTCCCAAGATACCATGCCTTGTTGAGATAGGGTTATTCAAATTCCCCAGTGTCTCATTTGAAGAAGGGGTTCCTCTTCCTCCTTCATTTGATAGCCGTGAGCATTTGCGAGGCATATTTGGAGACTCGTGTCTCGACATCTCACCTCGATCTATCCTTTGAAAATCCACAAATGTGAAAACATAAGGTATAGAAACATAAAATGAAAATATAACATATAACAACTTGAAGGCATAAGCATTTATAACAACTTCAAAGCATCAAAGGCATATATTGAAAAAAATAAGAATTGTATTTGTGACTATGTACTCTGAAGTATGTGGTGCCCTAAATGAGATGCAAATGAAGTGAAAACCTTAATGTCTCCTTGACAATAAGGAGAAGTAGGAAAACCATAACCAATAGTATTTGACTATTTAATAACTAAGACACCTGGCCAATGTGCTAAACCTAGATGGTGTTGCATTATGAATGAAAGTTTTTTAACTACAACCTAAAGATTAGTACCTTACAGAATATCAATAAATACTTCTTAACTTTATATCCTAAGATTTCATGGATATATGAACTTGCGCTTATTTTCTTATTTGTGCTTATATGCTTATTTGCACTTATATGCTTATTTGCGCTGATTTCATGTTCGTGTTGTTGATAAATGAGAACACCAATGCCATTCTTATGATGTGGTGGCTAATAGCAAGGGATTGTGCAAAGGGAGTGAGGTGTGATTGGGTTAGTGGTGTACATGGTAACTTACGAAAGAATATGGATATGGTACAATGGGTAAGCAAAGGAGACCCCATATCACACTAATGCGTACTTTTCATTTGATCATCTACCATGAACAACGCTTACACTTGTAGATATTTTTTAGGATAAAGAGCTTAGAGCTATGAGATGCATTGCGTTAGGTAATGAATCAATCGACACAAGTAAATATCAGGAAGCTTATAAATAATGAAATATTGGACTAGTTTCCCTCAACCATCATAGCTTTGGGAGAGGGATGAGGACAACTTGCAAAAGAGGCCATGGAACAAAGAATGATCAATAAGAAGATAAGACACAACATCAAAACATGAATAGGGAGGCTCTCTCAATGTTGGTGCTCTTTTAAAATAATTGTTGAGCACACTAATATGTTTTTTGTGTTACATATCATATCCATTGTAAGTGTTGGTGTCTCTTTTTGATGTCAATGTGCAATCATGATTATCTCTAATAATAGGGTACTGGCCACATAAAACTAAAAGCACAGAGATTTTCTAGTTTACAAAGTTTGAGATAGTTTCTCAAGGAATTGGAAGATGATTTATGAACATGAAATATAGGAAATCCAATTAGTTTTCAAAATTGATGGGTTTTCATTTAATGGAAGCTATGTTTAAGTTCGGTGCAAATAGAGATGATCGAATTAGTGTTTTTTTTTTCAAAATATAATGTATATATTAGTATGTGTATTTATCCTAATGAATATTTCAAAAATGAAGTCAAGTAATTAGAGTTGCATGAAGAAGGGAGATATTTGTTGATAAGTATTAGTATGTATCCTAATGAATATTTCAAACATGAAGTCAAGAAATTAGAGCAAAGAAGAAGGAAGATATCCGTTGATCCAAGGGAGGAAACCTTGAGGCTTAAATGCAGGCTCTTTTGCTTGGACAAAGAGGGGAATAAAATACCAAGTTTTTTCACTAGTTTGGGAATCATCAAAATAATGCAAACATAATCTCCAAACTTGGATTTAATACAACATCATTTGAAGAGTACAAAGACATTTTTCTATATAATTTCATTTATAAAATAATAATCATGATTATAGCAAGGAGGGTTAAGAGATTTCTATTTGGTTAGATATCTAATGAATAATCTAGGTTCTTGTCAAGAAGACAAATACATGAAGCAATTGGTGTAGCAGAGGAATGATTTCATTCCACCAAAACGAAGAGGCTTCCAGCAATGGTGGTCAAATTGGATCCATCTAGATCCTATGATCGAGCTAATTGGTTATATTTGAGGTTGATATTCCTCCATTTAGGTTTACGTGTTCATATTTTCAATTGGGTTATGAGTTGAGTAAACTTTGATTCATTTGCAATTCTTATCAGGTGAATTGGTTATATTAGAGGGTTGATATTGCTCCATTTTAGTTTATGTGTTCATATTTTCAATTGGGTTATGAGTTGAGTAACCTTTGATTCATTTTCAATGCTTATCAACGGATCAATGACAATATTTTCTAGCTTTGGAAGAGGGTTAAGGTAGGGGTTCCCTTTATCCCTTCTATTGTTTCTAAATTGTTGTTGAGAGTTTGATAAGGCCATTGATTGAGGCCAAGAGGACTAGGATTTTCAAAGGTAATAATATAGAGATAATACTTTTTTTGTGTCATCTCTCTTTTGTAGATCATATTTTACATAATGTGATGGATCAAGAAGGGACATGTGTTAAAAATCAAGGAGATTCTACCTGGATGTACATTTCATTATTACAAGGATGAAGGTCAATCTAGGCAAATCTACTAGGTTTATTTTATAAGGGTGAGTGATGTGGATGTTAGGATCTATTCTCAAAGGTTTCCATTCTAGGGAATTGCACTGAAGGATAGATTGAAGTATCTAGAATTTTTCTTAAAGCCAAATGATTATGAGATAAAATATTAGGATTGGTTAATTGCTGAAGTACAAAGGATATTATATGTTTGGTGCAATAGATGGTTGTTTAGTGGGGAAGGCGTATTTTTGTGAAATCAGTGTTAAAAGTTATTCTTTTCTATTGAATGTCTTTCACTTTTATTTGAAAGGGTGTCTTAGAAAGGATAAGGAAAATAAATATAAGATTCTTGTGCTCTAGGGATATGGTAAAATGGGTGATTCTCGTGGCAAAATGATAAAAAACCATTTTCCAAAAAGAGTTGGGTAGGTGGGGTTTTAAAAACATTAATATAGTTGGGAAAGCTTTGGGTGCACATTGTGTTTGGAAGCTAATCTCTTGTCATATTCTTTGGTGTCGGGTTGTTGCAAAAAACTATGTCGAGCCTGATTCAGTGGAAAATTGGATTAGAATTCCTTCAAATAATTCTCGTAATGTTTCAATTATCTAGATGGATACAGTTATAACGTTCTCTTTGATTGGGAGATAGATTCTATGGAAGGTTGGGAAGGGGACACGAGTTTGGGATAGGATAATACCCTTGGGTTCACAATGGAGAAGTTTACAGGTTCCCTATGAATTTAATTAATGTTATTCATGAAAAAGAATTGTTCTTTCTAAGTCAAATGCCTTATCTAAAATTCACCACTATCGAGAAGCACAAATAGAAGTTCTTTTATATGATTGGTATTAGAGGTGGAAAAGAGAGGGTTTGAAAACCCTATATTTCTAGTTTAAGGTCAAGTCATGTAAGAATAAAGGATAGATGATGTTTGTTCTGGTCAAAGAACCTTGCATGAGGATTATACACTCCTAGGGAAAGATATGGGGTTTTATGTGATGGGTATGGAATTGGTGAGCCTATTTGTTGGTGAAAAGTTATCTGGAAGTTCAAATTCCCTTTAAAATCTCAAATATTTATGTCAATATCTTTCAAGAAGAAGAAACTTACTTGGGATGTACTACAAAAAAAAAATCAAGCACAGTGCTTGCAGATGCAATCTTTGTAAAGTAAATGAAGAAACTATTCATCGTTTGATTTTGACATGTGCTTCCACTACAAAGGTATGAGAATAAGTGGAAGTATTCATAGATTTAAAGGATATGTGGAGAGGGAAATCTATTGAGGAAACCTTAAGACATTGGTGTGGTAATAGTGCAATGAATATATACAAATCTCTTCCCCTAATCATAGGTTGGATTTGGCTTGGTAGGAGGAGAAGTGCATGGGAGGTTTTCCTTAGGATATATATTAGTGTGCATGCAATGTTTTAACCATTAAATGATGGGATTTAAAAAAAAAATGGTGATGTAAAGGGAAACCTTTATAAAAGCAACATTATCTTTTTCAAGAAGAGTCGTGATACTTTTTATGTATTTTAAATTATTAAATTCAATGAATCACTACAGTTATAATGTGGAGTGTATGCACAACATTTATGGGTCTAATCTTATTAAAATTTTAGTTGTATTTATTTTTAGCTCGTAGAGTTCAATTTGTAGTATTGTGCCATATAATTTGTTTTTGAAATGGTAGATGTAATCAAATTTATTGCAAAAAGAATAGAGACAAGGTTTGCAAATTATGATATGTCACAAGAAAAAGGAAAAAAAAAAACTCATTTGTGTATACATATTATATATTTTGAATCTACAAATTAAAATTTATATAGACAAAATTAATATAAAACTACTTTCGCCATAATTCATGGACAAGGCTGAATTCAGGCCTGCCCATGTACATGGACATGTTACAAGAAAATGAAATATTTAATGGTAGGCCCAAATATATTTAAGGATAACAAAATACACCGATGTAATATTTACTGATAATTGCTATTATAAAAATTAGTTATCAAATTTTCAAATTTAATATCAGTTTTTAAGAAATAAATTGTCATTTGATTAAATTTTTAAAAATAAACTTGTTTAAACATACTCTTTAACATTATTGTGAGTAAACTAAGAATGGAATTGTCCATATCAATATCCAAATCAAAGTGTGTTGTGGAAAAACATTTCAACACTAAAATAATGTTATCAATGACCCTATTACCATTTAATCTATTATCACAACAATTGTATAAAAAAGGTGCTCAATTTATGGACATGCTCGAATTTGGGCCATGTCCACGTACATGGACAGGGCTCGTGTCCATGTATATAGACATGGCCCAAATTCGGACCTATCCACGTACATGGACATGTCTGAATTTAGGCATGCCCATGTACATGGACATGGTCGAATTAGTTATTAGAATAAGACTTTAAACATGGACAGGGCGACGAATCCAATTTTTTTAAAGAAAAGACAGTTTAAAAAAAAACTACAACTTTTTTAAATTGAATTACATAGACAGTTCTAGAACAACCTACCTAGATATGTGGACCGATGAAGCCTCTAATTTGAGCCCTCGACACACCAACAAATTTTCCAACGCCACCAATGAATCTCCTACAACAGTGTTTGTGCACAACAAAAAGGACGGGTGTGAGCCATCAATGCACTAGAAACATTAAAACAAGCATAAAACAAGACAAAACACAGTAAAAACATAGATTTACCTGGAAGCTCGAATCTGTACAGACGCGAAGACACACACACCACCTAGAACATCCTACCAACAACCAAAATCAACAACATACTCGACCTGAACATAATCAGTGGACTATCAACGGTTTTGGAAACTGTTACCTGTCCGGGAGGCAGGAAATGTATAACATAACGTTCGGCCAAAAATACCTTTCGGTCGAAAGATTTTTACCGTAGGAAAAAAATCCGTCCGACATATCTTGTACACAACTGTTGAGGGTGTCATTCGATTTGACGTGTGAACTTTCAGCCGAAAAAAATGCCACTATGAATTTTGGAAACCAGATTCTCACAAAATTGTTACCCAACTTCATGATTTTACCCTAAGGTGATGACCTACCTTAAGAGTTTTTTATATTAACAAAGTGTGGTGCATTCTTGATATCTCTTTTTTGATTCAATTTCTTGGGTTGAGGATCATAACAAGTGGTATAAGAGCTCTTTCTTGGGCTAGAAAAAGTTTTTTTTTTTTTTTTTTAACTAATTTGCAAGTTTTCAAAGGGAAAAAAAGGACCACAACATTCAAATAAATTCATGTAGTTTTGTGAGCACAATTTGAAGAAACTAACTATATATCATAGTTCCTCTCTGAAAAAAACCCAATTTCAAGAAAAGGTCATCCAAATCAGAGTTTGGGAAGTGAAATTACAATCCTTTTAAAATAAATTGTTTTAAGGTTTTTCCATGACAACTGTGTGGATTGCAGAGAATATATTTTTTGATAGGGTGCTCAAATTGTTGCTAGACCAATGCCATTGGAAAAAGAATTTTTGGGGATTTGATTTGGTATATTATATGATATATTTCTTATCGATATTAAGTGTGATATATCCCTTACAAAGTTCTTCCCTCTATACCCTATCTCTCATCCTTACAATGGCTTATGGCATTTTACAAGGTTATATTAGCCCCCCTCATTAAGGAATATCCAATGATATATGTAGATTATATGAAAAATGAAAATGATGTGAAAGAATCCCCTTCTTTAAGTTTTCTTAAAGAGGCTATGGGTTATGAAGAGCATATCAAACAATGGTTACACAAAGTACAAAAATTCCAAACCTCTGAAGGAGTTCCTATAGTGTGACTACAAATGGAGAATTGAATACAAAAAATACAAGAATCTTGTGAAGAAATCCAAATGATGGAAATTTGGAGTGATGTTGAAGATGAACATACAAGCTACATATGTTATAGTCGGAGTGATTTAGAGAAGGTTTGTGAAAAATGGTATATGAACCATTGTAATTTCTGGGAAAACAACTACTTCTAGCTTTTATTTGATGACTCTACTCTACCTTATATAAAGAACTAATGAATCACTATTTTGTTTATTTTTAACTATCTTTTTCCTTTCCTCAACATCCCTTTTTCCTATGATTTATCTTCATTTTGACATTTTCCTCATCCAAATTGAGATATTTCCTCAAAAGTACTGTTTATTAAATATCTCAGCATTTATTTAATTTTTGTTGATACATAAAGAGAATTTCTCATATTTTATACCTAACTTGTAAATTGAAGAATGCTACAAGTCGTTTATATAGATTAGAGTGTTATAAGGCTATGAATTCCATTACTAAATATCCATGAAACTCCATTGCTACAAATCCGCTAACTTCATATCTTTCAGACATCTAGTTTGTATCTTCAACCTGCCTCTTGGGCTATAATCCAGCAATATGATTTATTCAATACTGTAATATGTTTAAAAACGGATTGAGAATCTTCGATTCTCAAGCACATTTCCATTAACATTGTTGAACAGTTAAAGGATTGTGCCTATAAGAGGTAGTGTTCACTTTTGAACAACATAAATATTTTATGGAGAATATATCTTGTTTAATCTTAAAGCCACTTTATCTTGAGATTATATATTTTTGTGTATGAGATATCTGTGTGAATTTAAATTATTGAACTATAGATCCAAGTCTTCAGTATTATATTTTTTCTTCAGCACTTTACTTCACAGGGACAGGGCCCACTCTAATGGATGTAAATTTAAATAATTGAACTATAGATCCAAGTTTTTAGTACTATATTTTTTTTCCAACAATTTACTTCATATGGACAGGTCCACTCTAAGGGCGGTAAGATGTTGCTTCTTAGTTAGTTGAATTTCCTTTATGTGTGAGTTTTATTCTTTAGGCATTATTCTCTATTTTTTCTAGTTAAACTTTGTTTCATTGATGTGGTTAATTAAACTTTGTTTTTATTGATGTGGTTAATTAATTGGTTGCAAATCTTGTGGTTTTCATTACAACTTTTGTTTTAAATTAGATTTACTTTTTTATTTATTTATGTAGTGTGATTTTATTTCCAACAAAAAGTGAATAGGTTATTTAAAACTAGTTCAAATCCATGTTTTAAATCTAAAACAATGTATTAGAAATCAGTTGGTAAATAGTTCTAGAGACCTAGATAAATATTTCACAACACCTCACAAGCATAAAAGCTTCAAGTTGATAATTAAATGCGTATTTAATTTCAATACAGTGTTAGTATTAATAAGGTATTTAGAACTATTGTCAAGAATATGGTTGCAGGAAGTCAAGAGCCATTTATGAATACCAATTTTTAACTTGTCTATTCTCTAGTAGTAGCGTGCCTTCTAAATCCATATCCAACCTTTCACACTTATGGGAAAATTTGTGGAAATTTGTTTGGATATGGTTGCATCTATATATTTGGAACCACATGACAGTGTCAAGCATTTGTAGCACCATTCTCATTCAAGTATGGAGCTCAAGTATATCTAATGAGGAGTCAGCATGAGCTCTTGGACATGAGACCTGGGTTTATGGATGAGCTCCTTGGATTACTTCAGTATTATAGTTGTTACTTGCACATGGGACAATGGTTACTTTAGCATGGCAATTAGCACTCATCCATGGGACCCAAGTTTATGGTGGAGCTTGGTGGACTATTTCAGCATGGTGACTTGCACTTGTACATGGCACCCTGGTTCTTTGTCTTACTTCAACATTGAGATCAACACTCATCCATAAGACCCTAGTTTATGGTTGTACCTCCTCACAATAAGAGTTGAGGGAAACATTGCTTGAGGGGTGGAATGTTGGGATCCTCCCTAGGGGTGTAATGGGGGGCCAAAGAACTCATAGTAGAGTAGTAATAGTGGAGGTCATTCAATGTAAGGTGGAATAGGTCCACTATGCTTGTTATTATTAAATAAAGCCAATTATGGTAGTTAGTACTGAATAAACATAGTGGGGCCTCATTAAAGAAGGTTTGCTAGGTAGTTAGGAGGTTGATATTATTTGGGTTCTCTTGTTAATTATAAAAAAGGATGGAGCCCCCCTTAGGAGAGGTGTGGAGTTCATTGTATTTGGAGCTTAGCTCATTGAGAGGTCACCCAACCTTAACAAACAAGTGAACACAAATGGATTCCTTCCATAAAGGATCAATTGTAAGGTGTTCCCCTATCTTAAGGGTACTTTTATATATAATCAAATAAATGGGGTTATCTATCTTATTCTTGGATATCTTGTATGTGATAGCATTTTTAGATCTAATGTACATAACATAAAAGGGAAATAAAGCTCAATCTTATTGATCTCATTGTGAACAATGTATGTCTATTCATGGTTTTGGAGATTGGATAGTGTGTTTTTCCACTAGCCACATTTGATTGTAATAATATCATATAATGTATTTGTTCCTATCATTACTAAAAAATATACAAGAATGGAAATATGTTTGCACTATTTCATTTTGTTCGATTGGAAATATGTTCACGTTCATCAATAATTGTATCAAATTGGAGTTTGTCCTAACTCTCCTAAGGAGTGATTCCTTTCCCTTTGGATTATGTTTATATTAAAGGAGAAAATGTTGGAAATATCCTTAAATTAATATAATAATCCAATAATATATTAATAATATGTTAATCATAATATATTATCAATAGATAAGTTTGAATTATTATATATTTTAAAGAATTGTTGTAGAATTTTCACATAAATAGATTGTGGTTGAGAAAATAGAGGACAACATTCCTAAATAATAAGATTATAGATGTAAACTCTTCATTTGTTAAGTATTCTTCCATTTAATTAATAAAATAACTATTGTGTTTAGAGTATACTTTTATATTGCTACAATATTCTTATTCTTAATATCTTGTTGCTCGTGTAATATTATGTGTGTCAATCTCTTATCGAAACTTTTTGGCTCTTTCATCGTGTTATAAGTGTCATGAGTGGGAGTTCATTTTCTCCTTACCATTTCCTTATAGCTTGTCTCCAATGCAATGGAGGAAATCAAAGCTATTAATCTCAACCCTCAAATCTATGGAATTTGGGGATAAGGGGTGACTAAACTCCTTATTCCTCTGTAATCGATTCAACTATTGAGTCATGTTCCTCACTCCAAGAGTCTTTTCATCTCCATGTTTTTTTAAGTGTGTGCTTAAATTTTGATGGGGCCTTGAGGTTACTCATCCATGTGACCATATTTTGTAGTTGTAATCATTTTTTCTAGAATTTAATTGGTCACTTGCAGTTTTATTTATGGTTTTAATGAATGATAATGTGGTAGTTAAACCAGGGTCATTTGACATTGTTTTAGAGGTTCAATGTCATTTTTTTTATGGAGGGTTGTTGGACATTATGAGGGGTTTTGAATTTTGTATATCAGATTTTGGAAAAGTAACTGCAAGACACTTTGTTGGGGAAAAACAAAATAAGGAAATGAAGAAGAAGAGGAATAGGAGAAAATAGCAAAA
>ML790984.1:134773-148546 GCA_009831015.1 Picea engelmannii
AAAAAAAAAAAAAAAAAAAAAAATTAGAAAAGAAAAAGGAAAGACTAAAAAGAAAAAGAAGTGGAAGTGGAATGAATAAAAAACCTTGCATCAACCAAAATATAAGGAGTCAAGTGGTTTTGGGATTTCCTTTTGAATTTTGCAAGACACTTTGTCATGGAAAAAAAAAAAGTAATGAAGAAGAAGAGGAATGGAAGAAAATAGCAAAAAAAAAAGAAAAAAATTAGAAAAGAAAAAAGAAAAACTAAAAAGAAAAAGAAGTGGAATAAATAAAAAACCTTGCATTAGCGAAAATATAAAGAGTCAAGTGGTTTGGGGATTTTCTTTTGAATTTTATAAACTTAATTAACTTTTAATATTTTAAATAAATAAAAATTATCAATAATTATTAACTACAATTAATAAATAAGAATATTTATCAATAATTATTAACCAGGCTGAATGAAAAAAGTTGATTGAAATATATACCTGTAAATTTATAAAATCTACAATTTAATATAAATGTTGATTATGCAAATTAGGTTCCTCCCTTCACATGCTTATTTATTTTAAATATTGTATGTTTTTTTCAATAATTATATAGTGTGAACACAATTTTGAAAATCTTGATGGTCATTGTTTGGGTGTTATCTTGAATTTATTTTAAATATTGTATGTTTTTTCAATAAATATATAGTGTGAACATAATTTTGATGGTCATTGTTTGTGTGTTATTTTGAAAAGAGGAAAAAAAAATGAAATGAAAAGGTTTAATCTCATGCTTAACAAATCATACATTAAAATGAATTTATGCTGACCTATATGTGAAGCCCATATCCCAAGGTTAACATGAGGATTTTTTTTTTTTAATTTTGAAGAAAATTAATATTTTATTAAAAATTTCAAAAAATGTAAAATATAGAATAAATTTTTTAACTAATCACATAAAAAAAATATATTGTGTAATCATTGCTAAAAAAACTACATTATAATAAATATTATAATAAAAAGGTGATTTTATGTGTAAATTCATTTTATTTAAATTAGTAAAATATATTTATAGAAAATAGTGAGAAAATGTTTTTTTTATAGTAAAAATATATTATTGTTATATTTGAGTGGGTTAAATGGTTAATAACATGTGTTTTCTCCTTAAAAGTCACATGTGTAAATCCTCAACAATCAAATTATATGTATTCGTCACACTATTTTTCCAACAATTTAATGAAAAAAACATGAATAACAATTTCACCTACATAATTGGTTGGTGACGAAAAACACTATTCACATTAATTTTGATAGAATAATTGAAGAGAAAACCACCAAGAAATTTTTCCTTCAAAACCATTTAAATTTCAAACGGTCTACATATTATTGAATCTCATTAAAAAAATATTAATAGCAAAGGAGACCAGGGAAGAAGCCATGGCGATCATTAAGGTGACAAGAATTGGAGCATGTACGAATGGGGACATGTTAAGAGATATAGGGAAATTCCCAGCGATGTCGAGAGGAGAAGGAAAGGACATATTTGAAATGGGAATATTATTAAGACTGGAAACATTGTACGGTTGCTTCTGGCCGTTGGAATTTGACTTCGAATTTGAAGGATCTTGAATAATACGACCGTTATTTGAATTCGAATTTGAAGGATCTTGAATAATATGACCGTTGGTATCGATGGTGGACTCGTTCAGAACCGCGCTGATTCCATGGCAGCGTATGGATGGAGTCAATCTGCATATATCAGGGCTGACGATCTGGACGCCATTGATGTAAAAGCTTCTCGTTCCATTGTTGAAGACCTTGAGCATAAAAGTGGGGAAGTTGGTGGGAATTAAAGAGCCCGTAGGGAAGTGAAGCATGTTATTCAAAACGAGAGACTGAGGGATAGAATGGCGCATCAAAAACTCCGAGATCAAATTCTCGGCCATGACCACCTGCCCCAGCATCTCGTCATTTGGCATAAAAAACGTTATGTTCTGGGGGATTCGATCTCCCAACATCTGAACCAACGTCACGAATGTGTGATACGTTCCTGCTCGCATCTCTGCAATGGTCACCTGAAGATCTTGAGAAATCCCACTGGCCAAGCCAATTCCGTTGAACGGTGCAGATTGCTGCGAGAGATTCAGATTGTTTAATGAAGCAGTCGCTGGCTCTTCCCAAGACGAAGCTGCCATTGCCAGAAGGAATATTAAGCCCGTATACATAGACATGATGGTAATTGGTGCTGATTCTCTGTGAAATTTAATTACCGCTATCTTGGTGGATTTATATGGCCGGATATATTCAGAATTCGGCAGTTCCCTTCCATTGAAAATCTCATGATGTAACCAAATAGGGATATCATCTGCTATACGAGAAGATTGATTTAGTGTGTGAGAAATGCATGAGTGAACAACTTCATGAACAGACTGTCACACATAATGCGTTCATGGAAATAAAATCATTATTATCCATTTTATACATTGCATTTGAGTGCAAGCTCCTCGTTAAACTTGTAACTAAACTTCCTGTGACCTTCTCTTCTTCATCCACATTGGACATTCAAGCAGTGAGATTTTATGCATCTCCGTTCCAAACCAGATGCATGTCAAATTCCCTGTTGTAAATAATAATCTCATGACAAGTTCTTTTGTGATAACAAGGCAATGGAAGCACGGCTACGGCAATGCTAAGTGCACACAGACCCCATGAGAGAGCTATTGCACCACTAAGTGGAAACACAACTCAACACCGCGACGAGAGAGCCCTAACACTAGCATCTAGGACCATGAATAGCCTAAGAAACCCAATTACTAACCCACATTATAAAATACATACTATATGTCCACATGTCTTCTAGTCATTGGTTTGGTTGTCTTAGGAACACAACATGCAGGGTTTCTTTGAAGACTTTGAAGTACTAAGACCTTGGTTCAAAGGATCATGGTATCATCGGGTCTTCACTCACTAATACTCCTAATTTTACTAGATATTGATAAATACTTCCCAAAATCATTTTGTTAACCCCCTTCCAATATATTTTTCCAATAAAAGAAACTTTTATATTTACTAGATACCCCTTTTTATATCCACCAATATCTATAAACCCCTTGAAACCCCACATCCTCCAATACCTACAATATATTGACTTTATTTTTCACAATTTAAAAACCCCCTTATGAATGAACTTGATAAGATATTGGTGAACTAGGTGAAAGGCCCTATGCACGATACCACCAAATCAATGCACTATCACATTTTCTCCCTTCTCAAGGCCTATGATCACAAGGTCATGGTAGAGATCAACATATGAGATGATTGATAATTATTTCGACATGAGATTATGGGACATGTTGTCATTATCATTGTGTTGATCTTTGTGGCAGTCGTCTAGTGAAAGGACTCTATAGTAGTTATTGTGTTTTTTAAACATTCCATTCAAAAAGAGACTATTTTTAGACAATAAAAGAGACTATTTTTGGACAATTTGTTATTCATCATGTTCAATGGTTATATTCCTTTATAAACTCCCTTTATAAGGGGATTCATTAGTATGCTCACTAGGAGATTCATTAGGGAGAGGAAGAGAATGGAGAAAAGGAATATGAGAGATATATTGAACCTCTTGGATACCCTCTTCATAAAATCATATATAGGTGGATGAATTTTATTTGTTTGAACTACATCGTTCTTCCTCACATGTTCGTTCGTGTTCCTTTTGTATCACTCATAGTTATATACATTGATGTCATAGTCGTCAGCAATGTGGAAGATTCTTTCTACAACTCTCGTAGAAGATGTATCTCCTTTTGATACTCATGTATTCTCGCAAAATACCCTTTGTGATGATCCATGTTCATTAGCTTCTTATTTTCACAAAATACCCTTTGTGATCCATGTTTGTTAGCTTCTTATTTTTCTCTCATGCTCATTAAAATTTTGTTGCAACAATTTAAACTTTTTAGCCAAACTTTTCAAATTGAAACAATCATATGTTTCTCTTCCATTGAAGCAAACTTATGATATACCATTTCAAAGATAAGGAAATGTATTTTGAAATGGAAAATTCAATTTAAACTCTTTGGCCCAAACTTGTCAAATTGAAACAATCGTATGTTTCTCACTCTACTTCCATTGAAGCAAGCTTATGATATACCATTTCAAAGATAAGGAAATGTATTTTGAAATGGAAAATTCAAAATTGAGAAGTTTTTGAAATGATGTATCTAAAATTTTAATTTTAGAGTTACAATTGTAACAAAAATACCTTAGAACACATGTAACACATGTACAACTAGGTTAATTTGGGTTTGTTATAAAATGACTACTAGCCACAGTGATTTAAGTGATTTTATAAATTATTATAAAATGACTAATATTATTTAGGAATATACATATAAAACTAATCAATTATTATGTAAATATAAATTAATACTATTATTATTTAAATATGTAATTTACTTCTAGTAGTATAATCATTTTAGCATGATTTATTAATTTAAATTTGGATTTTTTTTATGTTGAAATCATTTTGTGATATGAACATGAATGTGTTAGTCATACTTTGTAACACACCAAGCAATATCATATACAATATAATTATTTAATGCATGAATTGTATTTCCTAGCTCACATTTTACCATGACCAAAAACATTTAATATTGTTTCTCAAATTAAATTTAATCCAAATTCATTAATATTGCTTGGATTTGGTGATTAAACATTGTTCATTTTGTTTTCAATCAACATCATAATTGCACCTTATAATTCAACATCACCAAATTGATGTATGTTGATAGACCCTTGTTTGTGGGACAAGGGACCGCACAACAATTTGAGTGCTTAGTCTATGAAGGTATACATACCTTACCCCCTCGGTATTCAAACCTATGACTTCCAAGGAGGAAACACATGATATGCTTAAATGTACCATTAGGTCCACACAATTTGTACAACACCATTTATTCATATCTATCTTCGTAATTGTGTGCAAAGTATTTTGTTGATGGGAGGTTTTAGAACAACATATTCATCACACATTTGGATCTTCTAAAGACAATTAGTCAATACTTGATAGTTGACTAGGAGAGTTGATTGAGAGGTCAACTAATTGGTCAACGGGGTAATTGACTAGTCAGTTGGGTTGACCATTGCAGTTGATTGGTGCACATGTCAAGGATGAAATCAAGGAGTTTGACGTGCACCATAGCCAATTAAAGTTGATAATGTATTCCTCACTTCAAAGGAGTTAGTTATACTTTGAAGCTTGTTATCGCATAAACTGTAGGTTGGCCAAAGCCCGACCCAATCCACAAGATGACGATAACGGTGGGAGATTTTACCCATTGTCACCTCATATAAACACTCCCCCAGCTTTAGTGAAGGAAGAATCCAACACAAGGGGTGAGTCCCGGGTGACCCTAGGGGAAATGAGATGGAAAGTGAGACTATGGAAGTAATTCCCCTATAGTTCAATTTACTAAGTGGAAGATGTTTTGGAAAGGAGTCTCGGAGGTGATCAATGGTTTCCAAGAGCTCAAGTACCTGCAGAAGATGATTATACTTGCCTGAGACACAAGAAAAGACGAGATACAAGCCCAACAATCCAATAGACATGCAAGTGAAGCTTGTTGCCCTAATTTAGAAGCAATATATAATGATATAAATAAACAATGAAATAAATGGAATAGCTGCTAAACAAGTCACTAAAATTCCAAGTAAATATGCAAGAGACTAACTAGCAATTACTCAAGTATGATAGCACAAGACTTTAGCAACATTTAAAGGTTGTTTGATGTAAGTATTGAAGAGATATTTATGAAGCCTTATGGCTGTAGAAAAAAAGTGTTTCTACAGAAAATTCCAACCACCAAAACTAGCAAGTAAACCACGCAAAAGAAGCACAATAGCTAGTAGATTAACTTGGCAGCTTTCTAGCAAAATTTGACGGTTAGAACATGAGTAAAATTAAAAAGTAGGAAATGATTTGTTGCAACCCTAATGGTTGTAGATTAAATTTATTACAACAACAATAAATCCTTGGAGAAACAAGACGCCCTAGTGGCCTTGACAAGTCTTAAGCATGTAGAAAAGATTCCAACTTAAATAATTTCGATATCTCGTAATTCTACATATCCCAATGCAATGATTTTATTTCTCCAATGCAAGAGATTAGTGCCTTAACTATTGGGTTATGGAGCATTTAAAAATGAAAGAGACACTTTTGCTACTTTCTTGGAGGTGTAATCCCTTTTACTCCCCAAGGCAAGTAAGACTAGCTAAGAAAAACCCTAGGAGGGTGTAAACGCTTTTACTCTTCCTAGTATTCCTTTGTGCAACAAATTATTTCAATACAATTATGATGGGATTAGTGAGGTTGTATGCCCTTAAACTCCCAAAAATGTTACCAAATTAACCTTGTGACCAAGAGAAGAAGCAATAACATGAAAGATTCCTTACCTAGTCCAAGCATTAACAAGATAAACTCCTTTTAACCAAGAGAATCCACCACAAAAGCAAGAAATAGTCTCCAAGAAATATAGTGCCTTACTTCTTCATCCAATAGACAAAGAAAACCATAAAAAGAGATAGCAGAAAGAGATATAGACAAAATTTCCCAAGTAGGGTGCAAATTTCAGCCAAGAATCCTCTCCAAGATGGGAGAGTTATGATAAAATGAAATAGAAGTGATCTTTATTTATACAAATATTACTAAAAGTGTCTGTCCCCTTAATTTTAGGGTAAACCACAAAGTAAGGGGTCAAAAACCCTTACTTTTCCCCTTTACATTACAAAATTCAAATTTAAGTTTTAAAAATGCACATAAGAAACCTTAATGTGACATCATCCCTCTTCTAAGGTGACATTTTGGCACTTTTTGCAATCGTTGAAGTCGAGGATGGAGGTCGTTGGGCCTTCTTCTCATGCATTAGGTCTTCCTCCTCCAATTCAAGCCTTCTTCCATCAAAACGTGCCAAGTGTCAATCAACAACAATACCACTACCACAACCTTATCCCTAGGGTGATGTCAAGCTCCTCAAATGTGACGTTTTGTCCTCAAGAGAAAATCGTTGGGCTAGCAAAGGGCTGGGTTATGTCCTCCATGGTGTCTTCTCGGGCCTCCAAAGGCTAGCATCATCGTACGATGCATGGGCCATGGTATCCAAACTTTGGGCTTCAAGCCCCAAGGAATCCCAAGCTAGGCTTGTTCTTCCAAAATTGTCCACCAACTAGGTCCCGCAAAGAAAATGAATATTCCCTCCAAGTATCTCAATTCAAATGCATCATGATAAGTAAATCAAGTCAATAAAAGATCCATCTAAGTATGTACATCAAAAACCACCTCTCAAAATAAACAAGTGCTCCAAGACCTTATGCAATTTGCCAAGTTTAGGTATGGGAGGGTTGACAAAGAAACCTATTGGGTGAATCATACCTCAAGTTTAAGAGTATTTCCCAAGTGGACCCCTCTCTAAGTCATGTGGAAAAAGTGAGATGGATTTTTTGGCATGGGGTTCATGACATACAAGGGATCATAGTGTCTCATTTATGGGTGCCTTTGTAGAGGGTGTGTTGCACCTTCATTTTCAATGCAACCTTTTACCAAGCCCATTTATTTCCTTTTTTTCTTTTAAGATGTTTCCAGGTTGAAGATAAGGTGGGGCTTCTACCTAATCATGAAAAACATTGCCCACCTTGATTCTACCCTGGTCACATTGTGCTTCCCCAAGTTGAAGACAATGTGTGGGGCTTCTACCTAAGCATGAAAAACATTCCCCACACATGCTCCACTTTGGTTGGCATTTTGTATTTGTTATTTTTTACGGGTCCCATCAGTTTCTTATGAGATACATTTCATTGTCCTTGAGATCCCTGGGAAATCATCTAGAAGGTCTATGATTTTCTTTTATCTTTTTCCAGCTACAGGCTTCTAGGCCTTCAACCCCTTCTTCCCATGAAATGAGGGACAATCCCTTCTTGGGTACACCCGAAAATCCCAAAAGGTAAGGAGATGAGGGGATGAAGTGTGGAAAGTAACAAGTATGGTCAGGAATGGCATGATGACTCGTCAAGAGGACCTCCCAATAGAAAACTTATCCCTAAGGGTGACCCACTTACTAGGGCGCAATATCAAACACCAAGGTGAAACAAGGAAAAAAGCATAATTTTCAAGAACACGTTACATAATCAAAAGTAGTTTAAAATGAAACAAACTCAAATGTCTCAAATATTGAAATGACACTCACCATAATACCTATCTTGTACCTAATGGAGCAACACCCAATGTCTTTCGGAAGCAATTTGATGTGGTGGATACCCTCATGATGAACCTGGAACTGTGGTGGTGAGGTGCGTCTCTGTCTGTGCAAGTGGACACTACTAGTCAAGTTGTCTCTCGATACTCCATGTCTAAAACTTGAGGGCCTCGAGACATCATCTCCTTAGTTATCCTTAAAAACGTGGGATAACAAGGCTTTATATAGATGGTCTTTAGTCCATGAATATTATGTTCAAGAATAATATTTGGAGATGGACAAAAATAAAGGAAATACAAACCATGGCTTCAATAAAATTGATCATTGGTGTGCTTCAAAGGAGAGAAAGAGAAAGTGGAAAAGAAAGGCAAAGATGATTGTTTCCACTATACATTAGTACAAGGATCCAAAAAATCCCTATGAGAAATGTTTAACATAAATGGTCATATTGAAGAGAAGTTATAGAATATACATCCTCATATGAATCCAAGGAATTCTAGGGTGTTCGCAAACTAACTTGTAAACATTTCCTTTGTTGCATTGGAAACAAATTTAATAGGATCAAAGATTTCATGTGTTTTTTGTCATTAGTTGGTTGATCTATTGTAGCTCTATTCAAAATTTAATATCGTGCCTCAGAACAATAATTCTACATGGAAACATGTATCTAATCATATATTATGATAAAACTATTTTATTCATTTCATAAAAATCCCATGTGGAATGTTGATTATTTATAGCTTAGAGAAATGTTGTCAAGAAACATTATGCTCCACTAGTTTAATTAGTTTTTTTTCAACCATAACTAGGAGATATTTGTATTAAGAAAACGTTGCAGCATTGCTCACAACAAAAAATACATCAAACATATGCTTTAGTTATTTTTCAAATTTCCACCTCCCTTCATAGAAAAAGGGAGAGATAAGATGGATTTTCCTACATGGGGTTTTTATGCCAGTTTCCCGAGTACATGGATAGATTCTAACAAACTGATTATAGAGGTTAATACATAAATAGATCATAATTATTGTCTATGTTTTATATCACCTCCTTTAATCTGATGGAAGACAAGATTATCCTGACATATCAAGAGAATGCTCACTTATTCTTCATAAGAAATATGGTCCCTATTAGATTTCCTACCCCTTGTAAGAGGAGGGGAAGGTTTTATGAAAATATTTTCAAGGAATTAAACAAAAGAGAAGGATTTAAAATGGACTTAGAGTGAACCTACATTTTTGGTTTTGTTTTATTTTCATCTTCCTAGCCTGAACCCCTTTCTTCCCCCTCTATTTCCTTAGCTTCCTCTTCTTCTTCCTCTTACTCCTTAGCACCTTCTTCATTTTCCTCTTATGATTTTGCTTCATTCTCTTATTCTTTTAAATTATCCATTGGATCCTCAAGGGATGGATATAAACATAAAACAGGTCGAGCTAACCTGATCTATAATAACAATACTTGTAAATTTAACTAGAACTTGAAAACATGAATACTATAACCAAACTAAGAGAAAAATGACGATCTCTTTATTTAGAATAGGAGGCAAGCTTATATATATGCATGTTATTGCATTAAGGATTGAATGGTTTAAGCTACAACTAGCTTCTAACAACTAGTTAGTTAGGGGTGAGTGCAAGCTAATGATGGTCTCTCATGACGCGTTAGCGGAAAAGAAAACCTAGAAAAACAACAATCTGTTAACTTGGATGGATTATTCAAGGTACTTTTACAATGAATTTGAATATGTTGTAAGAAGATGAAATGTGGGAAATTAAATTATTTTTTCGAATATACAACTTTTATTCATATAAATTGTGAATAACTATGTCAAATTTGATTTTTTCTAACAGTGGTATCATATTTTTCAAACAAAATATAAGGTATATGTTTTTTTTTTTCGTGCAAGTGTTGAGTACCTTAACAATGGAATTTCGTTCCAAAATCTTGTATACTTGTAGAGAACCTGTTTTTGTTTTTCCCTATATTTTTTGGAAATTTTAAATATTAATTTAATATTTTTTTAAAATTATCAAAGTCAACATATGCTTGAAATTAGTCTTTTGTTCATGCAGGATAAGAGGGTCTTAACATGATAAAAATTATTATTATTATTATTATTTATATAGTATCTATCAATCTCCTCTAGTGTCACATATAACTCATTCGAGAAATGGTTAAGCCAAAAAAAATTTATAGCATAAATAAGAGAGGTATGTATTTGAGGATTTTGATATATGTGAAGACAAAAATAGATTAAAAACAATAAACAATATCAATATGTGTGTGTGTGTGTGAAATATGCATAATCGACTCTATCTATGTTTATAGTTTCATCAACAATTGAATTGTTTAGCCTATAGAAAAACAACGTCAAAGACAAAGATATAGAGGGGTATTCACAAAAATGGAGGTTGTTATCAATATGTAGATCGAACCACTAGGTTTTTCATCCCGAACAAAAATCTGAACTAACCAATTCAACATACACATTGTCAATCTCGCCCCAAAAACAATGAATTCAAAATAACACGTGTGCGTTCTTAGGAGCGCACACACATTCCTAATAATGTGCACATGGTCTTATAAGTCATTCTCTCTCTCTCTCTCTCTCTCTCTCTCTCTCTCCAATATCTACCCCACCTCTCTATCTCCCTCTCCCTCTCCCTCTCCACCCCCCCTGTGTCTGTATCCCTCTCTCTCCCTCACACTCCTATACATGGTAAGACTTAGACATCACAAGGCATGGAAAGACCTAGACCTTGCCTTGACATGCCTCAGACTCTCACACCCACTCCCTCTATATCCCCCTCCTCTCTCTCTCTCTCTCTCTCTCTCTCTCTCTCCTCATTGTTAGTCTTAGTCTCACTCTCTCTACCCCTCTTTTTCTCTTTATTCCCCCTCTATGTCACACTCTTTGTCCCCCCTTTCCTCTCACTCTCTCTCTCTACCGCCCCTTCTATGTCTATCTCTTTGATTATGTTCCTCTCACTATCCCTCTCTTTACCCCCCTCTCTATCTCCCTCTCCCTCCCTCTCACACTATCTCTCTACCCCTCCTCTTTTTCTTTCTCTCTCCCCCTCTCACACTCTCATGCACTCTCTCTCTCCCCCCTCCTCCCTCCCTCTCCCCCTCCCTTACACTATCTCTCCTCTATCTCTCCTACATCTACCCCTCTCTCCTACATTTACCTCCCTCTCTACCACCCTCTCTATCTTCCTCTCTCTCCCTCTCACACTCTCACACACTCTCTCTACTTCCCTTTTATTCCTTACTCTCACTCCCTCCCACACTCTCGTACACACACTTTCTATCCCCCCTCTGTGTCTTCCTATCTCTCCCTCCCACTCTCTAACACACTCACTCTCTACCTCATATCTTTGTCTTCCTCTCTCTCCCTCCCACACTCTCGAACACACACTTTCTATCCCCCCTCTATGTCTTCCTCTCTCTCCCTCCCACAATATAAAACACTCACTCTCTACCTCCCCTCTTTGTCTACCTCTCTCTCCCTCCCACACTCCCGCACACACACACTTTGTATCCCCCCTCTATGTCTTCTTCTCTCTCCCTCCTACGCTCTAACACAATCACTCTCTACCTCCCCTCTTTGTCTACCTCTCTCTCCCTCCCACACTCTAACACACTCACTCTCTACCTCCCCCATTTTTCTTCCTCTCTCTCCCTCCCACACTCTCGTACACTAGAAAGAGTGGTACAGTGCAAGGCAAAGCATGGTAAGGAAATAAATTCCCTTGAACTAGACCTAGCAAGGCATGTCAAGACCTAGACCTGGACCTAGACCTAGACCCTGCCTCGCCATGCCTCACACTCTCGCATCCACTCCCTCTCTATATCCCCCTTCTTCGACTATATCCCTCTCTCTCCCTCCCTCCATATATTTCTCTCCCTCATCCCTCCCTCTCTTTCCGTCCCCCCCTCTCTCTCTCCCACCCCCTTCACTCCTATTTCCCTCTTTATTTCTCTTCCCTTCCTCTCACTATCCCTCTCTCTACCCCCCTCTATGTCTCCCTCTCCCTCCCTCTCGCACTCTCTCTCTCTCTCTCTCTCTCTCTACCCCTCCTCTTTGTATTTCTCTCTCCCCCTCTCCTCCCTCTCTCTCCCCCTCCCTCCCACTATCTCTCCTCTATATCTCCTACATCTACCTCTCTCTCTCTCTACTACCCCTTTCTCCTACATTTACCTCTCTCTCTTCCCCCCCCAATCTATATTCCTCTCTCTCCCTCTCACACTATCACACACTCTCTCTACTGCCCTTCTATGCCTTTCTCTCACTCCCTCCCACATTCTCGCACACACACTTTCTATCCCCCCTCTATGTCTTCCTCTCTCTCCCTCCCACACTCTAACACACTCACTCTCTACCTCCCCTCTTTGTCTTCCTCTCTTTCCCTCCCACACTCTCGCACACACACTTTTTATCCCCCCTCTATGTCTTCCTCTCTCTCCCTCCCACACTATAACACATTCACACTCTACCTACCCTCTTTTCCTACCCCTTTCTCCCTCGCACACACACTTTATATCCCCCATCTATTTCTTCCTCTATCTCCCTCCAACACTCTAACACACTCACTCTCTACCTCCCATCTTTGTCTACCTCTCTCTCCCTCCCACACTCTAACAAACTCACTCTCTACCTCCCCTCTTTATATTCCTCTCTCTCCCTCCAATACTCTCTCTCACACACACATTCTATCTCCCCTTTATGTCTTCCTCTCTCTCCCTCCCACACTCTAACACACTCACTCTCTACCTCCCCTCTTTGTCTTCCTCTCTCTCCCTCCCACACTCTCGCACACTAGCAAGAGTGGTACATTGCAAGCCAAGGCATAGTAAGGAAATACATGTTCTTGACCTAGACCTAGCAAGGCATGTCAAGACCTATACCTATACCTAGACCTATACTTAGACCATGACCTAAACCTAGACCTTTCCTCGCCATGCCTCGCACTCTCACATCCACTCCCTCTCTATATCCCCCCTCTTCGACTCTCTCTCCCTCTCTCTCTCTCCCTCCATTTATTTCTCTCCCTCCTCCATCCCTCTCTTAATTTCTTCTTCTTCTTCCAATGGAGTACTTATACGAGTACTTATATGAACATTACCATGACCTATACCATGAACTAGACCTAGACCGTGACCCAGACCCCCCTAGCTACATCTAAGCCTAGTCATAACCTATAGTCTACCATTAACCCCCTCCACACCCAATCCCTAAGTGTAGTATGCCTATAACTCTTGTTTAATAATGATATTTTATGGATATGACCGCTCACCTATGGTTTAATAATGATTTAACATGGTTTAGTGATGATTATGGTACGTTGATTCTTCTTTTTTATTTTAATATAAGCATAATATTTTAGTGGATTCGATATTCTTTATTTGCAATCAGTGTTCGACATGCACTAGATTATGCATGACATAACACTTATCTATATGTACTTTCACACACACTCTCTCTACCCCCATCCCCTCCCTCCCACTATCTCTCCTCTCTCTCTCCTACATCTACCATATCTCTCCCACC
>ML790984.1:148883-193277 GCA_009831015.1 Picea engelmannii
CTCTATGCCCCCTCTTGGTATCCATGTCCCTCACTCTCACACACTCTCTTTATCTTCCCCTCTCCCCCTCTCACACTCTCTTTATCTTCCCCTATCCCCCTCTCCCCATCTCACACTCTCTTTCTTCCTCTCTCTGCACCCCCCCTCCCTACATCGCAAGGAAAAAAATGGCCTTGACTTAGACATGTCAATACCTAGACCTATACATATATATAGAAATACCTAGACATGACAAGACCTAGACCATGACCTAGACCTATAAGATGACCATGACATAGACCATGACATAGACCTATAGATAGACCTAGAATATGACCTAGACCACGACATAGAGCTAGAGTTAGACTTATACCATGACCTAGACCTATACAATGACCATGACCTAGAGCTTGACGTAGACCATGACCTAGACCCCCTTAGCTCCATCTAATCCTAGGAATAACCTATACTCAACCATTAACCCCCTACACACTTGAGCCCTGAGTGCATTATGTATATACCTCTTGTTAAAATCCCCACAACCCTTGAACCCACATCATCCACATCTTGATGCTCTAACCATTGCTCTATGCTTCAAAACACTTTCAATCCTAAGCCCTTAGGTCCTATTTTTCCCCATACCCCTATACATATTTATTCATAAATATGTTTGGTATATAATAAATGTTATAGTCGTTTCATTAAGAGAGCACACGTGCTCTTGTGACTTGAAATCATTGTAATTGTCGCTCATGTATTCCCAACAGGAACATGTGCATGTTGCTAGAACATGCACGCACTTTAGTGCGCACACGTTCTAGGAACGCACACATGCGTTCCTACTAGGACTTTTTTTTTTCCAAACACACTCCCCTACCTCATCTATCTCAATCCCAACAAAACACTCCCTACATCTGCACACAAAAATAGCACGCAAAGACAAGTTTTTATTATTTTAGTCTTGTTGTTTAATTCATAGACAATTTTATGCTATTGCAAGACCATTGTGGGAAGATTTGGAAGACAAATTTGTCCAAGTGGAATTGGAATTGTTGGTCGTGTCTTCTTGAAGTTGGAAGACAAATTTGTCTAATTGGAATTGTTGCTTGTGTCTTCTTGGAATTGGAAGACAAATTTGTCCAATTGGAATTGTTAGTTGTGTCTTATTGTGTAATACCAAGACAACTTTGTCCAATTGGAATTGTTAGTTGTGTAATACCAAGACAAATTTATCCAATTGGAATTGGAATTTTTAGTTGTTTTCTTGTGTAATACCAAGACAAATTTTTCCAATTCAAATTGGAATTATTAGTTGTGTCTTCTTTTGTAATACGAAGACAAATTTGTTCACTTGGAATTGGAATTGGAATTGTTAGTTGCGCCTTCTTGTGTAATACCAAGATAAATTTGTGGCAGGGTGCTTGGAAGCCAATTTTTCTCTTTAAACATGGGGAACCGACGGATTCTAGAAAGAAATTCCTCGAGAAAAGAGAAACCGATCGAAAAGGTAGAAGAAAAAGAAAAGGTAAATTTATGTATGTCAACGCATGGGATTTCAGAAGAGGGCAATCCAATTTATAGCAGAATAAATGTTGTTGTTGTTTCTCCTCCATCACCACAAGAAAAGTGCGGGATTTTAGTAGAGACCAATCCATCTAGTATTTCATCTAGAAAACTTGTTGTGGATGAACAGATGATGGAGGATTTCCTTGGAGATGATTATACAATGGATGAAATTAGAGAGGCAACTGGTGTAAATCATTGTGGTGAAAAAGTTATTTTGGTGCAACCACTTGTTGAACAGTCAAACGTTCCATAAACTAGTCAATCCCATGTCCACTCTCCTCCCATATTTGATCGATCGGTGATTGAAGGGGAAAGAACTTCAACATTGTTATCTTCACAGCAAGGAGATCAAGAGTGCTAGAATAGGGGTTCATCGTCCCTACCTAGATTGAGCATTGTGTGGCAAAGAACTCCTAAATGCAATCGGGTTTATGAAAGTGGTTTAGTATCACTTGAAGGTAAGTTACCTAACCATACTATTCGTTATCATTATTATAAAATCATTAAAGAATATTTTGAACCAAAATCCGATGTTGCTAAATGTCAATTACTTTTGGCTTTGTTAAAATCTAGAAATTTAACTGTTGTTTGGAGAATTTTAGGCATTAAAATAGTCAAAATCTTAAAAACAAGTCATCATATTGTTAGAAACCTTGTAGATTATTTTCAAATAATTGGTATGAAATTTCATTCTAAAGACCACAATGCATCTCGACGTGTCTTGTCATAATCAATTGTTTGCAAGATCACAAGAAAAAAATTGTTTGTTACAACAAACCTCTCATCTCATGAAATGAAATGCCAAAAACCTGAGAAAGTATTCTCATAGATGAGATAGCCTCGACTCATGTGGCCCAACGGATTTGTGGGAATTCACTGGTAGGATATTTCGTTCTAACATGAATTTAGTTGGAGCAGTTAAGGGACTAGTACAAGATTTTTGGCATGAGAACAATAGGCATTCTTCCAACCAAAAAGATGTACTAAAATTTAGAAGGGGATCTAGGGACCTTGAACCCCATATTAAACACTTTCTTGACATTACATAGACATAATTGTATGAGAGATTCAGGATAGTACATAGTGCACTTAACTTGGGCCAAAGATATTTCCATAAATGCAAGCCTTGGTATGTTCGAATAAACAAAATTCGTAACACATGTTGTTGTAGATATCATATTGAGTATGGTTATTATCACACACACACACACACACACACATATATCATGTTTTGCATAACATCCTTTCGCAGGAATGCTCAGTTGTATTTACCTCATCATCATATAGAGACTTTATTCACAACATCTTATATACAAGGCTAGAGGGTTGTACATTTTATCAAATAGCTTACTTAGATGGAACATTCCCTAGGTGCGATGGAATTCCATTACTGAGGAAGTGAATCCATGTAAGCGATGAGTATGAATTGGGGAGGAAGAAATTTTCCTTGCAGAGCTTTAAATATGTCACATATGTTATTGATGGAGGAGGGGAAAGAAAAAAGATACAATTGGTGACTTCCCAGGTACAAGTATTTAACTTCATGAAGGAATTCGTGTAAAAGACATGACAATATGTTCAACATGTGCATGTGGCTCAATGGCAGGATGGGTATTTTAAAATATGCAGAAATACATTTCATGTTGGTACTATGTTATCAGTGGTTGATTTTTCTAAGAACTACACCCTTCAACCGAAAAATGAGATTCAAAGCCAATATTATCACTCAGAGAAGGTCGACATAATGGTCCATATCACATACAGGCATGGGTCTAATAGTAACGAAGAAAACAAAGTTATATTGAAGGATTATAACTTCTACATAAGCAATGATCGGTGCCATGACTTAGCCTACATACAACATTTCTTTCAGTTGTTTTACAATCACCTTAAGGAGAAGAACATTCATATGGATCGACATTGGATTTGGTTAGATGGTTGCGCATGTCAATTAAAAAATGCTCATGTATTTCAATGGTTGTGTATGTTGCACAAAAAAATCAAGGTACCACACATTTGGAACTATTTTGAGTTCATGAACGGGAAAGGGGAGAATGATGGAGCAGGTGCATGCATAAAAAGAGTGTTACACAAGAAAGAAATGAATTTCACAACTACTTCCCTCATTCAAGATGTGAAATCCATTGTTGAATGGTGTTTCTCACTAATGGGAGAGGGAATAGGAACCTGTGAAGACCAATCACACAGGAAATGATGTGTACATAGATATTTTTGGGAGGTGGTCAATGTAGATCGATAACATTGGTATGAATGAAAAACAATCCAGGGCACTCATGGATTCCATTTAGTTAGAACATCAGACAATGCAATAGTTGAAATATGGACGAGAAAACTCTCTTGCTTTTGTGGTCCATGTAGTAGTAATGAATGGGATGATTTTGAATAGACAGACTAGGTTGATAGATGGGATCATGTATCACTCCCCATTGGTCAATGTATAAATTATCCCAGTTGGAGGACTAATCGATTATTTCAGCAAATTATGATCATGTCTTAGATCTTGTACTTCCAGGTTCATTGAAACCTTCTATTAAATTTTGAATAACTAGAATCAATGTTTTATGCTTTGGTCATTTAATGGACTCACGTGTTGGCACTCCATTTTTTGCAGGGCACATATACACAATGGTTTCCCCAAGAGGTAATGAATGGGGAACTAATTATTGGCTGACACATTGCTTAGAGGGAAAGAAGACCCTCATGTGATCAATAACAGACTCCGAAGGCATTGAATTTCTGATTGGGTTGATGGTTATTAAAGGATAATATCTGACACAAGATGAGAGAACACGTAAGCAAGGTGGTTATGTATTTCAATATTATATACCAAGTGAATTTGTATACCACTTTACGAACTTGGTTCTTGGTACAAACCTCTAACTACAAACAATTCCAAGTAAGAACTCATCAAAGGTACGGTACTTATTTTTTTACTCTAAGCACAAGAAGTTAATGGAGACCATTAGTATTAGCAGTGATCCCAATGGTCTACTTGAATGACCATAGGTATGTAAAAGGAACAAATGAACAAAAATTTCAGATTTATGAATTATTGAAATGTTGGCTTCATTTTATGGTTGTTATGGTATTCTTACATTTCCATGCATTTCATTGCCTTGTCATGTCATGCCTTTCCATGCCATGCCTTTCCTTTCCATTTCATACCTTGCCTTTCTATGTTATGCCTCGCCTTTCCTTCACTTGTCATGCCATGTGATGCCTTCCCTTGCGTTGCATTTACTTCACTTGTCGTTCCATGCTTTGCCTATCCTTCACTTTCCATGCTTTGCCTTGACTTCACTTTCCATGCCATGCCTTGCCTTTCCATGCCATTCCTTGCATTTCCTTCACTTGAAATTCCATGCCATGTCATGCTTTGTCATACCTTGCCTTTCCATGACATGTCTTGCCATGCCATGCCTTGTCATACCTTTCCATGCCTTTCCATGTCATGCCATTCCTTGCCTTGCATTCACTTTCCATGTCATGCCTTTCCTTGTCATTCCTTGCCTTACTATGCCATGCCTTGCTTTGCCATGCCATACCTTCCCTTTCCATGTCATGCCATACCTTGCCTTGCCTTGCATTTCCTTCACTTTCCATGACATGCTTTGCCTTGCCTTCAATTTCCATGCCTCGAATGACCATAGGTATGTAAAATAAATAACTGAACATATATTTCATATTTATGAATTATTGAAAATTTGGCTTCATTTTATGGTTGTTATGGTATTCTTTTATTTCCATGCCTTGCATTGCCTTGTCATGATATGCCTTGCCATGCCTTGCATTTCCTTGCCTTGTCATGCCATGCCTTGCCTTGCCTTGAATTTTCTTCACTTACCATGACATGCCTTGCCTTTCATTCACTTGTCATGCCATGTCATGCCATGCCATGTCATGCCTTGCCTCGCCTTCACTTGTCATGCCATGCCTTCACTTGTCATTCCATGCCTTGCCTTCCCATGCCATGCCATGCCATGACTTGTATTTACATGCCATGTGATGTTATGCCTTGCCTTGCCATGCCTTGCCTTGTCATTCCATGTCTTTCCTTACCTTTCCATGACATGCCATGCCATGCCTTGCCTTGCCTTACCTTGGCATGCTATGCCATGTCTTTCCATGCCATGCCTTTCCATTCCATGACATGCCTTAACTTTCCATTCCATGCCATGTCATGTCTTTCCATACATTTCCTTTCCATGCCTTGCCATGTTTATCCTAACAAGGTGTTAAATTGTTAAACATATGTAATAAGCACTAAGAAAAACCTTAGAGTCAGAGATCCTCCAACAAATGGTTTTTTGGTCAACAGAATGATAGCGAAGGGGCCCCACTAATTGAAACTTGGTGCTTTATATCCAATGCAATTGAAAATTCCTCCATCAGAGTCTCGGTTTGAGTTTTATCACGAGTTGCAACTTGCCTCCTCAAGTCATTCAGGGACATATCACCAATTTGGTCCAGGGGCATAAAATCCAAACCGAGCAGCATAACAGAGTTCCATAAGCTCACGCAAGTCTGTTTGGCCAAGGCCCATGTGACCATGCTACCCACAATCCCTCAACATAATGTTCTTGAAAATCAACCTCTTGTTCATAAATTGCATTATGCCTCATTGAGCAAAACCCTAGTGTCGGAGATCCTCCAAAAAATGGTTTTTCGATGAACGGAATGACAACGAAAGGGACCCACTAGCTGAAACCAGGTGCTTTGGATCCAATGCAAGTGATGTTTCGTCCATTTGAGTCTCGATTTGAGTTTTATTGCAAGTTGCAACTCGTCTCCTCAATCCATTCAAGGACATGTCGCCAATTTGGTCCAGGGGCATAAAATCCAAACCAAGCAGCGTAATGGAGTTCCATAAGCTCCTACAAGTTTGTTTGGCTAAGGCCCACATGACCACACTACCCACAATCACTCAACACAATTTTCTTGAGAATCTACCTCTTGTTCAAAAATTACATTATGCCTCATTGAGAAAAACCCTAGTGCCGAAGATCCTCCAACAAATGGTTATTTGGTCAATAGAATAATAGCGGAGGGAACCCACTAGTTGAATCTCGGTGCTCCGGATCCAATGCAACCGATTTGTCCATCTGAATCTCGGTTTGGGTTTTATCACAAGTTGAAACTCGCCTCCTCAATTCATTCAGGGACATGTCGCCAATTTGGTCCAGGGGAATTAAATCCAAACCAAGTAGCATAATGGAGTTTCATAAGCTCCCACAAGTTTGTTTGGAAAAGGTCTACGCGACCACGCTACCCACAATTGCTCGACAAAGTTTTCTTGAAAATTGACCTCTTATTCAAAAATTGCACTATGCCTCATTGAGCAAAACCCTGGTGCCAAAGATACTCCAACAAACGATTTTTCGGTCAACAAAATGACAGTGGAGAGGCCCCACTAGCTGAAACCCAATGTTTTGGATCCAATGCAACTGACGGTTCGTCCATCTGAGTCCTATTTTGAGTTTTATCACGAGTTGAAACTCACCTCCTCAAGTCATTCAGGGACATGTCGCCAATTTGGTCCAAGGGCATAAAATCCAAACCAAGCAACATAACCGAGTTATGTAAGATCCCGCATGTTTTTTTGGCCAAGGACCACACAACCATGCTACCCACAATCGTTGACACAATGTTCTTGAAAATTGACCTCTTATTCATAAATTTCACTATGCCTCATTGAGAAAAAACCTAGTGTCGGAGATACTCCAAAAATGGTTTTTCAGTCAAGGGAATGACAATGGAGGGTGCCCACTAGTTGAAACCTGAAGCCATGGATCCAATGCAACCAACGGTTTGTCCATCTGAGTCTTGGTTTTAGTTTTATCACAAGTTGTAACTCGCCTCCTCAAGCTATTCAAGGACATGTTGGTATGAAAACGCAAGGAAATGCAAAGCAAGGCAAGGCAAGGCAAGACATGACAAGGCTAAGCAAAGCTAGACATGGCAAGGCAAGGAAAGGTCTAGGTCTAGGTAAATCCTATTAATTATGATAATCCATGTTTCACAACTATGAATATACCTTAGATATATGAATAAAGATATCTTGTGTTATGACATTGAAATTCTCATCCAAGTATTTTTATCTAAGATAGATGGGATAACAAGTTGTAGAATTACATGCTTAACGAATCCTTTGATTGTAATTTTTACATATTAAACTTGTTCATTTAGTACAAGCGTTATGTTTTTTAGGCAAGAAAAAAGGTATGATACATGAATGCCATGGATTTTTTATTAAATTAACTTGATAACAAATTCTCTCAAACGATGAAAATAACTATATTTTTGCAAACAATCAGCTTTATGAATATCATAATGAAATAAATTTTCGATTAATTGTGGTTATCCAAGGCAAGGCATGGCATGGAAAGGAAAGCCAAGGCATGGAAAGATAAGGCATTGCACGACAAGGAAAGGCATGGCATGGCAAGGAAAGGCAATGCAAGGCATGACATGGCAAGGTAAGGCATGGAAAGTCAATGCAGGGCATGGCAAGGAAAGGAAAGGCATGGCATGGCGTTGCAAGGAATGGCATGGCATGGAAAGGCAAGGCAAGGCACATCATGGCATGGAAAGGCAAGGAAAGGCATGGCATGGCAAGGAAAGGCATGGCAAGGCAAGGCATGCCATGGAATGGCATGGAAATACAAGGCATGGCATGGCAAGGAAAGGCATGGCATGGCATGGAAAGGCATGGCATGGCAAGGCATGGCAAGGAAAGGCAAGGCAACACATGGAATGGAATGGCAAGGCAAGGGATGCAAAGGCAAGGCATGGCATGGCATGGAAAGGCAAGGCATGGCATGGCATGGAAAGGCAAGGCATGGCATGGCATGGAAAGGAATAGCATGTAAAGGGAAGGCAATGCATGGCATGGCATGACAAGGCAATGCATGGCATGGAATGGCATGGAATGCATCGATAAGGAATTGAAGTGTCATGCCATGCCTTACCTTTCCAAGCCATGCCTTGCCTTGCCATGCTTTGCCATGCCATGGCATGTTATGGTATGGCAAGGCAAGGCAAGGCATGGCATGGAAATGAAAGGCATGGCATGGAAATTGAAGGAAAGGCAAGGCATGGAATGGCATGGAAAGGCAAGGCATGACATAGAAAGTGAAGGCAATGCAAGGAATGGCATGGAAAGGAAAGGCATGGCATGGAATGGCAAGTGAAGGCAAGGAAATGCATGACATGGCAAGGAAAGGCATGGCATGGCAAGGCAAGAGATGGAATGACATGGCATGGCATGGATAAATAAGGCCTTGAACTGCCATTCCATGCCATGTCTTTCTTTGTATTGCCTTTTCATGCCATGGAAAGGTAAGAAAAGGCATGGTATGGCAAGGCAAGGCATGTCATGGCATAGTATGGCAAGGAAAGGCATGGCATGGCATGGATCAATAAAGAATTGAAGTGCCATGTCATGCCTTTCCTTTCCTTGCCATGCCATGGCAAGGAAATTCATGGCATGGTATGGAAAGGTAAGGCAAGTGAATGCATGGCATGGAAAGGCAAGGCCTGGCATGGAAAGGTAAGGCATGGCATGGAAAGGCAAGGCATGGCATGGCATGGAAAGGAAAGGAAAGGAAAGGCATGGCATGGCATGGTATGGCATATCATGGTATGGCATGGAAAGGAAATGCAATGAATGCAATGTAAAGGAAAGGTAATGCAAGGCCTGGCATGGAAAGGCATGCAAAGGCATGGCATGGCATGGAAATTCATGGCAAGGCAAGGCGTGGCATGACATGGCATGGAAAAGAAAGACAATGCATGGCATGGAAAGATAAGGCAATGCAAGGCATGGAATGGAAAGGCATGGAAGTGCATGGCATGGCTTGGCATGGAAAGGAAAGGCAAGGCATGGCATGGCATGACAAGGCAAGGCATGGCATGGCATGCCATGGCATGGCAAGGAAATGCATGGCATGGAAAGGCAAGGCAATGCAAGCGATGGCATGTCAAGGCATGGCATGGAAAGGCAATGCATTACAGATCAATATTATAATGAGACTACACCATAAGGATGGAACATAAACCTATTTGGTGACATCCCTTTCTATGTAAATCATATTAATTATGATGATCTGTGTTTCAAAACTATGAAGATACGTTATATCCATGTTTCAATTTTTGTGGATGATTTATGGTTAGGAATTCATGAATGATCATTGATTTACCTAATAAGTGGTCTTTCTAAATCGTTGATGGTTATTTCTTGAATGTATTAAATAAATGTTCTATCAAAGTGGTGATATTGAATGATCTGTATTTTTGAGTGGAATGAAATGAAACCACAGATTTATAATATTAACATAGAGACACAATGAAAAATAATAGAGATACAGTAAAACTTGGCTTCTTTAAATAAGAAATATGTTGAAAACTATAAAATGCAGACTGAAAACAAGCTTTCTAGAATGGTGGCAACTTATCTCTAAGAAGAGATGTGACAGCTACACTCATTCAAAATAAGATGAGTACAATGAGGCTATGAAGGGATTTTTAAAATAAAAATTAATTCCAAAACCCTATACATCCAAAAACCTAACCCTAGGAGATGAAGCGCCAAAAGTCATGTGGGCCCCGTTGGGGTAAGTTAGTACATCAACTTCTTGGGGTCGTAACTTTTGCATACGATTTCCATTTAGGGCGCACAATAGCTCGTTGGAAAGGTATTTATGAGGAGATTAATTTAGGGGGATCAATTAGAGCCTTTCATTTTCATTGATGTTCCTGATCACCAAAAATTGTTGTTTAGGCCCTCAAAATGGCTCTGGAAATTCAAGAATCGAAAAACTGCTAAAAATAGTAAGTTCCCAAAAACAAAAATTGAGCCAGATGGACAAGGTGGGTGGCCACCGAGATCCTATTGGATCAATATTCCCCCCTTAGGAAGCAATGGTATCCATTGCGTTGAGTTCCCCCATCACTTGAGGAAATTTCTATTGAATTTGGCCCTGGGTGAGCCACTTGCCTTGGTGCAGGAGTTTCCCTGGTTTGACAACCCGACAAAGTTTGATTCTATGTTAGTGAGTTCCCTTGACCTATGTGTCCATGATATGATCATTGGATTCATGTTCCATGCAGTGATGGTTGATCTCTATTGGTGTCAATTGTTCAGCTATCTCTGAGGTGTCCAATAATGGTGGAAAATAAGGCTAAATGAGGTCCACATTGAATACTGGGTGCAAACCAAGGAATGGGAGAGGGTTGAGATCAAAAGAATTGTCGTCCACATCCTTGGTGATGGTGTAGAGTCCATAATGGAGTGGATGAAGCTTTTGATGAGGCCCTATAAGGCATTCTTTCTGCAAGTGAAACCAAACTTTGTCTTCCACCTGAAATTGGTGTGGCACCCGATGTTGATCATGGAACTACTTGTACTTGGTATTCGACTTCTGTAAAATATATTGACCCTGTTTGCATATGTGTTGGATATTCTCAATTAAATGGTTGTCTTTTTCAGTTCTAGTTGGAGCATGCGACGAGTCTCCCTGGGTGGCCGCAAGGGGTAGTGCAACATCTATGGGACCCAATGGTTGAAATCCCAAACCCACTTGAAATGGGTTGTGATTGGTTGAGCTATGTATGGATTTGTTGTAGTTGTGTTTATCATAGGGAAGACTCTCATCCCAGGCGTGGGGATGCTTGGAATTGTACATGCGTAGGATGCGCACGATCATCCGGTTGACGAACTCGGTTTGGCTAGCCGTCTGGGGGTGGAAGGCAATGGACTTGGTGAGCTTGGTGTCTAGCAGTGACCAAAGGCTCGACTATAATGTGCTAATGAATCGGTTGTCCCGATCTAAGATAATGGTTTGTGGGATCCAAAAATGTACCCACACTTGTTCAAAGAAGATCTTGGTAGTGGCCTCCACTGTGATACTCTTCTTGCAGGCGACCAGAATCCCCATGTTGGAAAAGTGATAAACAACCACAAAAAAACAGTCATTTCCCTGCTTGGTGGATGGAAGGCCTAACATGTAGTCCATTGAGATGGATTCCCAAGGCCTGTCAGGAGTAGGCAGAGGAGTGTACATGCCTTGTTTCTTAATGGTTGCTTTGGAAATAATGCAGGCAGTGCATGACCGGATATACTTGTTGAAATCATGTCGAAGTTTCATCCAGTAGAAATATCGCTACAACACTGCCATTGTCTTTTCCACGCTGAAGTGTCCTACCACCCGACCGTAGTGGGCTTCCCAAATCAACTTCGCTCGCTCGCTTGATAGAATGCATAGATGGCCCAGATGGCACAACAACCCATCCTGAAGATGGAAATTAATGATTTTTGTGTTTGTGCCCAACATCTGGTAGGTGTTGGTGAAGTCAGGATGTGTCTCATAGAGGTGGGGCCATTCGTAGGTATCGTGGTCGCACGAATCGAACACTTTGGTGAGTGTCATGACTGGAGGTCGGTTGAGGTAATCAACGACTTGGTTGGTACTTCTTATTTTATACTTGATGTTGAGGTGGAACTGCTACAAATATGTGGACTACTTCTGAAGGTGATCATTCTACAATTTTCCTTGTGTTTGCATGAATTGCAATGACTTATGATCAAAGTGGATGGTTTTCTCCTTCCTGATATTGTAATGCCTCCACCGGCGGCAGGATTTCACAATGGAGTACATTTATTTGTCGTAATTAGGGTACTTACAGATGACATATGATAGTGTATCACTATGATAGGCTAAGTGGTGGTCATGTTGAGTGACTGTTGGATGACACGAAGATCGCTTCCTTGACATAGCCATCCGATGGTGTAGGGCTGCGAGTGTGGCATTTTTGGTAGGGATAGTCGCTTGAAGACCTCTATTGAGATGAGGTTCTTCTAGCTACCGTTATCAACGATGAAGTGTAGTAGAGTTCCTTTTACCCACATCTGTGAATGAAAGAGGTGCTCGCCTTCCTTTGGCTCATCAAGTTCACCGGGTTGGATCTTGGTGGTAGCAACAATGGCACTAGGTTCCATGTCAATGATTCATCTCCCCTTTTCTGGTTCTGACTTAGAGTCATAACCCACATCTGATTCAATGGATTTTAACTCTGCCACCAATGACTTCTTTGAGCAGCGATTAGCAGTGTTATGCCACAGGCTCTTATGGAAGTCACACCACTTCCCGGTATCTTTCTTTGTCTTCCCATTGTCCTTATTTTCTCGTGGCTTGGGTTGGTTGTCCTGAGGTTGCCCATATTTCCTTTGTTCTTTGTTCTGTAGGTTGGGGATGCCCTTTCCCTGCTTCTTCTTTGAGGGGTTCCCAGATCCAACTGTCACATATTTTGTTTCAGCTTCTGCTCGATTTTGACGGCATATTGATAGGCCACGCCCAAGGATGAGATGTCCAAAAACTCCATTTTTGTCTGGATGTATCTATGCAGACCATTGTGGTACTTGAGCACTAGATTTCACTCAAAATATTTGATAACCATCTTGGTGCGCAAGGTATGGAAGACATTAGTGAACTATGGCATTGTTTGGTCTCTTTCCTATTGCAGTGTGGTCCATCTTGTATACAAGTCATCATAACTTCCAACAGGGTAGTATTGTTCCTTAATAACATCCCTGAAGGAACCCCAAGTGGGTGAAACTGAAAATAATTTGGATCCCTCTATTTCATTTTTCTCACAGAGAGTCTCCCACCAATATTTGACATGGGGGATGACCTTGAGGAGCGCAAATGTAATATTTTCTCTATCAAAAAAGTTGTGGACAGAAAAATACCCTTCTAGAAGTTTTAACCATTTACCTACAACATCGATATCTATTTGACCTTCAAATATAGGAATATAAAAATTGATTTGTACCTTGAATGGGGTGGCGCCTTCGCTTGAGGTGGATTTGTCGCTTGTCAATAGTCGTCGAAGGATTTTTGCAAAGTTGTCCATCATCTCATTCCTTTGTCACTCAAGGGCTTCCTCGAACAACATTTTGAAAGGATCTCTTGTCTCATCGTCTTTATTTTTTCCCGCCATGGACAGTTTCTTGGGCGTGTAAGAGAATTTGTCCTCAAGAGAAACAAGATTGAGACCCAACTCTCTATAACCTGACTGCATCGAGAAAATGCATTAAAAAAATGATAAGGAGTAGACCGCTTTGATAGCACTGATTTGGATTTATGAGTGGAATGAAATGAAACCACAGATTTATAATATTAACATAGAGATACGATGAAAAATAACAGATATACAGTAAAACTTGGCTTCTATTAAATAATAAATGTGTTGAAAACTATAAAATGCAGACTGAAAACAAGCTTGCTAGAATGGTGGCAGCTTATCTCTGAGAAGAGATGTGATGGAGAGAATGGTGGCAGCTTATCTCTGAGAAGAGATGATATGGATATGCTCATTCACAAGAAGATGAGTACAATGAGACTCTAAAGGCCTTTTTACAATAAACATGAATTCCAAAACCTTAGACATCCAAAAACCTAACCCTAGGAGATGAAGCATCAAAAGTCACATGGGCCCCGTTGGGGTAAGTTAGTACATCAACTTCTCGGGGTCGTAAATTTTGCATACGATCTCCGTTTAGGGCGCATGATAGCTCGTTGGAAAGTTATTGACGAGGAGATTCATTTAGGGGGCTCAATAAAAGACTTTGGTTAATTAAGGTTCCTGATTGTGAAAAAAACATCGTTTAGGCCCTCAAAATGGCCCCAGAAGTTCAGGAACCGAAAAATACTAAAAATAGTAAGTTGCCAAAAAAATGTTTTAAGCCAGTTGGACACCAACATCCTCCTGGATCATTATATGTTATCTTGTATTCTTCTTGAATTAAGCTTGTCTTAAAACCCTCAATTTTGTGGTTAGATTAGGACTTACCCTCAATTTACAGCCTTGTTAGCTTGATGTCTAGGGTTGAATTGTCATATTTCACCCTTAGAATACACCTTGACACATTTTATTACGTTTCTGTCATAATTTTCATCCCTTTAGGGCTTGATGTCTTGAATATTCTAGGGTTGTTATGTGCTATATTCCATTTCAACAAGCATTTTTTTTTATCTAAACCCTAGTTCAGGCTTGCATTTTCATCCCCCTTTCATTACATGATTACTTGTTTTAAGGGTTGATATTTGTCCTGTTGTAACTTGTCATATTGTTGAAGTTAAACATATTAATAGAAAGTTTTATAACAACTATAATTTCCTTGTTGATATGTGGTGTTTGGGACTTCCCATTGACTTGTTTGAACTTAATTAATATCACTTATTGTCTTGGCAAGGAATGGCATGGAAATGGCATGGCATGACAATGGAATGCCATGGAATGGCTTGGAAAGGAATATCATGGAAAGGCAAGGCAAGTCATGCCATGCCATGGCTTGACATGGCATGTCATGGAAAATAAAGGCAAGACAAGGCATGGCATGGAATGGAATGGAAAATAAAGGCATGGCATGGCAAGGAAATGCAAGGCATGGCATAATAAGGCATGTCATGGCATGACATGGCATGGTAAGAAAATACATGCCATGACATGGCATGGAAATGACGTGCAATGGTATGGCTTCGCAAGGCATGTCATTCCAAGGCAAGGCATGTCATGGCAAGGAAAGACAATACAAGGCATGCCATGACATGGCATGGAAAGGCATGGCATGACATGCAAAGGCTTGGCATGGCATGGCAAGGCATGTAATGGAATGGAAAGACAAGGCAAGGCATGCCATAGCATGGCTTTCTAAGGCATGGTATGGTTTGTCAAGGCATGTCATGGAAAGGAAATGCAAGACAAGGCATGGCATGTCATGGAATGGTAAGGCATGGCATGGAAAGTCAAGGCATGGAAAGGCAAGGCATGTCATGGAAAGGAAAGGCAAGGCATGGCATGAAATGGCAAGGCAAGGAATGGCATGGCAAGGCATGGCATGGCATGGCATGGAAAGGCAAGGAATTCCATGGCATGACAGGACAAGGAAAGGAATGCAATGGTATGTCATGACAATGAAAGGCATGGCTTGGAAAGGCATGGCATGGCATGGCATGTCATGGAAAGGAAAGGAAATACAAGGCATGTCATGGCACAGCATGGCAAGGCAAGGCATGACATGGAATCGCAAGGAACGTCATGGCATGGCAAGGTAAGGCATAAAACATGGCATGGAATGAAAACTCAAGGCAAGGCAAGGCATGACATGTCTTGGAAAGGCATGCAAACTTTTTCACCTAGACTTAAAATGTCATAAACACTTCATTGGATGGAAATGATCTTTGTGATATAAAGTTAAGCCATATGTCCCTAGGAAAAATGTTTTTAATTTCTTGGAATGAGAAAAAGGTTTCTTTTTTGTTATTCTTTTTTCATTGCAATCCACATTTTGATTTGACTTTTTCCTTGCATAATGCATTGGAAAGTTATATTTATTGTTGTATAGGTTAAAATGGGAAGTTACATGACAAGACATGCAAGGAGGGATTAGTATATTTTAGATCATAGTGGTTTTCGAGGGTTTTGTAAATGTAACAACCTATATTTTGGCCTTAGAAGGTTAGAACTTTGATTTTTACTTATCTTAGTGATTCATTGCTTAGTATTGGTTGGGTTTAGTTAGAATGATATAGACATTTGATATGTATACATTTGGACCTATTTATGTGTTGTGGGATATTATTTTTATTGTTATATGTGTATGACGATCATAGTTATGTGATTTTTTTAAACATGCAAATTGAAATGTGGAACTTTGGAGCTTCATGCACTACCCATATGTGCGGTATTTCTTTCCTTTAGTATAATTGTCAATACCATTTAGGTAAGTCACATTTGTTTTCTCAAAATTTCTTTAGTGCATACTACTAATTAAATGTTTTGTTAAATTTTACTAGTTTTGGGGTCTTTAACTCAAGTAACTAGTACTATATATGGAAAATTAATATATTTATGGCTCATGAACTTGAGTTTATTTTTCATTAAAAAAAAACATTTTTAAAAGATAAAGAATTTTCACTAACGACTGTAAAGTTTGAAAATTAATATGTTTTTACTAAGTTTAAGGCATCCTCTTTGGTATATGATAATTGCCTTGAAAGTAGTACTTTAAAGTGGACTCAAGTGTCATCCATCAACTTTTACTGATTTGGTGCCTTGTCCATCAACCATCTGCATCCAACAAGTGCACCCAAGTGTGTCCAGTGCATTGGTAATTAGTATAACTTTATCAATGTTGAAGGAAATGTATGCCCTACCCATAACTTTAGGTAATTATAACCATTCATTACTTATGGATTTAACACTTAGCAATATTTTCCACCATAAGAGATTCGTTAATCCATAACACAAATATTTATAATCACTTTAGAAAAAAATCATACATTCATACACATAAAATTCAAACACTTTGAAATTCATACATTCATCAACATAAAATGTAGAAACAATGAGATAAACATAAAAAATGTGTCATGAAATGTGTATGTGTGTGTGTGTGTGTGTGTGTATTCAATATCGTCTAAATTGTACATTTTTACAAAATGGCACCTCGTGCCCAATATACAAAATGGAAACAAGTTCCCTAACATGGAAAACAACCATATGGTGGCCTATATACATAATGGAAGTAATTGGTCAATCATTGACCACTTCCACCCTCAGGAGAATCCTGAAAATGTAGTTTTCTTCTCTTTCTTGAGGAAGCACCTCAAGTGGTTCTGGGCCTAGGCATGCTTTGTCACTCCGGAGATAACCCAAAGAAAAAAAATATCATCCACACATTATCTCACCATGAATATCTTATGCCTCGATAGAGAGTCGCTAGGAGTTGGAGCGTTTGGTTGTACAACCTACTTCGAGGAAATCTCTATTGAGGTAGCCTCGGTGGATGAGGCCGATGGAAATGGTGGTGGGCTTGGGTGGCATATGTTTGCATCTATTGTGGATGGATGTGATGGAAGAGGTGGTGTGGATGGGTGGCCTACGGGTAAATCCACTAGTGATGCATGGAAAAAGACAGATGTTGGGGGTGGGCAACGATGGACCCCCACAAGTTGTACAAGTTATGAGAACTTCCTTGGCTTGGAGTAAGATAACCCAGAAGCAGAGCCCAGGTGCCCAAGGAGTGCAGTAGTATTGTAACTAGTGAATATGTTTGTAGCCTGCATACATATTAATAATATTGAACTATTAGTACCAAATAGTAAAATTCAAAAACATAAACACAACAAATTTGAGAATTTTACAAAGGAAAATAGAGACCTAGGGTTAGCTATGTGCGAGAGCACCTAAACGTGCAGTTCCCTGACGCTTCTCTATAAGTGTGGATGCAGATCACATATCTCTTTTCCCTTCTGAGCATGTGGAATGGAGTCCGATGGGGGGTGCAAAACCCCTCTTATAGGAATGTAACAACAAATGAAAATGAAGGAACTAGATCCTGTAGGCCATCATTTGATTTTTCACCCCATCTCTGAGGGAAAATCTTGAAGGAAGAGTCAATCACGGGGAAAGATATGGAGATGGAAGTGGAATCGTCCAATTCAAAGGAAAATAATACATAGGAGCCAGGAAAATGCATCCCTCAAGCAACAAAGGCACCACGCTATGTGATAAATTCTACAAGGGTTGGAGAACACACAGATTTCATGAAAGAAATCTAGCCCGTTGGATCATGGCCCTCGGAAAGAAATCTAGCACGTTGGATCAAAACTTGGTGGAAACCAAAGGGAGAATAAGATATCTAGCTTAGCTCCAAAGGCTTCTTTACGATCATATTCTACAACCTGGAGGACAAAGATCAAGTATTTGAAAATGGATCGTACTTTTAAAACTCGGTTGGACTTTATCTTCAATTCTGGATGGATTGATTCATCCCCTAAAAAGAGGATTTTTCATTTGCGTCAGTCTGGATCTACCTCTGCTCCCTTCCCCATGAAATCTGGCTCAAAGAAATATTAATGGGCATAGTAAATACCCTAGGTCGGTATGTAAAATCATCAGAAGCAACCAAGAAAAGGCGATACACTTCCTATGCCAGAATCTGTATTTACATGAGCATCTCCAAATCTCTGTCAGGATCTGTTACCTTGGAGTATCAAGATGAAGATTGGACCCAGAATCTCGACTACGAACACATACCTTTCAGTTGCCGAAAATGTCATGAGCATGGACATCTCTTCAGATATTGTCCCCTTAATGAGCCAGCATGACAAGCACATGAAGAAAAATAAAAGGATGGATTCATGCAAGTCACACACTGCAAAAGATAGACATCAAAAAAACCCAATTAGGGTTTTAACAAGAAGAACCCAACTAGTAATTCTTTTGATTCTCTAAATAACCTACCAGATGCAAAAGAAGTGGAAAATCCCCATATTCAAGGCCATCAAAGTAGTAATAAGGGTAAAACCAAGAAATATACTCAACCAGTGCTTGAGCAAATCACCACCCCTCACACCACGGATCAGGAAGTATCAGGAAGAACCCCAAAAGTTGAGGGGGACTCAGTAATGCACATGGAGGAGCACAACCTCGACGACATAGATATAGAAAAACTGGAGGATGCTTTCAAGAAAAAGGAATTGCAATCTATCTCGGTCAAGTAGCTAAGGAAAGCCCACAATTTTTTATAGATTCCACCGTCGGCACAACCTCTAGATTGGGGATAAGATTTGATCCAAATCCAAACCCAAGACACACACCCAAAGAAAATAGGATAAGGGGACCCAAAATAACACAACAATTGATCAAAGAGGTAGGTCACTCCATGATTAACTTGAGATTGATCCAACGCCTGACTGAGGGATTCTTCTCACCCCCACCAAAATCATCATGATGAAGATCATCACTTGGAATATAAGAGGCCTAAATGGAAGATCCAAACAGAGGACTCTTTGAAACAGTATAGTGATAGAGAAGACAGACATCCTTCTATTACAAAAAATAAAATGTGTAGGAGATACAACAGATGAAGTCTTTAGATGTTGCTGGAGGCACAACCATTTTATCTTCAATGACTCCAAAGGTGCAGCAGGCGGGTTAGTTATACCCTGGAACCCAACCATGGTAATTATGGACCAACCTTTCTCCACACTAGACACAATCTCAGCACATTATTGTGCAATAGGATCTAGCAAAGGGGGAATAATTACCAACGCTTATGGACCCCAAAATCACTCGGAAAAAGGACCTTTTTCTGATAAGATTCTCCTCATTAGGGGGTCTAATAGGACAACAACAATGGATCATTGAAGGAGACCTCAACATCATCCTCACACTAGAAGAAAAAAAGGGGTGAATTCGTCAATTGGATCAGGATAGTGGTAATATTTGAAACCTGATAGATAATCTCCATCTAATTGACATAGAAACTAGGAATGGTATCTTCACTTGGTCAAATAGGAGATCTAGCGCCCATAATGTTGCTAGCAAACTATACCATTTTCTCATTTCATAAACCTTAATGCTCAAAGGACCCTCCCCAGAAGTGATTATCCTCCCAAAGTCAGGCTCATATCATTGGTCGGTTCAACTCTAGATCGACACCATTGCCACCCCCAGATACAAACCTTTTTGATTTGAAAAGTTATGGCTAACCCATCCTGACTTCTCAGAGTTATCAAAATATTGGTGGGTGAATACAAAGATATTTCATGGTTCACGAATGTATAGATTCCAACAAAGGCTGGAAAATTTCAAAAAACATCTTAGGGACTGGAATAAAAATGTATTTTGGAACATCTTCTAGGAAAAAAAATCCCTAGAGAAATTCTTGGAAGAAATCCAACAAGAGACCATTTTCCAAGGGCACTCAAACGAGATACGTCAGGAAGAAGAAATACTCAAAGGAAAACTTGAGGACAGGAAAAAGTAGGAGGAGATAATATGGAAACAAAAATCCAAAGTGAAATGGCTTAAAGAAGGGGAAAGAAACACAAAATACTTCCATCGTTCCATAATGCACTGGTGCCACATCAATTGCATCACAACACTAGAAGGCGAATAGGGAAACACCATCATGGATCATGAAGGAATATAATTTGAGCTAGTACGCTACTATAAGGAACTTCTATCAGAACCACCAACAGATAGAACCTCATCCATCTCATGAATTACTCAACATATTCATATGCTTATCACCCTGAAACAAAACCAACCTCTGAAAATACCGATCATGCAAGAGGATATGGATCAGGCTACCGAGGAGATGCCCCAGGGAAAGGCACCAATACTAGATGACTTCACAACCGATTTATTCCACTTTTACTAGCCGGTGATAAGAGAATAAGTCTGGCAAGTTGTTGAGGAATCCAAAACCTCTAGGAAAGTCCTCTTAGCTCTCAACACCACCTTCCTTATTCTCATTCCTAAGGAAGAACGAGTCACTCATCCTAAGCAATTATTTCCCATCACGCTGTGCAATATCATCTACAAAATCATCACCAAAATCATCACCCTCTGTCTCAAACTCATCCTGCCCTTCATCATCTCCAAAGAGAAATATGGTTATGTAGGGGGGCACCAAATCTTGGACAGTTTCATCTTGGCCCATGAAGTAATACACTCGCTCAAGACTACATGCACTCCATATATGCTCATCAAATTAGATCTCTCTAAGGATTTTGATTGTCTAATTTGGAATTATATGTGATCCCTTCTAGTTGCATTTGGTTTCAGCCAAAACTGGATCAATTGGATTGTGAACCTTACTTCCTCTGCCTTCTTCTCTATACCGGTCAATGGTGCACCCTCCCAACCTTTATGTCCTTCTCGATGGATTCATCAAGGGGACCCTTTTTCCCCATTTCTCTTTTTCATTATGGAAGAAGGCTTGGGGTCCTATATCAAAGCCTCAATTGATAATAGATATCTCCAAGGGCTCCCTCTTCATGGCCTACAGCCCGCTGCCTCTCATAGCCAATTTATGGATGATACCCTACTAATGAACTCGCCTACTACACAGGAAGATAAAAATATCAAGATCATTCTCAATGACTTATGTGAAGCCTCTGGAACCACCTTTAATTTGAGTAAGTCCCAAATTTTCTTCTTCAATACTCCCCTTGTAGACCAACGTCACATCTCTCAACTTGGCATTCCAAGAAGCTCCCATTCATCCAACTACCTTGGCATCCCCCTTTCTGAAGATGCAACTCATAACATCTCTTGGTACACCTTATTTTCTTCCCTCTCAAATCGCTTGGGAAACTGGAACTTCATATCCCTAAACATTGCAGCAATATTGGTCCTCACAAAGTCAGTTCTTCAAGTTATCCATGCCTATCTCTTCTCATTTCTGGTAGCCCCACATTCAATCATCAAAACCATATGAAACCTACAGAGAAACTTATTTTGGCATGGGCATGATCCTAGAAAGAAATGGGCAATGGTTAGCTAGGAGAAATTTTGTAAACCCAAATCCAATGGAGGACTTGGCCTCAACGATCCAGGTAAATTAAGCAACATTGTGGGGGATAAAATATGGTGACACCGACTCAAGTACCCAATAGAACTCTGGGCCAAACTTTGGAAGAAAAAATACGCTCCACGCACCAATACAACACAACTTATCAGGTTCAATGATTAAATCCAAGGCTCTAATATATGGAATGTTGCATGGCGTAATCGGCCTCTCATACAGGAGCACGCTTTCTGGGAAATCTGGGATGGACAAAATGTGTTATTTTGGACTAAATCTTGGCAACAATTGATCCAGATTATTTTCGGCACGAAATGAGAGTGGAGATATAATAAATAAATCCACGGAGATATCACAGATATTCAATAATATAACATAAATGTATCAGAGATGCAACCATAAACATGGATATACAGTAATACATGATTTCTATTAATGAAATAAATGTACAAAGACTGTAAAAATACAGAGTGAAAGACTCGCTAGAATGGTGGAAGCTTATCTCTAAGAAGAGATGTCATGACTACTTGCATTCACAAGAAGATGATTACAATGAGGCTTTGAAATCCTTTTTACAATAAACAAGAATGTCAAAAACCCTAGACATCCAAAAAACTAACCCTAGGAGATGAAGCACCAAAAGTCATGTGGGCCCCGTTTGGGTAAGTTAGTACATCAACTTCCTGGGGTTGTAACTTTTGCATATGATCTTTGTTTTAGGTGTATGATATCCCATTGGAAAGGTATTTTCAAGGAGATTAATTTTAGGCGCAATATCAAAGTAAATTCCATATTGCAAACCTATTTTCCCAAAAAACATTGTTTAGTGCCCCAAAATAGCCCCAGAAGTTAAAACCTGCTAAAAACAGTAAATTACCGGAATTGCCAGAAAATTGTTTTGAGCCAGTTGGAAAGGTGGATGGCCACCGATATCCACCTAGATCAATCCTCCCTCTTTAGGAAGCAATGGTATCCATTGCGTTGAGTGCCCGGGGGAGAGGAAAAAGTGTTTGCTAAATCTGAATCTTGGTGAGATGCTTGCCTTGTTGGAGACGTTGCACTGCTTGGTTTGTGGAAGACTATCACGAGCATGTAGATGGAAGGGTTAGAACTTTTTAACCAGTCTGGATACATGAGATTCTTTTGTGCAGAAGGAATCTTTACACTTTGTTGGAATCTTGTCGACCTGCTTCTGTTGGATAAAAGGTGTTTGGGCCGAGGCTGTAGTGGTTGCAGTATCCTTTTGTTCACCTTTTGAACAGATTGTGAAGAAGTTGAATGTTGCAGTATAATATACTACCTTGCGGAACTGTTTAGGTGGAACAGTAGTTGGAACTACCTCTGGTATTCTGTAGAGATGACCCACTAGAGAAACAATGACACTACGAGGTCAAGACTCATAAACATCATGGCTTCTCCACATATATGGTTGGCCCAAGAGAACATCAAAGACATCCAATGGGGAAACATCACATAATACCTCATCCTTGAAGGGCTAGATGCCATATTTCAATCGAAACTGCTAGCTGACATGAAGATCTCGTCCTTGGCGAAGCCATCCTATGTTGTATGGTTGTGGGTGTGGTGTTTTCGACAATCCCAACTATTAGACAACCTTTGTTGAGATGAGGTTCTTCTGGATTCCGCTATCAAAAATAAAATGTAGTGGGGTCCCCTTCACCCACATTTGTGAATGAAAAAGGCACTCCCCCTCTTCAGGATCTGTTGGTTCTTCTGGTTGAATTGTTGTGGTCGCGACAATAGCAGTGGGGTCTGCGTCGATGATCTATCTTTTACTAGTATTTTAAAAATTAGATTCTGAATCAGGGTTCGGCTCCATGTCTTTGATCTCGACCGCCAATGACTATTTTGAGTGACATTCATCGGTGTTGTGCCAGGGGATTTTTTGGAAATCACACCATTTTCCGATGTCATTCTTCGTCTTCCCGTGACCCATCTTTTCTGTGGCTTGGATTGGTTTTCGGGAGTTTGTTAGGGTCGTATTTTTCATACTTTGGTTGTTGCGGATTTGCATACCCGAACTCCCGTTTGTTTTGGTGCTTAAATTTCTGCTCGATTTTAACAACATATCGATAAGAAACATCGAGTGATGAGATGTCCAGAAAATCCATTTCAGTTTGGATGTATCTATGTAGAGTCCCATGGTATTTCAGAACCAAATGTCGTTCGGAGTATTTGATACCCAACTTGGTGCACAAGGTATGGAAGGTATTGGTGAATTCCATAACTTCTTGGCTCTCTTGTCATAGTGTGGTCCATCTCATGTATTGGTCCTCATAGTTTCCAACAGGGTAATACTGTTCCTTTACCGCGTCCACAAAAAATCCCCAAGTGGGCTCGGCTCCATATATTCCAGACTCCTCTATGGAAATTTTCTCCCAATAAGTTTCCCACCAATGTTTGACATGGGGGAGAGCTTTAAGGAGTGCGAAGGTGATATTTTCCCTGTCGAAAAAATGGTGAACAGAGAAATAACCGTCTAGCAGATTTAACCATTTGTCTAGGGCATCCACATCTATCTGACCTTCAAATATGGGAATATCAAAATTAACCTATACCTTGAAAGGAAAGTTGCTTCCAAAGTGGTTGTTTGATGAAGATGTGCATGTTTCTATTGGGAGGAATTAAAGGATGTGGGAAAATTTCTCCATCATTTCCTCCCTCTGTCACGTGAGAGCTTGCTCAAGCAACAGATTGATAGGTTCGTTTGCTCCTCCATTTTTATTTTCTTCCGCAATTGAGGGTTTCTTGGGCGTACGAGAGTGATTGTATTCAAGAGAGACAAGCTCGAGACCCAAATTTATATACTCGTACCTCATCGGGGACATGCATTGAAAAAAAACGATCAAGAGCCACCTGCTCTGATACCACTGATCCAGACTATTTTCAGCACGAAATGAGAGCGGAGATATAATAAAGAAATGCACAGAGAGATCCCAAATATTCAATAATATAACAAAAATGTATCAGAGATGCAACCATAAACATGGATATACAGTAATACACGATTTCTATTAATGAAAGAAATGTACATAGATTGTAAAAATACAGAGTGAAAGACTCGCTAGAATGGTGGCAGCTTATCTCTGAGAAGAGATGTGATGGCTACTCGCGTTTGCAAGAAGATGATTACAATGAGGCTCTGAAATCCTTTTTACAATAAAAAATAATGTCAAAAACCCTAGACATCCAAAAACCTAACCCTAGGAGATGAAGCGCCAAAAGTCATGTGGGCCCCGTTTGGGTAAGTTAGTACATCAACTTCTAGGGGTTGTAACTTTTGCATACGATCTTCGTTTTTGGCGTATGATAGTCCGTTGGAAAGGTATCGTTGAGGAGATTCATTTTAGGTGAAATATCAAAGGAAAATTGATATTGCAAACCTGTTTTCCCAAAAAAACATCGTTTAATGCTCCAAAATGGCCCCGAAAGTTAAAACCTGCTAAAAATAGTAAATTACCAAAATTGCTAGAAAACTGTTTTGAGCCAGTTGGAAAAGGTGGGTGGCCACCGATATCCACCTGGATCAACAACTCCCTCCTTTGAACTCTATGGATAGCCTACACCCCCTCAAGAAAAAATGGCCTCATATAGATGATCTTAAAGTAGCATACCTTTGGATGAGTGATACTTGCAATCCACCTTGGAGAACATGGAAAATGATCCCATGTGAACTGAACATTCCTAAAGACAGTAACATTCAGCCTTGGCTCAATACCACTGCACAAAGGAAAATTTGCATCAGAAATGGATAAGATATTCTCAGATGGGGACACTCCCCCTTGGGAAATTTCACAATCCGAGAATCCTACATTCTTTAGGAGAACTTCCACACTCTACCTACTGATACTATATGGAGACTATATGGAAGTCAAAATTGTGGCCAAAGGTTTCCACCTTCCTTTGGATTATGGCTCAAAACCAACTCCTCACCAGGGACAATCTTTGGAAGCATGTTTTTATAGGACCCTCTATATGCCATCTTTGTTACCAAAAGGAAGAATCAACAGAGAATCTACTAAATCAATGCTTTATCAGTGGAAATATCTAGGATCAAGCTTCTAGAGACAGTATCATACAAACTATTGAGAACTGGTTAAATGGAGCCTTCACCAACCCAATCCTAAACAATATTTGGCAAGTATTACCAGGATTTGTTGTTTGGAAAATATGGAAAGAGCGAAACAAATTCATTTTAGTTCCAAACCCGCCCCCCTAGATTTCATCTGGTCTCAGATCTATGGAAATGTAAAGGAAACCATAAGATCCCAACAATGGTCACCTGAAGACCTCACTGGAAATCCCCAAGAATCTCTAATCCTTTCAAATTGGAACCTCAACCTACCCTCCACCTCACACACAACACTCCTCTTTACTCCTCATCCCTATCACCCAACCTCACTTCTTGGCATTTCCCCCCTATAGGCTTTGTTAAACTGAATTTTGATGGCGCCTCAAAAGGAAACCCTAGAACCTTAGGTTTTGGAGTTGTCCTTAGAAACAACATTGGGCAGATCATGTACATATTAGCAGGGCACCTAGGCCATGATACCAACAATTATGCATAAATTTGGGGCCTAATCCGAGGGATCCAACTTGCCACTAGCCTAAATCTAAACCATCTAATATTTGAAGGGGATTCTCAAGTAGTCATTGAGCTTGCCACTAATCTCATCAATGGTTATGATCTAGCTAAAGTGTCTCCAATTTAGCACATTATTAGCCCCCTTGAAACCCTGTTTTCTCTTCTCCATCCCTCTCTCACCCTTATTCCTTCTCATGTGAGAAGATAGGCAAATAAAGTTGTCGACAAACTTGATAATGAGGGGGTCTCATCCCATGCAACAAATATCCAGATTTAAACCCATCAATCCCTGATCCACCTCTGCTAACTCATCATAAGGAGCTTGCACTCACAGACTCCCCCTCGGATGGGGTGACAGTTGGCAACCATGCACATTTGGGAGTTAGTATCCCCAACTGTCATCCCCCCCTCCTTCCATTTCGCATCGATTTCCTACAAGTGAGAGGGATGTTGGTGCACCTGTGTGGGAGGATTTATTTAATGGTGACCTCAATGCACGAGATGGACTAGGCCATGCCTAGTACGATCTGTCATTCTTTTGTCCACTCAGCTTTAATGGGGCTTTTACATATCGAGGAAGCATAAAATATGAAGGTAAGCACTGACATTCGTTCCATTTTTCTAGTTATTGTTTGCATCCAGTCTCAAGGGTATCTCTCCCATTTGAATTCATCCTCCTATGTTTGTCCCCTCCCACTTCCATCTTCTCTCTCTACCCCAACTTTCCCAATGCTCGGAGAAAGGGGAAAACCCAAGCAGGGACCAGCCTTCTATAGTTTTTTTTCTCTCCATCTCTGTCCTAGACCTCTAGATGAACCTGTTCTACCTGTCATAACTCATGACCACCCTAGACCTCCAGTCACACATGTTTCGATCTCTCTACCCCTCACAGCTCAAGATCACCCTCAATTTTATTCACCAAGATCTACCCTGAATTGGGTGGAGAATGACCAACCCATGGCGATTGTGGAGGAAGAAATCCCCCAGGACCCTTCTCTGGTACCTGTAGACTCCACTCTCCTCCCTGCTTCATAATTTTTCGAGCCACCCTGTACTTTAGGTCACCCTCCCCTGGACGATGACTTGGAAGCAGACCTGGGTGGCTACCCTATTGAGGAAGCAATTCTCACTGAAGTTCAGTAGGAATACATATTGGCAGCAGACACAGGTGGTTACTTCATTGAAGAATAAATTCCCATTGAAGTTCATTGGGAATACGTGGCTCAACCTACAAGCGACTCTCCAACACAGGAAGCTTATGTTTTGGCATCACCTAGATCATGGTGCCTCTCTCAGTGCCTAGATGTTTTGTTCGATGCATTGTCAAGTGAGCCAACTAAGAGAAGATTCCCAACATGATGCCAACCATTTGTGTTAGCTCTATGACCAACCGAGGATGATGGCAATTTGGGTTCACCTAAAGTTTAATTTACTTTTTTGTTATTTTGTTTTTTTGTTTTTTTGTTTAGACTGTTTAGAACAACCATGGCTGCAGATATAGTGTTAAGAAGTATGGAAATTATCCATGTATCAAACCCAAACATGCATTTGACAGATTTCCACCTAGCTTGGTTTCCACTTGTACGGCAAGATAGGTGGAAAGTTTTTGATGTGTATATTGTTTTGAAATATTTTTAAGATAATACATACTTTTATTTACAAAAAAAAAACACAACAAATTTGAGATTTAAACGATATTTAACTCTACACATGATACATGTGATGCAAGTGACTTTTCCATCCCAGATGGACATTCCTTGGCATCGCATGATCCCACATCATGTAGAAACACAAGAACATTAAAAATTTGAGGATGCCATAAAATAAAGAAATGACTATGGTGAATTTATCAAATGTGACACATACCTATGTATGGGTTATGCCCAATGAGTAGGCTACCTCTACTACTTCATCAATGGTGGAGATAGGCACTGATGCATCCATGGGAATAGAGGGTATTCTACATGGACGTAACAACTGCAAAAAAACATACAATAAAATATCAATATAAATACATATAATACAAAACAAATATATAACAATTAAGAACATAGTGATGGTTAAGATACTAACCTCCTCCATGAAGCTATGTTGTCCACTCACCTCCATAGGCCCATAGTAGGTATTCTCACAGTTCGAGCATCTTTGAGGTTCACATGGACGACTATTATGTCCATGTGCCCTCTCCTCACTAAAATTTGTTGTGCGGGGTGAAGCCCCAACCCCTCTATCAATGTCATCGGTAGTCACCTCCTACCAAGACAGTGCAACAAAGTTTCCATATTGCACTAGGCTCTGGGTCAATGATGAAATATCTCATTGCACCAGTTGCAAGCTCTATACAAAAGGAGGATGTTGGGAAGGGGGGTCAATCCTTCTCCTGATGGAACGAGGACCTAACATGGGATCGTGCCTGGCGTGCTCTCGATCCTGTGTGGACCCTTGACCCACCTCTTGGAATTCACCCATGTCAAAGTAGTTGACATGGTAACCTAAAGTAAAATCCACCCATAATTTTCTCAATAAATATAAGGGCACCTCCCTGTTATTGCAGGTAGGTTTACCAAAAACCTACCTAGCCATCTTGTTTTGACTAATCTTTGGATGGATACACCATTCAATACAAATGCATTTTTCTTCAAAGGTAGTTCTTGTCCATTTCGAGGATCCCTAAAAATAGACAATAGTTCTTGTTTTGAAATACCCAAGTCACTAACTTGGTTTCTATCCAATCCAGAGTTTTAGTACTTGAACATTCTTTCCCTATACTCAGAAATAGAAGTCAATTCCCCTTTGGCACTTGCATTGGACCTCACAATGACACCCAAAGAAGTATCCAATGACACTCTGCTTGGTTCTCTGGTTCCCCTTAACAGATCTACAAGTGTTCTTAATGTATCCAACCCCTCATCAATTTCAGTATTTAGATTGGGTGGTTGTGGTGGGTTGGGTTTTTTCTCTCATTGGTCTGTTGGTGGGTGGTATACATTGTCACCATGTTCCATTTTGTAATATACATTGTAGTTTAATGAGTAAATTTAATAAGTGGACTTATGACTAAGGTATTACAAACAACAATGTTATTTTATCCCAACAAAATCGTTAACATAATTTTGTGTAAAACAAAGAAAAATTATGTGTTATCTTTATAATCAACTTGAAAAAAAAACTATACAAGATTGGTGAATTGTTGAGATTTACATTCAAGTATTAATTATGTGTAGTGAACCTTGATAATAAGTTTTCAATGCCATTGGGATTTACATCCATAACCTGTGAATATTTTTTATTTTTATTTTGCAAAACCAAGAAAGAAAATGACAAAAAACAACCATACCTTTCTTGTGATGGAAACAGTGGAAAGATCTTGGGCTTTGTTCTTTTACTTGTCCTTTTTTTCTTGCTCAATGAAGAAGATTCATGAGTCATGGTATGCAAATGAGCGCAAAACACACATGTGGTCCTTAAAAATGGGGCACATCATGAATGTGTGCGCGTTCTTGTTAGGAATGCACATGCATTCCTGTTAGGAATGTGCATGCATTCATGGTAGGAACGCATGCACGCTCCTTTCGATGAACCTATGTGGAAAGCTTGTTGGAGGTTTGGGAATTTCCAAACCTATAGGATTAGGAATGCATGCATGTTCCTAAGGACACGTGTGTGTTCCTGAGAACGTGCACACATTCCTACAAGTGTGTGTTCCTGCTACCCCCCTTGCCACTTTTTTCAGCCACCAACTTCATGCACTCACCCTTAGATATGATCAACTACTTACTTGGGGCTTGTGCCCAACTATTCTTGTCCTCCAATATGTTGAGAGAGTGAGCCTTCCAAGAATCCATCTGGTTGAGGTAGTGCACCTTCCTTGGGATTCACGTGGATTCCCGTTGGGTTTCCCAATACCTCCTTTTTTAAGTCTAGAAGTGTCCCCACTTCCATCAATAAATTAGGAAAATGCTTATCCATGGCAGCTTCCAAAAACCATTTATCCTGAGCACGAGTTTGGCATGTGCACCCAACAAGGTAAGAGGTATGTTGTTGATTACGGGTGGTGGTATGGTGAGTGTCAAGTAAGGTGTCTTGTAGAAAGGGAGGATGGAAATCAGGGATTAACTCAACAACATGAGAGATGGTGACATTATCTTCTAGCAATGGGGGTTCATAGTGTTTCAGAATTTTCATATTCACCACATCATGAATTCCATGTTGGGTTGGGAATTCAAGGTGATAAGAATTATCCCCAATCCATTGGAGAACAGTATAAAGGCCATAGTGGAGAGGATTTAGTTTGTGATGACATTGGGATTTAAAATGTTGGCATTCCATGTAAAACTAGACTTTATCACCAGGATTAAAAACCATAGGGGAATTGTGAGCATCATGGAGGGATTTGTAGCATTGTTGGGTGGCCTTTAGCTCTTCATATACTTGGGAATTTTTTCATGCTAGATTCTACAAAAATGAAAGGACGGAGGTTTGTTCTTTCTATTGGTGTGGAGTACTAGAAGGTTGCAAGGTAAGAGGAAGTTCATAAGGAGATAAAGGTTGATATCCAAAGAAGTCATCAAAAGGAGATATCTCAGTAGAAAGATATATTGTAATATTATAACTATGTTGAATGGCATGGAGGGTGGTATCCCACTATTTGGTTTTGGAAAATTGAATACGAAGACAATGGACAAGGCTACAATTAACTACCTTGATTAGGCCATCCATTTAGGGATGGAAGGGAATAGAATATTTGAGTTGACAACCCAATAAATCCCATAATGTTTTCCAGAAGGTATTGATAAAGTGATTCATGATCAGAGATGATGCGAGTAGGAAATCTAAAGTGTGTGAAAACTTTATGAAAGAACAAGTTTGTGGTTTGGGTAGTAGTAGTGGTCTTATTGGAAGGGATTAAAAGAGACATCTTGGAGAAATGGACAACAATAACCCAGTTAGCATCATGTTTGTGTAAGGTCATAGGTAAACCACTAAGTAAATCCATGGAAATAGAGTCCCAAGGGTGGGAAAGTATAGGAAGGGGCTAATACAAACCAAATTTATGACTGACAAATTTATGTTGACTACACGAGGCACAAGCATGAATGAAATGCTTCACTTGACGAGTCATAGAAGGATAAAAGAAATATCATTGTGAGTGCTTAACTATTTTTAGAGACCCAAAATGGACTCCATAGGATTAAGCATGAGCATATTTAATCAAAGTAAGATGATGTTCAGAAGCTAGGACACATAATTGGTTGAGTTTATATAGCCACCCATTTATAATTATATATTATCTAGAAATGGTGTTTGATTGACCTCTGTGGGATGTTTCACAACATCCCACATCTCTGCAAAGAAGGGATTAGAATAATAGAGAGGCTTCCAAGCCTCATAGGTAGCACAATACACATCCAAGGGTTGAAGTACCTATGCCAAGGGGGGCTCAAAAGATCAACCATCTGATTGAATGTTCCCTTCTTGTATTTAATCACCAAATGAAATTGTTGAATGTAAGCGACCCACTTTAAATGACATTGCTCATGTATCTTAGTATGAGAATTGATGAAAATCAATGGATGATGAGTTGCGTGGAGGATTGTTTCTTTCCATAGGATGTAATGGCACCACTATTTCAATGCTTCTACCATACTGTAGAACTATTTTTCATAAGTGTTATAATTGTTTTTGGCATCATACAATGTCTCTGAATGGTATGCAATAGGGTGTCATCCTTGTTTTAGAACCGTGCTAATACCATACTAAGAGGTATACATCTTAATCTCAAAGGGAGACTGAAGATCAAGTAAAAAAAGTACAAGAGCATAACAAATGGCACCTTTGAGAGCCTAAAATTGTTGTTTTGTCAATGGAGACCACACAAAATGATTATGATTGGAGAGTTGATGAAGAGGGCGTGCCAACTAAGACAAGTTGGCAATGAATCGTTGATAAAAATCAATGCCACCCATAAAACTCTTGAGTTCCATAGATGAATGAGACATTGGCCACTGTGCAAGAGCTTGGACTTTAGTGGGGTCTGGGATAACACCCTCGGCAGAGACAAAAAAACCCATATATTGAATTGAAGGTTTACCAAAAGAAGATTTACAATGTTTCACCTGCAGTTTGGGAGTGTGCAATAAGTCTAGCACAGTGCGCACCTGAAGCGATTGATCCTCCTAGGTCTTTCTAAAGACCAATATATCATCCAAATAGATCACCACAATTTTGTCCAAATGTGCTATGAAAATATCATTAATTATCCTCATGAAAGTGGTAGGGACGTTAGTAAGAACAAATAGCATCACCATCCATTCATAAAGCCCAAATTTGGTTTTGAAAGTTGTCTTCCATGTGTCTATTGCATTCATGTGAACCTAATGATATCTGGATGTAAGATCCATCTTGGAAAAGAAGCGAGCACTCTTCAAAAAATCCCGTAAATCATCAATGCGTGGTAGAAGGTAATGATTCTTAATTGTGGTCTTATTAAGAACCTGATAGTTCGTGACTATACTTCAATCCTCAAACTCCTTGAGAATGATGAAGGCAGGAGAGGGACAAGGTGAAGAAATCGGTTGGATGTGGTTGGTATTAAGAAGTTGTTGGAGTTGGTGTTCCACTTCCTCATCCTCACGAGGAGCAAGGCGATAAGAAGGGGCATTAGGAAAAGTGGCTCCAGGGATAAGATCAATGCAATGTTCAATGTAATGAATGGGGGGTAGTCAAGTGGGAGCATCAAAGACATATTCAAAGGATGTGATTCAAGCATCCATATCTGAAGGAAGGGCATGAGAGGGTTTGTTTGGTTTAAGAGGGTGCACCAAATAGAGGGCAATGGACTTGTTGAGATTGATTTGATGAACAGTAGGTTGGTCAGAAAGTAAGGTAGGGGTTTTCATAGAGGATGATATGAGGACATAGGTACGACCATATTTATAAATATGATACCGATGATTTCGATCATGGTAGACATAATGATAGAGTTTCTGATAGGGAATACCTAGAATCACATCTACGCAATCCAAAGGAAACACATCGCAAACAATAGTATCGCAGAAAGTGCCTATGGAAAAATTGAGGGCACAACGTTGGGTCACTAGCACACAGGGACCATCCATATGAACCCAACTTAATTGGTACTGTGTCAGATGAGGGGTAGTAGGAAACACCAACCACTACACCAAATGTTTAGAAACACAATTATTTTGGCTACCATTGTTGAGGATGAGCATGGCCAGGATTATTTGATATGAAAATTGTGAGTAAAAAAAGGCATTGGTGAAGAAGTCTGTAAATCAGTGGCCATGAGTAGGAGAGAGGGGTACGGTTCCATAGGATTCTCCAAGGTGATCAAATCGGGGGGGAGGCGTTGTGCTCAAGGAATCAGGAGCATCAACGAATAAAGAATTGGCAGGATTCTGATTACGAAGATCATGACATTCAACTAAAGAGTGAAACTAAGATCCGTGATAAGAACACTAGTTGCTAGTTTTGGGTGTGGTTGGAGAGGAAGGAGAAGAAGGAGTTGAGGAAGGGTCATCTTTGGATAGAGGAGATTGAAGGCGTGGAGTGAACTTCCATTCCATAGCCAAGGCCTTGTCTAAGGAAGAGATTTCAAATAAATCGACCTCTCTCTGTATAAATAATGAAATACCATAGTTAAATTTAACAATGAGTACCTCTTATGGATCTTGAATCTATAGTTGAATGTGGAGCTTAGTAAACACCTCAATGTAGCTTTGGAATGAATGGCTTGAGAGTTGGTGAATTTGTAACCAATGAGCTAGGTGAGTCTGATGGTACCCCGGGGGATAGAAGCGCTTTTGCGGCGCTTGAAAAAAGGTATCCCAAGAACCAATAGGTGGAGGGGTGTCCACAGGTGGTCCACAAAAGGATCGTCTAAGTCCACCACCCAAGAGGACATATTTTTTTGGGCATCCCACCACGTTTGAGAAATCCCTTCCAATTGCAAGCTGGCGATATATAGCTTCTCTTCTTCTGTCAATCCTAGATAAGTCTTGAAATAAGTGGATAGACAGTAGACCTAGGAATCAATGGCCTCACCATTCATATTCCCTGCAAACTTAGGCAGATGGAAACGAGCATCCAACTACATTGGAATTGGGGAGCTCTTTTAGAGTCGCATGAGTTCATTCAGATCAAGAGCTAGGTCTTGAATGGGAGAATATTGTCCAGATGTAGAATCCTCGGGGTAGGAGTTGTTGTGAGGATGCATGATCTTCATATATTGAAGAAAATGAGATATGGATCTTGATTTGGTTCTGGATCAGTAGATAGATCTGGATGGGAAAACCATGGATATAGATCTTGGTCTGAATTTGGATCAGGATCAAGAGCTAGATCTTGATGGGAAAACCTGGATCCAAAAACCTAAGCATACACTGAGAAGGCATGCTGGAAGAGATTGGAGGGCATGGAAAACCATGGTGCACCCTTGCACAAACTAGAGAATGGGGGAAAAGTGGAATATCCCCACAACTAAAACACTAAGTAGTGGAGGGTGAGAGAAACCCTAGCACACTTTGTTGGAAGATATAGAGGGTGAGTTGGACTCCAGGCTCACCTCTAAAGCTGCAATTCACCACAAAGAATCGGGCAATGGAGGTTTGGAGCAAACCCTAGCACACTGCCGCAAAGATGGAGGGTTGAGCCACCCATAGCGCACCTCTGGATATGAATATGGGATGAGTGCAGACAATAGCAACCCATAAAAAATAAAAATAAAAAACTATGTCAGAAACTCACTGGAGAAGAAGCATCTCAGATCGAAGCTCTGATACCATTTGATCTACAATAACAATACTCAGAAATTTAACTAGAACATGGAAACATGAATATTATAACCAAACTAAGAGAAAAATGACCATCACTTTATTTAGAATAGGAGGTAGGATTATATATGTGCATGTTATTACATGATGGCTTGAATGGTTCAAGCTACAACTATCTTATAATATCTAGTTAGTTAGATATGATCAACTACTTCCTTGGGACTTATGCCCAATTGTTTTGTCCTTGAATAAGTTGAGAGAATGATCCTTCTAAGAATCCAGTTGGTTGAGGGATTGCACCTTCCTTTGGATTCACATGGATGTTAATTTGGTTTCCCATAACCTAGAGTTGAGATCCAATGTTATTTCTTCTACTACTTCCTTCTCTATGTCTTTAGAGTTTACTAAACCATCTAGGTTCCCAAGGGATTCAAATTTGTTGATAGTTGTTGTGGGTGGTCCCTCTTGTGATGAATTTGGAAGGGATGTCCCCTTTCATTGAGATTTCCTTGCTCTGTTTGTAACTCTCTTAGACTCAAATTCCTACCTTGACTGCTACTCTGAAGGAGGTTCCTTATCTAACTACTACTTTGAAGGAGGTTGTTATTCTTGGATTTTTGGATTTTTTTAGCAAAATGACCGTAGGCATGACAAACCATCCACTTTAATGGGATCTATTCATAATCTAGCACTTGAAGATTACTCCACCCATCTAAATTGGTTTGCAGAGCCTCCAGGAGTCCCTTCTGCAAGTCCACCTCCACACATATTCTTGAACAAGAATATAAGTTCCCTTTTGGTTCTACTCGGTGTAAATATTGGCCAAGTTTGTTTCCAATCTCTCTTAGGGAGCATTCATCCCAAAAAATCAATGGAAGATGAGGTAATCTGACCTGCACTGAGGCTTTTGTAATATCTTGTTCTTAGCTAAAGGCAAGGGTCCATGGGAAGATATGCATTCCCCTATAACCCATGAAGTATGGCCCATATATGAATATGAGATTTCTCTCTTTCTTGTTTAAAAGGAGAAAAACATAGAAACCACAACTAGAGAAAAAAGGTGTTACATGTCCATTTATCTTAGAGGACTAATTCTCTACCAAATATGCTTCCAAAACTTTTGAACTAGGCCAGAGACCTGTAAATTTTCCAACCAAATCCTGCTCAGATAGAATGAGAGCTTTCTATCTTGACTCTAAATATGGAAGGTCCATATGAGGGACGTCTTCCAATATTTTAACAAATGTTGAGGTTGACTTCATTTCCTTGGAATCAAGTACTGAACAAGGGATCTAAATTCCTCTAAGCAAGTGTCTTCCATAGTTGCTCGGCTCTTAAAGAACATGGCTAGCGATCTCCCTCCACAAGTCTACACCAGAGACAAGCCCACAAGGCTCCAAATTCTTCCAACCTATAGATCAACCTACTCTTGCTCATATTTTTGGGTCATATGCAACAAGTATACTCTAGAAACAAGTCAACGAGATTTTCCAGCCCACAGACTTGACCTTCATATTTGCGGCAAGTTTCATCTTCTTTGCAATGATTTGAAACGAATTCAAAAGGTGAAAATGTCCAGGTTAAACCCTAGTCACTTTGGAAAGAGCTTGTCCATGTCTCAATTACACATGCCCTCCTTCCCTCTCTACAAACATAGTTTCCCACTAATTTAATTAGTTACCTTATAAAAAGGAATTGCTTTAGTGTGAAATTTTAAACACATATGAATAATATGCTATAGAACAAACCTATAATTTTTTTATATTATATTCTATATATGTGTGTGTGCGCACCACTGCCAAATTCTAGGATCACTGATTTCCATTCCTAAAAGAGGAATTAAGGACAGTTTTAGACAAGTGCTTCCTCGTTTTCTTCTTGTTAAAAGGTTAGTCTATTACATTTGTATAAACCCTAAACTAAGTACTATACACATAGTGTAATGGAAGTATTTGTACATCATTTAAATCTTCCGACTTTGTGTTAGGATATGAGCGTGTACAAATAACATAAATGAGACCTCTCAAAAACAAAAATGGCAGGAAGTAGATAAAACTTTTAAAAACTGATGTCATGAATCCATCCTGAATGTAAAAGAAGATAAAATATAATAACAATGAGAAGGATGTGTGTCAAATACGTTTTATTGTGGAGGGAATAAACCCAAAAAAATGATCTCATGAATCCATCATGAATGCATAAGAGGATAAAATATACTAATAAATATAACAACAATGAGAAGGATGTGAACCAAATACGTTTTTATTATGGAGGGGATAAATTAAATGGATAAATGGGGTGGATAAAAGTTGAAGTGGGCATGTTATCCATAGTACAACTTTTTCCACAATACATATTATCAGGGATGATTTTAGGGGCTAAATTTCGCTCATGGGCTAATTTTCCATGGTTTTTCCAAAAACGAGATTCGCTATTTTAAAAATGATTCGCCCAAATTCTATAAGATAAAATTATTTTACCTAAAAAATCGCCAAACTTTTATAAAAACTATATAAAATCCTTAGAAATTTGGATATTTTTACAAAAATATTGCCAATCATTTATAGTTGGCATATGAAGGATTAGTAGGATTCGCCAAGGTTTCTACATTTAAAAATAATTTTCCATCCTTAAAATCATCCCTGCATATTATAAGTTGATACCAATGATTGTAATGAGCATAATTGTTGAAAAATGCCAAGTAAAATAGTTTGAATCGTGCAATTATGAATATGATTATTTTTTTTTTTTAAATAAAAAAAGTAGAACCTTTGTATTAAGCTGTCATAATAAGCATACATCTATCAAGCATGTGCCAGCTGCCCTGCCAACAGAGGAAACCAGGACAGCTGGCCTATCCACTGTAATAGCAAAAATTAGACGTAGAATTACGCCACCCTGCTCGAGGGAAACCAGGGGTTTTGTTCACAGAGTGCAACCACACAAAAGAGACTAAACTGTGGCAAGTTAAGCTAGAAGTCATGTGAGCCATAGCTCTAAAACAAAGCAAAATATGAAGCATGAGAAATCAGGGGGAACCAGAACCTAGTCCGTCGAGGAGTCGCCATTGCCGGGAAAAGCGAAGGGCTGCGCACAGGTAGGACATTGACGGCGTGGAGAAGCTTTGGAATAAGCCATGTATAACAGGTCCAGACGCTGGCTGATGCCCACGGTTCGAAACGCCTGATCATCCACTAAGCTGCGAAGGTCGAAGATCAGTTGGAGGTGGTCTGGATGCAGCAACGACGACGGTGGTGGCTCCGCTTCTTCATGTTGCATTGTTGGTGCCCTTGATTTGCATTCTGACGCCTGTCCGTGATCGTGCTCCCTTGTGTTGAGATCTGGTGGCTCTTCCTATACTACACAGGCCGCATAGAAGTCGCTAGGAGTGGTGGCAGGCTGTGGAAGATTAGCCTGGCTGAAAGCAATTGACGGAATTTCGAAACGCGGCGGAGAAGCTACAGGCCTCCTATCCTCGGGGAGGTCATCCGGGAATGCAATAGGTAGGCCCTCTTCCTCATGAGTAGAAAGCGCAGTGGTGGCACCGCCTCTGCGGTTTTTCTTGGCCACTTGAAAGGCCCGAACAAAGCGCTGGTGTCGCTGTCGACGGGTTTCTGGTGCACGCCAGCCGGTGCCTCGACGAGGCCGGCCCCGAAGTCGTGGCATGATGACTAGGAGGGTCGGACTGCTGGTTCTGTTATGCTGTGCTAGCTGAGGCGAAGTCGCGAACAGGGTGGGAGGTCGGCTGCCTTGGTGATAACAATAAACCATGCCCGTGACTCTGATATACATTAACGCCATTAACACCATGAATCGAGTGCATTGTCCGTCTGTTCGCCTTTCACGCGCGAGGAGCTCCATCTGCATTTAGTGTATTACGGAGGCGGGGGCTCGACTTAACTGCACACAGCCGGGAGTGTGGCCAGTATTAATGGCTTGCTCTGTTGGCACCTCCACGTGCCCAAGTTGCGCCTCCATGTGGCTTGGCTGATCACATAACACCCCATCCGGGGCAATTATGAATATGATTATGAGACCTTTTAGAAATAAATAAAAATGGCACGAAGTAGAAAAAACTTTTTAAAAATGAAGTTGTGATGTCCATCATAAATGCAGAATAGGATAAAATCTAATAAATATAACAACAATGAGAAGGATGTGTGCCAAATACGTTTTATTATGGAGGGGATAAACTAAATATACTAATAAATATAACAACAATGAGAAGGATGTGTGCCAAATACATTTTATTATGGAGGGGATAAATTAAATGCATAAAATGGGAAGTGGGAATGTTACCCATGGTACAACTTTTTTTTTTTTTTTTCTCGCAACATTTTACATATTATAAGTTGATACCAATGATTGTAATGAGCATAATTGTTGAAAAATGCCAAGTAAAATAGTTTGAATCATATAATTATGATCGGAAAAGGGGACAAAGACAAGAGAGTAATATATTGCATCAAGATTAGGGGAGGGTGGTGTTGTATGGCTTTGGAGGAATTAAAGAATTGGATTATTTTTGGAACCTTGGTATTACTACAAATAATATTACAGAATCATATGTGGTCTATCAAGGAGTGCAACTAGCACTTCAAAAGTAACCTACACAGTTGAATATAGTGGGGGACTCTAGGAACACCATACGATACTTCATCATTGGCTCAAATCCTAAGGATATCAAGTTAAAATCTCTCATAGAAAGGATTTGACTCTCTCTTTCCAATATCTGTGTCCAATTCTTCCACATTTTAAGAGAAAATAATAAGGAAGCGGATGGAATGGATAATAAAGCTATTAGTTTATCCCCTGGCTCGATCGAAGTTTGTGGGCTGGTAAGAAATGCAACCCCTCCCTAATGAAAGGGGATAGAAATTTGGGTGGGACACTAGGGGTCCACGTAAGGTTCTCTTGGAGGAGGGCACATGGCAAGTTCATGCATAAGGGATCTCTTTGTGTCCTCTTCATGTCAAGCTCATGACGAAACATCCTCACGTCTCTTCGTTCCATGGTGAAGGCTTGGCTGCTATTAGATATGATTATGGCGAAGATGAAAATAAGGTTATCACCAGGTGGCATATGTACCCAACCCCATGGGAAATCAAGGAAGGCAGTATGTTCAGAGCCTTACTCGAATTTGTGTGCGTTGGATTTGATGGGGGTTGGGAGTGAATTAATGATTCAAGGATATACTCAAGTGTTGAAGGTACAGGTCCTGGTGACAGAATTCGTTAAAGAGGTTTGTTGGGTGGTAGTGGCATGCGAAGATATCATTGCAATATGTGTTTGTGATATGGAGAAGAAAGAGGATGCATGTATTCATATGAGTTCATCCAGATGCAATTCATTTAAAGCAAGTATTGAACTCTACATTTCCAACAAGGTGAACAATGTTTTAAGGAGGGGAGAAAATTGGAGGTGTAACTGCATTATGCGGCTTGTCTGGTGGCCCCTGGGTGGTAAACCAGTGCGCAAAAAAGAATTGATAAGTGACGGTAACAATATTTTGAATTGCTTTGGTTGTGGGGATAGTAGAATCGAGTCTATTGGCCAAGTTATCAACTAGGTTGGTGGCATTTAGGTATTTTTCTCAAGACGTAACTGGAATTTCATTCTCGTGCATCATTTATGGTTATCTATGCTCCTAGGCTGCATTCAAGTGGGTGGGAAGTTGGTAGGATTTGTGGTTTGCGGCGTGGTGGCTCGTCTTCGAGTCGAACTTAGTAGTAATTACAGGATGGTGGCAAAGAAAGTTGGGTCCTCAGTTTAGGTAGAGGAAGAGATGGTTGATAACTTCTTTGTAAACCATAAGTTGGAAATCAAGATTAATGCCATCAGCTCCACAGTCTCATTTTCCTTACAGACATTGGGTCAACATCGGGTGCTAATTTCACAGCTTCAAGATGAGGTGGATCATTTGAGAAGACATGGGGAATCTTTGCAGTAGTAATTGGATCAGCGGGAAGTAAGGTCGAAGTCACCAATCCAAGTTTTGGACTCGGGTTGCTCACACAGGCCAGAGGAGAAGCAGGGTCCAACAGTCGTTTGTTGGACCTGAACATTGTAGTGGTGTCCTTAGAAGAGAAAATTCTTAAAAAAGGAAGAGTTCTGAATGAATCTTTTTTAGGATTGGCATGTTTTTGTTTTGTTGTTAAAATACTTGATGTATTTTACCAGATATATTCAGTACACTATGGTAATAGTCATAGGAGATTATGGATCTATAGACAGGATATAGAAACATGGATAGTAGAAGGATTGCTGGAACTGGAATTTTGTTATGCTAATCGGTTCCTAGATTTTGTACTCAATAGCCTCAGTTGTGCCCTTTCTAATGAACAAAATTTTCTAGTCCTTGTTAATATATATATATATATATATATATATATATATTGCATCTAGATTATGGCTTGATTAACAAGATTGTGACTTGATTATAGACTAGAGTAGGAATAATTTTCTATTCTTTGAATTTTTAAACTTTTAAATATTTTTAATATAGATGTAAGAGTTTAGATAATGTAATGCTAACCATACCCTAGATGGGGTGACATCTAGCCACAATTGCTCGACTACCACCTGGACACATGCATCCTCTCCACACACCCAACCTCTTGCCCAAGGTTCCCCATTAATGTTGGCCTCCCTCCCGCGCTTTGGTTCTCATGTGCAGAATTAAGGATTTGGTCTTGTCATAGGTGAGCATGCTTGGGACTAGTAAAGGAACGATGGAGGACATTAATGGAGATAAAATGGAATCTTTAATTGTCTTGAGCTGCACCATGGAAATTCATTTTGGCTACGGTGAATTTCCTTTTTCATTTGCTTTCTTGTTGGGAAACTTGCCTATGTGGTTATCGCTTTCTACACCTTCCTTTCCTTTTCCCTATTTGACCCCTTTCCCCTTTAATTTCTTCTTTGTTTCTTTGTTCCCTTCAGTTTTGCAATGACTCGTGAAAGAGGAAGACCAAAGCAGGGCTCGGGTTCTTACTACAGCTTGATTGTTCGTCTTCCTTCTCCCCTTCCATCATCAATCCTCTCGACTTCCTCTCCACTTTCATCCTCTTCAGTTTTGAGCCAACAAGAAGTAAATATATGGGCTTACACCACCCGTTTCGAGGAAGAAATTCCATATAAGAAATTATAGGCCAATTTCCCTTCCTCGCCTTCATCTGTAGCAGAACATTCACTCAACATGGCTCATCCTAATCACCGTAGCCTACATGCCACTGCTAGCAGCTCACAGGTACCTGGGTGTGACTCCAATAGGGAAATGGAGCTTCCCTCTCCAAGGTGATTTTCGGATGAGCAGATGCAACTAATTTTTGAGCTTCGCAGGGACATAAGCGAGCAACACTTTCGACAGGAGCAAATGGACTGCATGCTCACCAACCTCCTTGATTCACTCTCAGGCCAAATCTCTAGTCAGTCATGTCTAGTTTTTTATCGTCATTGTGCATGTGTTTCTATTGGGCACCTCCCTCCCAGAAGTGATGATGGAAATGGTCAGTCTGGTGTCTAGTTTTCTTTTCTACCTTGCTTCCATTTTGTAACACGTTTTCAATTTCAGTATCTCTTAGGCTAGTTTTGAATCTTCAATGGTCATTAGCTTCAGTAGCATACAAGCATATTGTGGCGTATTTTTGTTATGTAGTTATAATGTTATTTCCATACTTTTGTCGGACCTTATAGGCAAACTTTTATGGTATTTTAAGACCTGGTGTAGACTTTGGTTTCTAATCATGGCGGGTATTGCACTAGGTTCCAAACTATGTATTTTGAACTCTGATTATTGAAAGTAGTATCAAAGCTAACTTACAAAAAAAAAATGTAATGCTAACTATAATGCCTAAAGTGGTTACATCTTTATGCTAATTTGACATATCTTTTGACATTAGACATGGTACAATGAGAGATGTCATTAAGGTTTCTAACTTAGACATAAATTTGGATGCAATAATAGATGTTATTTAGGGACTTTTTTTGACAATATTTTAGATGTTTGTTGAGAAGGAGATCATGTGGATATTTTTTGCATTGTAATTGTATATATTCCTTGAGATGTTTCTTTGGTTGTAAATAAAAAATAATAGCTTTCCATTCAAAGTTTTACTAAAATGAAAAAAAAAATGTGAAAATGAATTATTTTTGTGACAAAATATGTTGTAATTTATGTGGTTTCTTCACTCAAATAATGTAGTGATGTACTTGTACTTTTATGTTTTTCATTTCTAATAATGTGTCATGAACTAATGTCAATAGATTATACTTTCCCATATACTTAAAATTGTGACTTGCTTGAAATCATTGCCTTGACAACCAATAACATTGTAGAAAATTGGCCCTCAAATCAAAAAGTGATGTTATCGGTAGCACCCTTCTTATTTTTGGAGTTAAATTGCGACTTAATTGAAACAGTCGCCTCGATCGTTGGTAATGTCACGAACAAAGAACTTAAAATTAACTTGTAAATCAAACACTCGTATTTTATTTATTAATCAATTTTATTTTATTTTTTTAAATTTACATACATTAAAAAAACTTAAAGAAACTCCACATACATGTTTCTTTTTTTGTTTAAAGCACCAAAACACATTTTAATATTTAATTTTTTTTAAACAAAAAAGAAAACACGTTTTTAGAGGAAAAAAACACATTTTTCAATAAAATATACTTTTAAATGAAAAACCCTCTTTTTAAAAGTGAAAAATCACCTTATTGAATGAAAATACACATTTTGTAAATGAAAAACACAATTTTTTGTTATAAAAAAAAAAACACTCCTTTTTGTTATAAAAAAAAACGCAATTGTGGAGAGGGGCATCGCCCTCCCCCTTCCCACATATTTTTTAAAATTTTTTTATTTGTTTTATGTATTCTTTTTAGTTTTTATTTTAAAAATATTTTTTTTTTGTTTAAAGGTTGGTTTTTTTGGGCATCGCCCTCCCCCTTCCCACATATTTTTAATTTTTTTTTTTTTTTTTTTTTTTTTTTTTTTTTTTTTTTTTTTTTTTTTTTTTTTTTTTTTTTTTTTTTTTTTTTTTTTT
>ML790984.1:193414-226858 GCA_009831015.1 Picea engelmannii
TTTTTAGTTTTTTTTTTTTAAATAATTTTTTTGGGTCCAAAGGTTGATTTTTTTTAATTAAAAGTTGTCTTTTTTAAATTTTGGTCATTTAAATTCTGTTTTTCAATTTTTCATGAAATATTTTTTTTTAACAAATTGAATATTTGTTTTTAACCCTTTATGTTTGTTGTTGTTTTTTTATTTTTATTTTTTTTTACCAATTTGAATATTTGTTTTTAACCTTTTAGGTTATTCTTTTGTTTTTTTTTTTGTTTTTTTAGTTGAGTTTTGAACTTGTTTTCAAAAAAAATTGTGTTTTTTTATTTACAAAATATGGTGTTTTTTCATTAAAAAAATTGTCTTTTTCATTTACAAAATGTGTATTTTCATTAAATAAGCTAATTTTTCATTTTATAAGTTTTCATTAAAAATGTGTATTTTATCAAAAAAAAAAAAGTTTTGTTTCTTTGTTTGTTTGTTTTTTTTTTTCTAAAAAGGTGGTTTTTTTTTTCAAAAAAAATTAAATAGAAAAATGTGTTTTTTTTTGTACTTTAAAGAAAAGAAGAAACGTGAATGTGGAGTTTATTTTCTTAATTTATGTTTTTTAATGTTGTTGGACACACGAAACAAGATAAGAGTTAGTTGCATATTATTCATCGGTATAATACATGTATAAATACAAGATGTTTGATGTTTGGATATTCCAACACATCTCATGGACTGCCAATGACGGTTCATGTCTAGTGACCTTTCATATTTCTTCTCTGAGTAAGCCTTAATGGATTAAGTTTCCAACATTCCCTCCCTAAATCTGAAGGGGTATATGTGAGTCCAAGGTGAGAGTTGATATCTGAAAGTGGGCAGTTGAAATCTCGAAGTGCAGTTGTTGATGGTTAAATGTGCTCTCTGAATCTGGTGGTTTTGGGATGACCACAAAACAAATGGCTAGAAGAAGTTGTTGTCTTCTACTGAATGGTGGTGGTGGTTTAAGGAATACCACAAACCAATCTCGTTATTTATGGATGACCACAAACTCTAGAACCCTGCTTTCGGCTCAATGGTTCCTAGAACATTTCATATGTTAGCTAGAAGTTGAAAGGTGGTGTCTTCTGCTAAATGGAAGTGCTCTCGATGTTGGTTTGAAGATGACCATAAATTGTTTTGTAGAAGAAGTTGAAAGTCTTCTACCAAGTGGAGGTTTAAGGAAAACCACAAATCGTTGTCTAGCGAAGGCTGAAAGTTTTTTACTAAGTGGTCATTTAAGGAAAACCACAAACCAATTATGTTTTCTTTCCATGCTCACTTATTATAACTCAATTGATACGACTTTGAAACTAGAAGCATGACTATCAATCGTTGATTTTGTTCCCCCATGTCAAGTACAAGGTGAGAAGACGAAAATATGTCCACTGTAAGATGTGTCAATAATATACTCGAGAGTGAGTTCATCGGTATGAATGGCATATCTTCTTGACTATTGATGATCGGTGCCAAGTAGCCATCTACTCATAATAGTTCTTTACTCTTGCAATTGTCTTGTGTTTAAAACACCTATCTGAAGGATGATTGTGTTGTCCACAATGCTCGCAGGGATGAAGATCAAAGCATTGATCTTCAACATGGCCAACTCGCTCACAATGTTGGCATATCATAATCTTCTCTTGAACTAGAGCAGGTGAATCTGAAATTTCTTGCAGCAATCCAACACTCTAGAACTGGATCGGTTTGGTGTAATCCAGATTATGAAAGGTGACATCCTTTTCATATCTGATACATGTTCTATGCTTGTTGTGCATGATTTCTTCCCAAGGCCTGATGTGTAACGTCCCCGATCATTAACCCCATGGTCAGCCAATGCTACTACGCGGAAAAACACTTCTAGAACACATTATGCATTCTAACGAACTTAAAACACTTAATTACAGTTAAACACTGAATTACTGCTAGCATTTCAGAATTAATGGAAATAACAATAATTCATATGCACAACAAAATATGTGATAACATTGCAAGAATCACAGGTATGCAATTTAATTAATTACAGAATTACAAAACATAGGGACACTTATCTTTGAAACTATCACGCACCACCAACTGTGTGTAGACCTTCCACGAACCTCCCAGCCTTAGACCACGCTGCTCATCACTCTCAGCAGTAGGTCACCCCCGAGTTGGGACTAAGCTCCATCAGGTAAGGAATCCTAGGCTAGGTAAGGTTTACAGGAAGAATACACGTAAAACAAGGATGATTCTCTCCCAGGAACCACTTATGCCCACTGCCCACAGACTCTCCTTCTTCACATGCCTGTCCCACTCCATGAGTATACACCTTCTCTGTCACCTAGATAGTCCTTCGGCTGCTAACCTCCCTTGCCTTGGGCTTCAACAATAGACCGGATCGGAAATCTTCGAGCTCTGTGGCAGCTACAGGGTTCCTTCTAGGATCTCTCTCCTTCCTCCGTGCACTCTCTCACCTAGAGAGAGTCACTCACAGGCTTGGTAAAACTTGCCTCTTCAACAAAAATCACCTCCCTCACCTGGAGAGAGGTTACACACAGGTCATACAACCGGTTTCCTTAATCTCGTTCCTGTACAAAGAAGAAAAACAACAAGGCTTAACAACGAACATACAACAACAGCAAACCACACCCAGCTAAGAACTGCGTGGCCGCCAAAGTCAACTGGGACAACAAACACGGGTTTCCCAAACAGATGACAGACATACGCTTCAACCCAACCAGGCTCAACAATTACGGGACATTTGGTTTTCCCAACCATCCATACAGAACAGACTCACGGTTCTGGGTTTCGGGGATGCGTGATAAGAAATCCACGCAAAGGTTGAACACAGACTCGACGATTTTGATAGAGGGTGTATCGGCTCCTCCAGAAATCAACACAGGCCTTTTTGGTTTTCAGAGTTGCGTGAGGGTATTCTTGCATAGGTCATACGGGATTCCCGGTTCAGACAGTCGATGGTAGAATGGAGGAGGAACCCCCATCATGGCTCAACTCAACAGTTTTAACTGCATGCGCTTGGGTTGACACTTGTCACCCATGAAGCTCATTCCTTCCCATTTGGATGTCACTCGTCCTTCGAAAGAACTTAGGATAAAACATCACATTTACACAGCTTTGGAATAGTAATAATTTAATATTATTCTCAAGGGTTTAAGCCCCCTCAACTTAGCCCCTCTTCCAACCTCTCAGCCCCCTCTCCCTTACCCAGGCTTTGTGGATGCCTAGTCCCCCATCACTCATTCATCGTGGTCGGTCCACACGTAGAGATGTTTTGTATTAATACTGTGCATAATTACATGTACAAAAATCAGGCTCCTGGCCTTCAACACTTACGCTCCTTGGCCTAATAACACATAAGCCCACTAGCTTATATGACTTGGCTCACCAGCCTATAAAACATAATTACAATTCATAATGCAAGCTTTATACTTCATAGACATGATTTACAACAGGGCTCGACCTTGAGGACCTTACATGATGATTGTCTTGGAAAGAGGAAGTTGAATTGTATTTGAATATGGAGTTGGCTCACTAAGTGGCTCCTACACTGGTTGTTGGTCTGAATCGGCTTCTATGTCTTCATCATCTTCGACTATAAGGTTTTGAACAAGGACTAGTTCAAAATATTGTCGAAGATTCTTTATCTCAAGTGCATCATGAAGAAGTCTAGTCTAAGTTTGCAGCAGTGCTTCTTTGGCTTGCGAAACTTGCAAGCATGTTACAATAGACTACAAAGTGGTTGTGTCAATGGTGATTGTATTGTCCACAAAGGAGACGATTAGAGTGTTCAGTAACTCTAACAGTTCCTCAACTCGAGCCATTTTAAAGACAGAACTAGATGTCAGGGGTTTCTTGCAACTCCACTCAGACTTTACAATCAGACTCAGGAATGAAAACAACAAATCTAGGGTGTCAGATTCTACCGAAAATGCACCCATTTATAAAAAAACACAAGTAAACAATTATTTGCAAGTATACCTTGATTAATGTGTTGTACATCTTCAAGGCAGGTGGGTGCTTGTGAAGAATAAAACTTGTCAGGGGCTTCGAGATGCCCACAGTGAATGAGGCCAAGGAATATTAGATTCATTGTCGTTGTTGATTATTTGAATTTGTCGATCTTCTATGATCAAGAAGCTATGATGGCCACTTTACCACAACCTGAAGTGAAGCTCTTCAATCGTTGGACCTTTGATGATTTCAAAAGTTACTATGGAAATCTTTGGTGTCAAAAATGGTGTCAAACAAAAAGATTTCTCTCTTCCGCTTTGGCCTGTCGGAGCTTCTAACTTTTCTGCAACTCAGAGGCTTCAACAACCCATATTTAGCATATCTAGGGCCAAATATAAAAGTGTTTCTTTGTGTTATAGAAGGCTTGTTGTATAGGACGAGGAAGGAAGAATGCCAAAGAGAGGTAGCATATGAGTCACAATACTTCGCACAACATGAAACATCTGAGAAAATATAATTTCAAAGTGCACGCCATATGCCTTACTTGCCCCTCCTCATGAAGCTTCAACGAGATTCTTCTCACTGGTACCCTTTGAACATGCTTCATCAAATGCGTTGATGATATTAATTCTCTTGCACGAGTACTATATTCAAAGAAGGACAGTTTGGCCACTTACTTCTCCTGAGAAATCGACTCCACCAGGTCCATAATTTCTTCACAAAGGAACAACTCCTCATTATGCCTTTGAATCATTTTCTCTTCTTTTTCTAGTATGGCATCATTTGGGGTTGTAGAAGATGCCACAAATTAAGGTCAGGGACGACTCGTCTAAGTTTGCACAAATTGGCTGAAGAGAATCTAGAACCCTAGGACTTCGAATCAATTAGGGAAAGGCAATAATAATAATAATAATAATAATAATAATCTATTTTTAAGGTCACGACCAAGCTAGCACACCAAATTGGTGTATGAGACCCCCTTGTTTGTGGGACAAGGGACCCCCCTCCGCCCAACGATTTGAATGGTAAAGTCTACCAAGGTATACATACCCTACCCCCCTCTGGATTTGAACCTGTGACCTCTTAACATCGAAAGGTTGAGTTGAGGAAATTAGGTCAGGAGACTCGAGTGCTCCTCAATTATGCATGAAACCAGAGAGGCATGCAGACTTGCTAGCGCACGAGTGAAGACACCATATTCGCTTGATCAACTTCCATGAAGGACATTTGCAAATTCATCCAGACACCTCGAAGACTCCCAAGCAATGCACAATTAATCTCAGGCAAAGGGGACAAGTGAGGAGGAGGCCACTAAAATGCTAAAAAAATCTTTCAATCCAATGTTACCAGTTTTAAAACCACCAATTGGCCAACACACAAAAAACGACCTGATTTCACAAATCCATATGTCATTCGTCTCCAAAGAAATCGCAGTAACTTATTTCTTCTCTGGTTGGAGCTCATCCCACTTGTTTACTGGTGTTCACGCCTTGCACACAAGCCGTCCAAAGTGTCTTCACCATTGTTGGGCATCAATACCTTGCAATTACTATACCTCGATGCTCATGGGCTTGGAGCCAAACCTCTATTGAGCTACCACCGGTCTACAGGTTTCCCAATGTAGTGTGGTGTATCTTAGTCAAATGAGAGGGTGCTAACAATACAACGATCATGTGCAAGGAGAGAAGATGAAGAGAGGAAACCCTAACGATAAAAAAAACCCTAACTCTCATACACGATTTCACGTGGATGGAGAAGAGCGAGAATCCACTTGCAAACTAGGCACAAAGAATTACTTTGAGAAGGTAGAGGAACTAGCAGGAGGATTAAGGAGACAGACTTGCAAACTGCATAGGGGCATTTTCTGCAGGAAAGGGGAGAGGAAACGCCCAGGAAAATAGATGGACAGACCTGCAGGAAGAAGGGTGCAAACTAGCAGGTAGAAAGAGGGAAGATGCATTTCTGGAGGACTCAACCATGGACAATTACCATAGCGGATCAGGCCCTAAGGAATGAGGTGGCTCTGATATCATTGTTGGATAAGGACTGAGGTGGATCTGATATTACTATTGGACACACGAAATAGGATAAGTGTTAGTTGTATATTATTCATCAATATAATACATGTGTAAATACAAGATGTTTGATTTTTGGACATTTCAACATATCTCATGGACTCGTAATGATGGTTCACTTCTAGTGACCTTTCATATTCTTTCTTCGAGTAACTCTTAACGGATAACGTTTCCAACAAATGTAAATTTAAAAAATAAAATAAAATTGATTAATAAATAAAATATCGTTGTTCGATTTACAAGCTAATTTGAAGTTATTTGTTCATGACAGTACCAACAATCGAGGCCATTGTTTCAATTGTTTTACAAATTTAAATCCAAAAATAAGAAGGGTGTTACCGGTAGCATCACTTTTCAATTTGAGGGTCAATTTTCTGCAATGGTATTGGTTGTCAAGGCCATGATTTCAAGCAAGTCGCAATTTTAACCACCCTACGAAAAAGAAGTGCCACCAGTAGCACCATTTTTTTGAAATGGGGGTCGATTTTGGTGTTTTTGACCCAAAAATATGGGGTTTTGCACCTGAGTTCTCGTTTTGAGGTTACATTTCTTGTTAAGTCGATAGTGCAAGGTCTAAATGTTTTATTTTCCTTTTCTCATATTCAAGAAATACAAAATATTAAATAGTTTATTGCAGAATAAATTAATGGAGATCTTCCTTGGGCTTACTTTGATGGTGCTTCACAAGGGAATCCCCGTAGGGGTGGGGCGGGAGGAATACTTCATCTCTATGTCTCTCATAGTGTTTCTTTCAAAGCTAGAGTGTATCATGGATCAATAACTTTTTCTCCAAACTTTTGTGCGTTCAAGATGATATTATTGCTTTCATAAAAACATGGAAAAACATATACAAATTTTAGGGGATTCACTTATTATTACAAAATAGATGAGGTAGGGGTTTTCTCTTAGAAGGTTCACACTCCAACCATTTTTTCTTGATGTATGAAACCTATAACCAACATTTTCTCATATTTCTTTTGCTCATATATAAAGGAATAGGAACATTACTATGGATGGATTATTTAAAGAAGGGATAGAGTTGGATCATGGAAAATGGATAGTTTCAAAGTAATAATGTGGCCATTTCTCAAAATACATACATGATCTTAGAAGGTTCACACTCCAACCATTTTTTCTTGATGTATGAAACCTATAACCAACATTTTCTCATATTTCTTTTGCTCATATATAAAGGAATAGGAACATTACTATGGATGGATTATTTAAAGAAGGGATAGAGTTGGATCATGGAAAATGGATAGTTTCAAAGTAATAATGTGGCCATTTCTCAAAATACATACATGATCCTTAGATGAAATATAATGTTGCTTTACTTTAGTGCTATGTTTTTTTTTTATAACATAAGGATTGATGGATGGAATATACAAGGCTTGTTAGCTGAAAATTTGTGTTCATGGTAAATATATAAATATAGGAGGAAAAAGTTTATGAACTTTTGGAGTAGAATTATGTACTATTGTTGTAATGGTACTTAATCAAGTCAAACATTAATGGGATTGATAGAATAGATGTGAATTCTTATAGCATTTGTCAACTATAATTTTGTTTTTATAAATAAACTTACAAGATTGTTTTTTTGGAAAAGAAAAAAAAATGAATTAGAATAATAAAAAATTATTATAATCCCTTGGAAATTTAAAATGTTTTAGAGAAATTTCTAGAGTCTTAACCCTCTCACCCAATTTTAAAAGGTATATATAGAATTGCATTGAAAATATTAAAGAAATTTGTGTGTTGTGATGGTTTGAATTCCTATTTTGTATTATGATGAGCTTTTCCATGATGTAAAACTAATATAAAAAGAAACATTGATCCTTATTCTTCTTCCTCTCTTGACCATGTTACCAACCCTGGGACCCATAACTATGATGGAAAATTTTCTAATGCCATTGATTTCCCCACTCAAAAGTGAAGGATACCTTTAGTAGGTCATGTGTGGTAGTTTGAGGTGTCATTCTAGGGCCTAGATAAATAAAATCTTCCTTTAGGGCATAAGGCTTGGATTTTATCCCTTGACCATTTCCAAGGCCTTGAGACCCATGCATAGTGCTCAAAGCCTCCTAATGAAACTAGTACTCCCACTTTTTGGCCAAGGACACGCTCAAGAGGTCTTATGTGGTGGTTCAAGGTATCTTTCTTGACCCTAGATGCCCAGAGGCTTCCTTTAGGGCCCACTACTTGAGTTTCCTCCCTTGACCATGTCTAAGGCCTTGGGACCCATACCTATTGCTAAAAACCTATGAATTCCCTCACACATCCCTATTCAAATGCCAAGGATCCACTCAAAGGGTCATGTGTGGTGGTTTGGCACATTGTTCTTAGCCTCAGATGCCTAGAATTTTCCTTTGGTGTTGACATCTTAAGTTTCCTCCCTTGACCATGTCAAGGACCCCTAGACCCATCCCTATTTATCAAAATCACCTAATGGTGTTGATATCCACACATAAGGCTATGTATACCCTTAGAAGGCCATTTGTGGTGGTTTGAGGTGTATTGTTGGCCATAGATTCCTATAAGCTTCATCTAGTGCCTAAAATAGAGGTTTCCTCCCTTGACCATGTCCAAGGTCTTAAAACCATACATAGTGCTCAAAACCTTGTGATGATCTTTATCAAATAATTTAAAAAACAATTTATTAAATCCTACCATAAAAATCCCATCAAATAATTAACTTTCAACTCAAAATGTTTTTATCGTGACCTTTGTAGTCTTAATTAATTAAAAACTCACTCTCTTTTATTAATTTTCAATAATAGTTTTGTAATGAAAATTTATTTATTTATTTCAAGTGACACCAATATAAAAATAAAATAAAAATTGAATTGGATTATTTACAAACTAAATATTTATATAATTTGATGGCGAGGTTTTATTTGTTTGAAAAATATTAATAAATAAATAAATAAATTATTTGTTAATTTGTTACATGTTTATAGTGCAAAGCCTCATAATTAAATCTCAATTATTTAATTGTTTGAATAATATATAATAATAATAATAATAATAATGAATTGAATTATTTACAAAATAATTATTTGTGAATTTGTTTTGTTTATGGTGCTAATCCTCGTAATTAAATTCTACTTGCACATGTCAATGTAAGAAAGAAGAGCTTAAAACCACTATATTGTACTTGCCAACTTAGCATACGCCAATTATCTTAACATGTATGATTATATACTCCATTTCCAATAAGGTTGACAAATGTTACCACCACTTTAACACCACAAAATATAAATGGTGTTAATACCACCATTTTAACACTACATAATATAAGTGGTGCTAACTTAAATTCTACTTGCACATGTCAATGTAAGAAAGAAGAGCTTAAAACCACTATATTGTACTTTCCAACTTAGCATACGCCAATTATCTTAACATGTATGATTATATACTCCATTTCCAATAAGGTTGACAAATGTTACCACCACTTTAACACCACAAAATATAAATGGTGTTAATACCACCATTTTAACACTACATAATATAAGTGGTGCTAACTTGTGGTGTTAAGAGATGAGTCCTCATGTTGTGAGGTTTGATCCCTTAGTTTTACATGTATGGAATGAATCAATATAGTCAATGATGAGGATGAGCACTTATTTTAATCTTTTGGAATCTGATAATAATCAACAATATTCGGATGGTGTGGGGAATGATAGGGATGGAGTAATTGGAGATATCGAAGTGCATGACATTGTGTGATGTATAGGGGATGAAACAATCACCTTTTGTTGACGTATTTCATGGAAGTGGTTGAGAAAACATAAGTTCATAGACCTCCACAACTAATAGGTGATGATCATCCACAATGTTACATATCTTTTACTTTCAAATATCACAAAGACTATAAAATGAAATTTATGATGAGTAGAAGATTTGTTCTATCCCCCTTCGACCTTCCTTCTCCCAACCCTTCAAAATTGTCAACTAGTGGTTAGTTAAAATTAAATTGTTCCTTGTTCCTTCACTTGATTTAGTTAATGATTTAGATTATTCCTTGTCCTTCACCCTTATATATCTCTTAGCTATTATATCATCTCCAACCCTCTTGTTCCTCTAGGTGGGGGTGAGCCTTATCAATTCAATGTCCAAAATACCTACTTCTTTCAACATTTTTATAAAACAATCGACTTGTGCAACTAGAGACCAAACCTCTAATGCACCCAAAGAAAAATTTAAATTCCCCCACCCCACCAATCAATATTAACAAACCTTACTTGATCAACTACAATTTGAATTTTTTTCCCAATACTCCACTCTATCATTGTAAGGACCATATATATTTAGGAAGGCGAGCTATTTTCCAAAATCATATGAGTATAGAAAAATCCCTATCCTTGAGGAAAAACACCAAGAATTTGCATAGGAAAATGACCCCTTTTTCCACCCAGCAACAAGGCCCCTCGATCTCCCCCTTAAATGAACATAACTGAAACCATAGTCCCCCAAAAGTATATTCAAATTTGAAACTATTTTATCTCCTTCACTCATAAGCTCTTGTAGTAAAATTATATTTAGATTATGGACATAAACCAACCTCTTTAAAGCTACATTTTTTTGAGCGATTAGTTGAACCTCAATAGTTTTGGTCATAGATATCATTTCAAACCCTCCCCTAGGGAATTTTCTCCTATAAGATTCCCAACCAATGACAACTATTTCCCACTGAGAATTTCATTACATGCTTGCTTTTGAACTAGAGACAAATAATATGTTCTACCCCTATTTGAAGTTTTTGTACACTTTTCTTCAAGGAATATTTATCCCCCTTCAACCCTCCTACAAATATAGAAACCCCCTTGGCCATCAAACACATGTTATATTTGGAAACCTCAAACTTTGAAATTCCAGGAACTGAAAATGAATCCCCCCTATCTTCATTTAAATTAACTTTTTTTTTAAAGGAAGAGGCATATTTTTCCCCTCGACCTACCAAACCTATCACATGGAATAGAGGTCAGGTATTAGGGTATTTAATATTGGATTGACTAGAGAGAAAATCTCAAGAACCCCCCACCCCTATCAATCTAGGGTCTTCTTCCCATGACTGAAATTTTAAATAATTTGATAGATGACCATTTATGTGAGCCTTGGAATATGAGGATTTATTGATACTCGTAGGAGGAATATCCCCACCCTTATGTTCTGATTGGAGAGGAATCAAAGAGGTATCCACAATTGTCGATCAATCCATTACAAATTGAGTTTGTTGTCATGCCTTCAACAGAGCCTCTGATCCATCACCTAAAACTATAGGTACCAAAAGATCCTAAGGATATTCTCTAACACTGGATTTAGTCTCCTATCCCTTCAACTTGTGGACCCAATTCTTCCTTCGTTTAGGAAAGATTCACTCCTTCACAAGATGGCCATAAGCATGGCACCTTACGCATCAAAAAGGGACCCCTTCATATTTCAATGCATGTACATACTCTAGAGATCATTTTTCCAAGACCATCAAGTCTGTTGAACCCTCTCTTAAATCCATCCTGGTGAGGATATGAGCCACACTCATATATCTATATTCCCAAAATAATAAATCTAACTCGTAGGACACACCCAGAGAATTTCCACTTTCCATGAATACTTCGTTGAACTAGAATATCAGAGGTAGACTTGATAATTTTATCCAAATTAGGACACAATCCAATCACTTAGTTCTTGCATCAAAAATTGGGGTCCATCTTTTTAGAAAGAGAGGTGTATGCCCCACTTCCAATGACATTTGAAAATATTTCCTACATCTTCAAACGATTTAAATACCCATGCCAACCATCCTTGAGTCAAGGAGAAGCATTTTGGAGAGTAACAAATCCAAGGCTCCAACTTATCCTTCCACCAGTCTTTTGGGGTTTTTTTTCTCCCATCTATTTACTCAGGAACCTCCCTACAAGAGTTGAAGCTGCCAATTATAAAACCTCATTAATTTAAAATTATTTCCTAAAACCAAGGGTGGCAAGTGCGGGTGGGGTGATCTATTCCCCAAGAGGTCAACTAAGTCTATCCTTCTCTTGGAATATTGGAGACGCAACTAATAACCAAGCTGAGGCTTATGCTATTTTTAAAGGCTTGGGTCTAGCCCATAACCAAGACATTAAAGACATAATCATTCTTGGTGATTCGTGGATGATCATTAATCTAATTAGAAAATGAACCCTGCCTCAAGACATGAAGCTCAAAAATATCATCACAAGAGTTCTTCAAGAAATCGAAGCCTTTGAATCCTTCCATGCCTTCCATATTCTCATAATTAACAATTCTCAGGCGTACTATCAAGCTAACTTAGCAACAAAGACACCATGTGAAGAAATCAGAATTGATGGTAGGATCAACCATCACCCTATTCCTTAATGAAGTCCTCCAAGTTTATGGAACTCATTTGGGTTCCTAGTTTATGGTGGATCCCAGAGACATGTGCCTCTCTCACAACTCGTGGGTTGTTCCCTACCTCATGCCTTGCCACCTGGCTTCGATATCCACCATGTGTAACGGCTTGTGTTCGATCGTCATCCTTGTCTGGTCATTAGTTACTCATCAGTGTCCTTCAGTTGCTTCCCACTTCTTCACACATGTGCCTTATTCTATCTTCTCTATTATGGTCTAGCTCATGATTGCTCTCGACCTATTTGTGCATGGGATTTGTACTATCTAGATGGTACATGGCGTCATTGGAGCTTGGTATTACGGTTCCTATTTTAAATCATGATGGGCTCGAAAGGTTTAGGTCATGTCACATGCTCAACCTCCCCTCCAACTCAGGAATTTTGATGCATGACAACAATCATTGATCTAGGTGGTGTAACTTCGCATGCAGCGTGTGAATGATAAATTTGGGCTCGGGGGAAATTCACAGTATGCAATGGTTGTTCAATTCTGGTAGCCATCGGAAAAACATCATCATTTTCGAAGAGTTGGGACTTAGAGATACTAACAGTTTTTCGGGAGCGGTTTGTCTAGGAACATCACAAAGAAAGAAGAGGACTTTGATGGAAAATAGAAGGACGGGTGTGGAGCGTTGGTGCATGGAGTTGCAGAAGGAGGAGCATAAGGAAATGGTTAACCAGTTGAACATTATCCATCTTTGTTTCAATGAAGCTTCTATACACTGGCAATGCACCATGGAAATTCTGGTAGAACAATGGCATGGATTTCAACAATTGAAGGATGAACTAGAAGTGATTCGCTCAGAAGTGGTTGAGTTGCGTTCTCATCTTGTCTCTACAGCACAGTCGCCTTCTTCCTCGGACATCTCATATGGAGCGGCGTCACCTGCTCAGCCCAGACAGGTGCCTGATTTGAGTTCACCACCGCCTCCTCATGAAGAGGCATCACAAATCCAAAATCCTGCTAATTAGTTAAGTCCATGTTGTGTTTTTTTGTTTTGATTATGGGAGTCTTTTATGGGAATTACAGTTGGTTTTCTAGTTATCTGAACTCTCTGTATGCATTAAAGGGTCTTTTTGAAAACACTAGCAGTATCCAACCAGTTTTTTCCTCTACTCTCGCTCTGTTAGAAGATTGTAAAAACTTCTTTTGTGATTTTCTACACATGCTTTTTAAATAAGATTTTTTCCTAGTTTCCTTAAAAAATATATATGTATTCTTGCCTAAAACCATATTCATTGGTTCCTATTTTTTTTATTTTTGCACTTATGTTCCTTGTGAGCTCTTCTTCCTTCAATTGTCACCCCAACCTTCGAGGTTAGGCCACCATTGAAATCAAGAATGACAGGAACCGAAGACTCACCCAATGTAATATCAGGGTTTTCCTCCAAAACTCCTCCACACATCAACTCATAAGTTGAGAAGGAACTAATAAAACTAGAGGTCAAGCTACTGAATTGACCCCCAAGATCCACATGACAAGGCTCCACACAAGGCCTCCTTAGTTTGAGAAACCTTATTGAAAATTGGTGAAACCTTTTTGCTAGTTGTTAATTCACCAATAGTCAGTGAACCTTGAGATTTATCCTCTATACCAATACTACAATCTAGAGTGTCCTTTTTTTCCATCTCTAAAATCCTACACTCTTCCCCACCATACAAATCAAGCTTTTGTACTAACAAAGCATAAATACCTCTGACGGAATAGCCCATGCCACCTCCAATAATATTTTTAGCCACCTTGTTAAGTATTTCCAAAGTCTCTTCCTTCAATAGTGTATCCCATGAGGACTTAGACTTTGTGTACCCTAACCCTATCTCACTAGGAAGACTTGTGACCTTTGGACAAGACCAAATATGATGCATTTCCAAGGGATCGTCTTCGCCCATTGTCCCTACCAACTCGTATTTTCGATCAATCCTCATCACCCGCATTTGATATCGACTTTGCCCTACCTATCCCATAGTTCACCCATTTAATCATCTCTATTACATAATCAAACAACATAGATTTAACCTTAGGACCATAATCTTATGATCTTCGTTACAAAATTATTATTTTACATATCTAAAATTATTAATGTGTATAAATTTACTTGCATAACAAAAATGTTGTATTTAAATACACAAAAAATCACAAAGTGGTTTAAAGCATTGGGCATGCATCTCGCGGTCCATCCTTGTACTTTAACCTGTTGAATGACAATAAACAATTTCTAAGTCAATTATAGTTAATAGCTCATGTTTGGTCTCACCACTTTGATGTTACATTTGTATTACTATATACTTAAATTAATTTAGATATGTATACGCTTTGTATTACTATATACTTAAATTAATTTAGATATGTATACGCTGGTTCAAACTCTTATTGACCATAAATAGAAATGCAAATCCAAGGGAATTACCTTACAACCACAATATGCCTGAAACTGTGTGTGTGCGCACGCGCGCACACACTTCTTTTAAGTATAGTAAAAACATTAAAATTCACTCAAAGATGTCATGTATTGCAAGTGTCATATTTACATAGGTAACATCACTCTTAAGGGATGGATAATTAAGACGAGCACTATTATATTATTGTGCTAAGATGTCTTAACAAAGGTCAAAATTACTTATAACTTACATTTATCATCAACCACTTATTTGTCACTTGAAAAAATTGAATCTTGAGAAGCAACATAACATGTCACCATCTTCGCTATAAAACACAACCTCATTAATATTATTTATAATTTATTATCAGTTTCTGTAATTTATATATAAACTAAAATGTATTCACTTCATTCGATTTGCTCATATAATTTTGCAAATAACCTATGGTCAAATTTAAAGCCTGATTTTTTTTACATTATATTTCATATTTAACTACTCAGTGGATATATCAAAAGGAAGATATCAAAAGGATATATATTATTGGAGAATACATATCGACACGTTTGTTTATTATTGGTAAGAAGATATTCAAAAATAGTAATAGTAATAGTAAGAAGAGAAAATATAAATATCAAATTAAACTAGTGTTATTTCATATTGTATAGAAAAACATTTTATTTTTTTTTAATAAATTTATAAGATAATTTACCTAAATTTTGACTCGATAAAATCAAATTTTAGATTTGATCTAATTTTTTAAGTTTAGGTTTTAAATACATATTTTTGTTTAAGTTGCATATTGACTTGATTATTTTACTTATCTTGCTAAGTGTTCATTTATTATTAGTTTTGTTAATGGAAGATAATGCAAGTTGATGTTTTTCCTTTTTCCCTTTGTTCTTTTCAAGTTTTAATCCAATTAGTAGATTGATTGGACAATGTATAACTTTCTAATAATGTTAGTTTCATTACATATTTTTCACTTTCTCAAAGGGATTGGTTCCCTCTCTTAATCTGAAGTGTTTGACTCGTGCTTTTGTTTCACCCTTCTACTGGAACAATCAAGTGAGGACTTTTGCAATAGTTAGTTGGACTCTTTGGTCATTTCTATATTAGTGTCTACAATCTCCCCTTAGTGGGTAAGGGGTGGGTGGTGAGGGGGAATTTATTGAAGTTCTCAAAAGTTTCCTTTGGTTGTGGAGGAGGAATCACATAGTGGTGACTCTATTCACATTCCTTCGACTAGGTAGGTGTGTTACTCAGTCACTTTTTTACCTTCAATACCCTTGTCATTGAGGAAGAAATTGCTACATGCCCATGCTCATAGAAAAACATGCATCATAATGCTATATTTCATATTCCAAAAGTTGTGTCCCACTATGATTTATGCACTCCAACATTATTTTATCTAAACGTTCTTTACTTAAATTTATATAAATGCATATTCAAGTAACAGTGACAGTGGATCTGGTCACTCCCCAAGGGGTGACAACTTCAGAGGTACCCTCACAACTGTGTCATGTTGTTGTTTGCATGAGATAGCTTGCTCATCCTCTCCGGACTCAAACAGTTCTTCTCATTACCTCCATCAAATGTATGATTGTGCTAGCTCAACTGTGGTATATTTGATCCTCCTCACTCATTCCTCGGATGACAAATGCATTATGGATGGTACATTATGGTTTCACTATGATCTATTTTGATATTCCATGTATTGGTGATTTATTTGGATGTGGTTTTGTAACTTCTTGGTTAGTCATGAAAGTTGTAAACACTGAAATGAAATCTGATAGCACTTCATAACATACATAGTTTTATTATTTTCCTCATCATACCTTAGGGGACCATAGTTTTCATTTAGAAGTGTTGTCATTTCTTGGGTCAATTTCTACTATTAGTAAACTAGCCAAGGTAGTGTTTTCCACTTTCTAACCATACTAAACACTTTCCACTTTCCTTGTTTCACTTCATTCCATCCATAAAAGTCTATCCTGATCATGTATTACTTATCAAATGTCACCAGAAAGGTCTAATAAAGAGAACTTAAGCTAATAAAGACAAAAAAGGCTAGAGGTGAAGAGCAATAAAGTCAAAAGACAAAAATATAAAAGCTTGAGCAATGCCACCTCACTATGAGTCCAACACTCCTAGTCCCTTGCTTGTCTATGAATATATAAAGAAAAAGGGAATTGTTTAATAAAATGAACACATAAAGAAAAAGGGAATTGTTTGATAAAATGAACACATGAAGAAAAATGCAAAAAAGGGGTAGTAAGAAATAGTGTCTAGGATAGGTATCTCAATGTTAAAGCTCCCTCGTGAAGGCTATTATATAAAATCCTAGCTCATGAAAGCTAGATGAACAAAATAACAAGACTTATGGATCATACAAAATGACTTTGAGGGTCATCACATGAAGTTTTCCCCCTCCTCTTTCCATAATTATTCATCAGATTACCTATCTTCCACTTAGAGACTTAGGAAATACTCATTGTCCTAGGAATTGACACGTGTATAAGGGTTAATGTCATTCCCCTTTGGTAAAACTTAGGAAAATATTAAAACTAACCTTTATTGTTATGTTGTGCTAAGAGAAATCACTAAGTGTGTATCACATAATAGCTTAGCAAGAAACAAGACCCATCACTCCAAGTGGGTACCTTGAATTAGGATATGTTTACCATGCCTTGAGATCTGTGACATTGCATTGGGATCCATGATGTTTCCTAGGGATCCATGTACTCATTTTTGGTCATATCTACAGAGATGGGGATCTATTCCATTGATCTTGGAATCCATGTATTTCATTGGGATACGTGTCACTACTTTGGGGTCTATGACAATGCATCAAGCCATGATAGGAGAGCCACATCATCACACTTGCCACATGGACCACTCAAAGTTGGCCTCCTTGCTTAGTTGGATGTTTTACTCACACACATGCATTATTATTCCCTCTTTAGACCACACATGGGAGTTTATTGATGTGTTGGACAAGAAGTTTTGGAAACAGTTTTGTAGTTTTGATACAGTTTTGGGAAAAAAATCCTAAGTATAGGAAAAGTGCATGGAAGAAGAAGGAAAGAAAGGGAGTGCGCAACTAAGGCGCATCCAGGAGGACAGTGCACAGAAGGAGGAAAGTGTACAGGAGGAAGACAACGCACATACAAAAGAATAAAGCCGACGGTGGATAAAGCAAGAGAACAAGAGAATAAAGCATGGTAGAACGATAACAACTCAACATTCCAGAAATAGAAGAACAACAAAAAAGTAACATGCAGATTGAAAAGCAACTGAACAATCAGTTAATTGAACTGGCCATGCATTGTAATGGGGTATTTTTGGAACGAGTAGATTAGGGTTTTTATCCCTATATTTTCGTATAAATATGAAACAGGTTGGGATATTAGGGGTTATGTTGGGTTATGTTATGTCATGTTATGTTTTCTTCCATGTTGAGATATAGTCTCTTATATGTATTGAGGGGTTCCTCATTGTTATGTGAAGGATGGGGTTTTGGGTGTAGTTGGTTCTTGAAAGTAACAGTCTGTGATGAGAAGAATGAATAAAGGAATGCCAAAGAGATGATATTGAATTTTTTGTTGTCTGTATTTTATATGTTTTGCTTATGGATTATGGATGGTTGCATAGTAGATTAGTTTTATCTCATGTTGAATCTTTGCGCAATTAGAATAATTGTTACAACAATGAAGTATAGAGGAATCTAGAATATACTGATTATAGGAATCTGAATCATAAGTAAGTTAATACTGAATAAGAACCAAGTACTTGATAAGGAAGAATGAACTGAATGATTGCCTCCCATTCCCTCAATACTGTAGAAGCATGGTTCTCGCAGTCCCAATAGGTACATCGAGTGAGACTTCATATGCGCAAACAGGTGATGTCAAAAAGGTCGGTGTTTGGTGGGTTTTGTTGGTAAAAGATAACTCAACCCTAGGGTCTTACAACCTGTGCACAATGCCAACAAATGGTTCTGTTGTTGGGACCCTGAATTTGAGATTAAGGTAATGTTTTAGAGGCTGACTAAGAAGGAGATCACATAATGGTTGGAAACAAAGGAATGATAGTTTTCACGACAAGAGAACATGAATCCTTGGATGAGTGACAAGCAATGGATATGTACACAGATCTGCATGAAATTTTCTTTGGAGAAATTCCAATTATTTTGACTGAGTGGCTAGAAAGGTTAGTAGAGAAAACTGGAAGGTTCAGGGCAACATCATCGAGAAATTGTACTCTTGAATTGGTAAGGCAGTTGAATTCGATAAGTAACCCAACTACTCGTGTAGTGGATTTTTGGTTGGATAACATATTAGGAGGATATATTACATAGTTTGCAGTAGATTGCATTCAATCATGGAGTGTTACATAAAGGGAATTTTTCAAAGGTCTGCGCGGGAGGTTATTGAAATCATTGGGTACGTGGATAAAAATTATATTATGTGAAAAGCACATGATGATAATGGAATCCAATGGCTAAAGGGATTCACACACATAGGGGAAACATGGGATGACAAGAGGATAGTCTAAGATCAGGAGAGAATGAAGGATGCGATGAAGAGGGAAACAAGGGACTGAGGTTTCAATAATAGGGTATACCAGAGGAAGAATATGAGTTTGGAGAGTTGCGCAAAGGAAGGAGGTACAAGAGGCAAAAGACTAAGGACGAGAAAGGAGAGTCACACAAGGAACCAGAGGGGAGAGAACCTTGTGCACTAGATTGAATCGTGGAGATACCATATAATAGGAGGGTAAGAAGAAGAGTTTCAATCCATTCTAGTAATAAAAGAGTCATTAAGTCCTACTCCAACTGAGTCATGTGTCGAATCCACGACCCTGTGTGCATCACCACAATCATAGAAAACAGTTGAATATTTGTCAAAAACTATCATATTTAGCCAAGGAGGAAAGAGTAGTAGTGATCCAGGTGGATATCAGTAGCCACCCACCTTTTCCATCTGCCTCAAAACAATTTTCTGGCAATTTTGGCCATTTACTATTTTTTGCAGTTTTTAACTTCCGGGGCCATTTTGAGTGACCAAATGAAGGTTTTTCAAGATAGATATTCTCAATGATGACCAAAGTCTATAATTGAGCCCCCAAAATTAATCTCCTCGACGATGCCTTTCCAACGAGCTATCGTTCGCCCCAAACGGAGATCGTATTCCAAAGTTACGCCCCCGGGAAGTTGATACACCAAACTACCCAAAACGGGGTCCACAAAACTGTTGGTTTTTCATCTTTCGGGGTTAGGGTTTTGGATTTTATTTATGATAAAAATGCCTTTGGATCCTCATTGTAAAATCATCTTCTTGTGAATGCGAGTAGTGGACATTTCTCTTCTCAGAGATAAGCTGCTACCATTCTAGAGAGTCTTTCACTCTGTATTTTTACAGTCTTTGTACATTTTCGCTCATTAATAGAAAATTGTGTATTATTGTATCTCTATGTTTATGGTTGCATCTTTGATACATTTTTTTTATATTATTGGATACCCAATATATCTTTGTACATTTATTTATTATGTCTATGCTCTCATTTCGTGCCAAAAATAATCCAGATCAGTGATATCAAAGTAGGCTTCTCTTGATCGTTTTTTAGTGCATGTCCTCGACGAGGTCCGAGTATAGCAAGTTGGGTCTCGAGCTTGTCTCTCTTGAGTAAAATATCTCTCACACACCCAAGAAACCCTCCATGGCGTAAGAAAAGAAAATTGACAGAGAATATGATTCTATTAATCTGTTGCTTGAGCAAGCTCTCACGCGACAGAGGGACGAAATGATGGAGAATTTTGTCCACATCCTTCAACACCTGCCAATAACGACAGGCATGTCTTCATCAAGAGGAAACTTTTGAGGCACCTCTCCTTTCAAGGTACTAATTAATTTTGATATTCCCATATTGGAAGGACAGATAGATGTAGATGCCCTAGAAAAATGGTTAAATATGATAGAAGGCTATTTCTCTGTTCATAATTTCTCTAACAGGGAAAAGATCACCTTCGCACTCCTTAAGGCTCTCCCCCATGTCAAACATTGGTGGGAAACTTACTGGGAGAAAAATTCCACAGAGGAGTCTGGAATACATGGGGCTAAGCCTACTTGGTATTTTTTTGTGGATGCGGTGAAGGAACAGTATTACCATGTTGGAAACTATGAGGACCAATACACAAGATGAACCACAATGTGGCAAGAGAGGGGTCAAGCAGTTCTGGAGTTCACCAATAACTTCCATACCTTGCACACCAAACTGGGTATCAAAGTCTCTGAATGAAATTTGGTTCTGAAATATCGTGGGGCTCTACAAAGATACATCCAAACTGAAATGGATTTTTTGGACATCTCATCACTCGGTGTTGCTTATCGATATGTTGTTAAAATCAAGAAAAAATTTAAGCACCAGAACAAACAGGAGTTCGGGGCTGCAAATATGCAACAACCAAAGTATGATAAAGACGGCCCTAACAAACAGTCTCCCAAAAACAAGTCCAAGACACAGGAAAAGAAGGGTCACAGAAAGACGAAGAAGGACACGGGAAAATGGTGTCATTTCCACAAAATCCCTTGGCACAACACCGATGAATGTTTCTCAAAACAGTCATCGGTGGTCGAGATCAAATAGAAGGAGTCGAACCCTGATTCAGAATCTGATTCAGAAAATATTGATAGAAGACATATCATCGACGCATACCCCACAAGGTAATAGACATGGAGTATCAAGAGCCATATCGACTTAAGCATGGCCCTGGATGGCCCATCCTTTCATTCTTCAGAGCCTCCACTTTTTCAGTAGCAGCAACATCCATCACATTGGCATGGTCTTGCAACAGAAATGGATCTTGCTCCATGAGGTAATGAGTTTGGGTATCATGGAATGTGTCACTATAATCCTCAAAACCTTTGAATATGTGCATTTAATTTTTTTTTCTTCTAACGTGTGCTTGGACCTTATGCTTTTCCACTTGACCACACCTGGGGGGGATGACAGGATGCCCCAGTAAGTTGGTACCCATAGGGTTTGAGTTTCCACTAGGGTGATTCATGAAAGGCCGTCGTCCGCTCCCACCATACTTACCACTTTTCATCTTTCTCCCGCTCATCCATCCCATTACATTGGTCTGGGCATTGGGTTGGCCAAATATCTAAGGGTTGTACCTTACCTTGTGGGAAGAAGGGGCTAAAGGCCCAGAGGGTAAAAGTCGCTGGAAAAAGATAAAATCCAAAAGAATGAAACCTTGATATTCTTTGCCCAGGGATCCTCGAGAAAGAAATAAAAAGATTCTTAGCAAGAAACAGAGGGACCCATAAAAAATGATAAATCAAGACCTAGTTGGAGTATAGGGGGTCTCATCACGAGCCAGCCTATTAGTTCCATGGACATGTAGTGGTATGACACTACCAGCAGTTGGTCACCATGCTAGGGTAGTGGCTCTTGGTGGCATAGCCAAGAGAAAAGGGGGTTCATCACGATCCATCCTTCTTATTTCCATGAAATGCTTGTGGGTAACATTGCCACCACTGGTCACCACTCCAGGATAGTGTCCCCTAACTAGCCTCTGGAAATAAAAAGCAATAAGAATAAAAGATAAAAGGCATGAATGGGCTTGGAAACATTTGCATCCATGACAAGGTGCAGCTCACCCTCTTCAAAGCCACCCACAAGTAAGATATACATTTCACTGCTATCATTGCACCCCATGCCCAAACATCCCTTACCACCTCATCCACTCACATGGCATGGATTTGACTTCTCTAGGGAACATCCCATATCCAATGAGAATTATCCCAATAGGATGTCCTAGCATCCCATCCAAACTTGGCTTGCATATTAGCAGAACGTCTTTGAGCACTTGTTCGGGTAAAGGGGGTTCTATGCACATGTTTAATAACTTGATTATTAGATGTGATTGACATTTCTATGATCCCTATGACTTATGATCCCATGGAGGGTGTATCTGTTGATGTTGCAGGGCCACACCTGATGCACAGGCACCCGACAGACAAGTACACATGGGGAGATGATTAGTTCAGACCTCCATGGGGCTAAAATCCCACCAGATGGATGTTGGGACCCCAGCCAGGGGCAGATACAGATCAAGGGATTGCACCAGAGAGAGAGGAGGACGTTTCACCAGGTAAATCCTAGTAGGCCTGGACCCATGGGGGTTTTTCCCTTTCCACCATGATCTACCCCTTGGAAGGCCCATGACATCACTCAGGTCACCCATGATATCACCCAACGTTTTGGGATGTTTTGGAGGTAGTTGTGTGTTAAGTGGCACGTGTGGCAGGTTCCTAAGGCCCAAGGAGGCCTAACGTTTTTCTCTAGGAGGCCAACATTGCCCAGAAAGGGCCTAACGTCACCCTAAATTGGCATGATGTCACATTAACAGCTTATTTTAGGGTTTAATTATGACATTTAATGTAAAAACTGGATATTATTTGTAACTGGCCATGTCGACCTTTTTGACCTAATTTTGGTCATTAGTATTGTATAAATAAGGGGAAAATCCCTCTTATTTTTCATCATATTTCACTCACACTTGTCAGGTCTGAAATTTTCACCCTAGTTAGGGTTTATTGGCTGAAATTTTAGGCGCACTTCTTGGAGGAGGCTTAATTTGGTGTTTCTTAGCATTTTTCTTGGTGGAAAATATTCAACTAGGTTTATTGCTAGATTATTCTTATTGGATGTAAGTGAATTTATGTAATCCTTCTTTGCTTTAAATGGTTATGGTGTATTTAATTTTCATTTATTCCAAGATTATGAAATTGCTAGTTTAAAACCCTAGGAGAACAAACACATGTTAATGTCCTTGTCTTAACAATTTTTCACCTATTAGATTGTGCTAGAAACCCTACCTTTGAAGCATTGTACTAGAGCCCTGCCATTGCAGCACTATAGTGTCATTTGCTTCATCAAGCCATTAATTGTTTCAAGCTTGAGCTAAAGAAGAAGGAAAACCGCTAGGGGCTAGGGTTACCTACTTCCTAGTAGTCATTTTCCTTCTATGGCTTGTTGATTGAGGCCTTGGCCTACCAACACCTCAATATTCATCCTTCTTAGTCCTTAGCTCTTAAATTATCATTTGTGTCCTTCAATTTTTCTTGTCGCAAGTGACTCCATTAGCCCTAAAAGGCATTGATTTAGACATTAAAATTGTTTGATTGATGAAACCTACCCTCAAATCTTTTACCTCAAGCAACCTACTAACACTTTCTAACCCTAGAATAGCTTGGCCTCCTAACAACATTGTTCTTGTTACTAACATAAGCTACAACCATTATATGCAGCATTAAAAGCTCATAAAAGCAATTGAAAAGGCTGAATTATACCTTGTCTTATGTGCTTCTATCAAACGAAAGTGTTATGATTTCAATGGTTAATGATTTTCAATCATTTTGAAGCTATTTTCAAGACATTTTATGTGAAGTATTGCTCTAAAACTATTTTTGTTATAATATTTATGTTTACTTCATCATATTTAACTAATTTCTTTTATCGAGAAAGTCCATGGTTTTATGAAGTGCTAACCAACAAGTGTACTTGCAAATGTATAGTTTTCTTGTTGCTTTGTTCTGAGTAGGTACACTTTGACATATTGTCTCTTCATTGGTTATAAAACCGGACCTTCTAATCGGTGGTGACTTGTGAGAGGGGATATTTACCTAGCCACTTTGACTTTTCCTTCTCAAACCCCCAGGTCATTGGGGACGTCTCCCCTGGGCCTACCACCCTAAATAGAAAGCGACATCCTATTGAGGTGATAGTGATAGGATAGTATCTCGTTACACCAATTTTCTCTCCATTACCTTCTCTTCTAAGAAAGTAAAAATTGTGCGATAACATTTTGGCGTTGTTTTCGGGGACACTGAGTCAATCCTCCTCAAACGACACTTTTTCGGTAAGTCTTTCCTCAAGAATATTTATCTTACAAGATTACCTGGTGACTCCACTAGGGGTGATTCCCTTGTTTCTTTGATAATTTTAAGAAAATTATCTAGCGACTCCACTAATGACGAAGCCAACGATGACTTCTCAATGGGACTCGAGGAATTCCAAACCCCTAGACATGAATAAAATCCTGGGATACCTAGTAAAATTCCATCCAGATATGAAAAATGTCTCCCGAGATTCACTGGTAGTGATGAAGAAAAAGTCGAAGACCATATGAATAACTTTTGGGCCTTCTTTCAACTCCATCTTGTTAGTGATTATGCTGAAGACTTGGTAATGAAGCTTTTTTATGCCACTCCTCATGATAAATCCTGAATATGGTATAAAAACCTCCCCAATGCTAGTATCACATCTATGGATAGATTGGAGGAAGTGTTCCTCAACAAATGGAGCATTAAGGTAAATCCCAATGTATTTTTAATGAGACTTAATGACCTCACAAAGGCTAAGAATGAAACTGTCCAAGAATTCCATGAAAAATTTGAGAGGATAGTACAACAAATCCCTGTGAGCCATCATCTTTCGAGTAGTTTCCTCACCTTTCTCTGCACCAAGGCGTTCTCTGGAAAATTTAAATTTTTCCTCAAAATAATGAAGCCAAGGACAGTCTAAGAATCTTTTTACATAGGCACACAAGTAGAAGCCAAATTCCCCTTATCCAAATAAGAACAATTATGTGTTCCAGAAGTCAAGGCGTGTGGGCCCAAAGGAGAACCCTCCCTTGAAACATATGTTGAAGAAACTCCGAAATATTTAAAACAAGACATCAGTCAACAAGAGGTTGAGGAAAGGGGTCCTAACGAGGTTTCCCAATCCCATGAGGAGGAACATGGGATTTCTCATTCTTCTTCCAAGAAGGATGAAGATGTGGTTCAAGAGAAAGAACCTGAAAGTTTCCAAAATGATGATGGAGTGTTGATGTGTCCTCATCCCTCTGATGAATCCATCTAGAGTTCCATTCTTCCTGCACGAGAAGAAGAGGATAAGGTTAGTCACTTTCCTTTTCAGGATTTTGATAATACCTTGTTCTATGATTCAGAGAGTGAAGGAGAAATGGAATCCTTGAGAAGGGTAGACCCTGTGTGTTGTATAGTCAAATATGTAAGGGAAAGTCATGAAGATGAAACAATGATGCATGCTATTTCATTCAATAAAGACACCCAAGTCCTCAAATCTCGTGCACAAGCAGAAACAAACACAATAAGTTACCTTCCTTTCCAAAATTTTGATAATTCTTTACTTTATGATTTGGAAAGTGAAGAGGAGCTAGATGAGCCCTTAAATGCCTTGAATCCTTCATGTTATGATACAGACAGTGACATGGTTAATAATATTGATGAGCTCATACATGTTGGGAGACGTAAGTGGGATGTATTTGGTTATGATATGGACCCCATTTACAACATTGAGAATCATTTCCAAGTATTTCCTTTACAGTTATCACAACAAGTTACTCTTGATTTTGACCAGTGGAAACAAGGAGATGATACAATTACCGATACTTTCCAAATACCCAGGTTTAACCTAGTCCCATATTCTCCTGATGATTTTCGGTAATACCTTGAGGATTTTGATGAGTACTCCTCTGAGAATTTGGATTTATTCTATGAAGAAAATTTTCAACCATCATTTTTCTCAGAGAGTGAGGAAGTTACTTGCCTGAAGCAGGATACTTGTGATAAGACTTTCCACCTCCCTTTGATTACTTTACCTCGCTATGTCACTAAAGGTATGGTTTGGAAACATGTCCCTTATCCCAAGTCTTCTGCAGGACAAAACCTCTGTTTTGATTTTAGGGGAAGATTGAGTACCTCAAGAAGAAGTTTATTATCATAGTCTTCCAGCTTCTCCTTAAGAAGTTGTCGGTCATCCTATCAATTCTTGCTAATTCCTTCCCATGCCTCAAGTTGTGAAGATGTCTAAGATAGTCAGCATTCAGACTCTTCGAGTCAGTCTATTGGACCTCTAACTTTTCACGATCCCTATATAAGATGGATTGACCACTCTCCTGAGAGTATGACTTGGCATTTTTTTTCCCTCCCTCTCGCCTCCATGAGCTAGACTTTGTGATTTCTAATGATATAGTACATTCTCTAACTCATGTTGTTTTTGTGCTTAACTTATCATTGTTTTGGTTTACAATGAAGCACGGAGGCAGGTATTGTGAGACATTGCTAGGGTGGTTTCAATGGTTGTTTGATTACACCTAGCTTTCAGGCAACAGGTAAGTAGAGGTAAGTAGGTAGGCATTTGAATTCATTATATATACCATTTTCATTTCATGCTAGAATAGTTTGTATTTCCATTTGTACAGATGCTTGCTTTCATATATATATATATATATATATACCAAGTTGGAGCCAGATGTTATCCCCTAGCCTAGGGATAACTAAGGATATTATGTCTCGAGGCCCACAGGTCCTAGACATGGAGTACCGAGAGCTAGATCGACTTAAGTATGGCCCTAGAGGGCCCATCCTTTCATTCTTTAGCGCCTCCACTTTGTCAGCAACAACATCATCCATCACATCGGCCTGGTCCTGCAGTATAAATTGATCTTTCTCCATGAGGTAATGAGAATGGGTATCATGGTATGTGTCACTCTCATCCTCAAAACCTTTGAATATGTGCATTTAATTATTTTTGCTTATAACGTGTGCTTGGACCTTATGCTTTTCCACTTGACTACACCTAGGGGGAATGACAGGATGCCCTAGTAAGCTAGCACAGATAGGATTTGAGTTTCCACTGGGGGGATTCATGAAAGGCCATTGTCCACTCCCACCATACTTACCACTTTTCATCTTTCTCCCGCTCATCCATCCCATTACACTGGTTCGGGCATTGGGTTGGCCAAATATCTAAGGGTTGTACCTTACCTTGTAGGAAGAAGAGTCTAAAGGCCCAGAGGGTAAAAGTAGCTGGAAAACAATAAAATCCAAAAGAATGAAACCTTAAGATGCTTCGCCCATGGATTCCCGAGAAATCAATAAAAATATTATCATCAAGAAACATAGCGACTCATAAAAAATGATAAATCAAGACCCAATTGGAGGATAGGGGGTCTCATCATGATCCAGCTTATTAGTTCCATGGGCATGTAGCAGTATGACACTACCAACAGTCGGTCACCAGGCTAGGGTAGTGGCTCTTGGTGGCATAGCCAAGAGAAAGGGGGTCTCATCATGAGCCATCCTTCTCATTTCCATGAAATTCTTATGGGCAACATTGCCACCACTAGTCACCACGTCAAGGCAGTGTCCCCTAACTAGCATCTCGAAAGAAAAAGAAATAAGAATAAAAGATAAAAGGAATGAATGGGCTTGGAAACATTTGCATCCATGACAAGGTGCATCTCACCCTCTTTAGAGGCACCCATAGGTAAGTTATACATTTCCCTGTTATCCTTGCACCCCTTGCCCAGACATCCCTTACCACCTCATCCACTCACATGGTCTGTATTTGACTTCTCCCAGGAACATCCCACATCCAATGAGCATTATCCCAATAGAACGTCCTAACGTCCCCTCCAAACTTGGATTGCAGATTAGCATAACGTTTTTGAGAACTTGTCCGGGTAAAGGGGGTTTTATGCACATGTTTAATAACTTGATGATTAGATGTGATTGAAATTGCTATGATCCATGTGACTTATGAGCCCATGGAGGGTGTATATGTTGATGTTGCAGGGCCACACCTGATGGATAGGTACACATGGGGAGATGATTAGTTTGGACCTCCATGGGGATAAAATCCCACCAGATGGATGTTGAGACCTCAGTCAGGGGTAGAGACAAATCATAGGATTGCACCAGAGAGAGGAGGATATTTCACCAGGGACAGCTTGGCAGGCCTGGACCTAGGGGGTTTGTGCCCTTTACACCATGATTTGTGCCTTTGAAGTCCCATGACGTCACCCAGGTCACCCATGACGTCACTCGATGTTTTGGGATGTTTTGGAGGCAGTTGTGTGCCATGTGGAACATGTGGCAGGTTCCCAAGGCCCAAGGAGGCCTAACGTTTAGCTCCAGAAGGCCAATGTTGCCAAAAAAGGGCCTAATGTCACCCTAAAAGGGCATGAAATTACATTAACATCTTGTTTTAGGGTTTAATTAAGACATTGAAAGTAAAAATTGGATATTATCTGTAACTGACCATGTCGGCCTTTTTGAGCTAATTTCGGTCATTAGTATTGTATAAATAAGGGGAAAATCACTCTTATTTTTCATCATCTTTAACTTACACTTGTGAGGTCTGAAATTTGTTCCGTAATTAGGGTTTATTGGCTGAAATTTTAGGCGCACTTCTTTGAGGAGGCTTAATTTGGTGTTTTTTTGCATTATTCTTGGTGGAAAGTCTTCAACTAGGCTTATTGCTAGATTATTCTTGGTGGATGTAAGTGAATTTATGCAATCCTTCTTTGCTTTGAATGGTTATGGTGTATTTAATTTCCATTTATTCCAATATTATGAAATTTATAGTTTAAAACCCTAGGAGAACAAGCACATGTCATTGTCCTTGTCTTAACAATTTTTCACCTACTAGATTGTGCTAGAAAACCTACCTTTGAAGCAATTTACTAGAGCCCTGTGATTGCAGCACTCTAGTGTCATTTGTTTCATCAAGGCATTAATTGTTTCAAGCTTGAGCTAAAGAAGAATGAAAATCGCTAGGGCCTAGGATTACCTACTTTCTAGTAGTCGTTTTCCTTCTAAGGCTTGTTGATTGAGGCCTTGGCCTACCAACACCTCAATCTTCATCCTTCTTAGTCCTTAGCTCTTACATTATCATTTGTTTCCTTCAAGTTTTGATGCTGCAAGTGACTCCATTATCCCTAAAAGGCACTGATTTAGACCTTAAAATTGTTTGATTGATGAAACCTACCCTCAAATCTTTTACCTCGAGCAAACTACTAACACTTTCTAACCCTAGAATAGCTTGACCTACTAACAACATTGTTGTTGTTACTAACGTAAGATACAACCATTAGAAGCAGCATTAAAATATCATAAAAGCAGTTGAAAAGGCTGAATTATACCTTGTCTTATGTGCTTCTATCAAATGCAAGTGTTATGATTTCAATGGTTAATGATTTCCAGACATTTTGAAGCTATTTTCAAGACATTTTATGTGAAGTATTTCTCTACAAAGATTGGTGTTATAAGATTTATGTTTACTTCATCATATTCAACTAATGTCTTTTATCAAGAAATTCCATGGTTTTATGAAGTTCTAACCAGCAAGTGTACTTGCAAATGTATATTTTTCTTGTTGCTTTGTTTCGGGAAGGTACACTTTGACATATTGTCTCTTCATTAGTTATAACACAAGACTTTCTGATCGGTGGTGACCTGTGAGAGGGGATATTTACCTAGCCAATTTGACTTTTCCTTCTCAACCCCCAGGTCATTGGGGATGTCTCCCCTGGGCCTACCAACCTAAATATAAAGTGACATCCTATTGAGGTGACAGAGATAGGATAGTCTCTCATTACGCCAATTTGCTCTCCATTACCTTCTCTTCTATCAAAGTATAAATTGTGCGATAAGAGAACCCACGGATCCTGAAGAGGAGGAGTGCCTTTTTCATTCACAGATGTGGGTGAAGGGGACCCGCTGCATTTTATTGTTGATAGCAAAAGCCAGAAGAACCTCATCTCAGTAGAGGTCGTCAAACAGTTGAGATTGTCGACAACACCACACCCACAACCATAAAACATTGGGTGGCTTCGCCAGGGACGAGATATTTGTGTCAGCCGGTGTCGATTGTCATACGGCATCCATCCCTTCAAGGATGAGTTATTATGTGATGTTTCCCTGTTGTATTTCTGTGATGTTCTCTTAGGCCATCCATATATGTGGAAGCGCCATGCTATCAGTGAGTCTCGACCCCGTAGTGTCATTGTTACTCTGGGCTGTCTTCTCTACAAGATACCAGAGGTAGTTCCAACTACTGTACCACCTAAAAAATCCCACAAGGTAGTATCTCATACTACAAAATTCAGCTTCTTCACAATCTGTTCAAAAGGTGAACAGAACGATACTGCAACCACTACATCCTCGGCCCAAGCTCCTTCTATCCAACAGAAGTAGGTCGAAAAGAATGAAGAAAATTGCAAAGATTACTTCTGCACCTAGACATATCATGTATCCTGACTGATTGAATAGATTCAACCTCACCAACAACAGGTTCATGACATCCTTACACAACGCAACGTCTCCAGCAAGGCAAGCAACACACCAAGACTCAATCGCTTTCCCCTCTCCCCCGGTAACTCAACGCAATGGAGATGATTGCTTCCTAAGGAGAGAAGATTTATCCAAGTGGATATCAGTGGCCACCAACCTTTTCCATCTATCTCAAAACAATTTTCTGGCAATTTTGGCAATTTACTATTTTTAGCAGTTTTTAACTTCTAGGGCCATTTTTAGGGCCTAAATGAAGGTTTATCGGGAAAGAGATTTTCAAAGATATCCAAAGGCTCTAATTGATACCCCAAAATGAATCTCCTCAATTATACCTTTCCAACGAGCTATCGTGCGCCCCAAATGGAGATTGTATGCTAAAGTTACACCCCCGGGAAGTTGATACACCAAACTACCCAAAACAGGGTCCACAAAACTGTTGGTTTTTTATCTTCTGGGGTTAGGGTTTTGGATTTTATTTATTATAAAAATGCCTTTGGATCCTCATTGTAAAATCATCTTCTTGTGAATGTGACTATCGGACTCATCTCTTCTTATAGATAAGCTGCCACCATTCTAGAGAGTCTTTCACTCTATATTTTTACAGTCTTTGTACATTTTCGCTCATTAATATAAAATTGTGTATTACTATATCTCTGTTTTTATGGTTTCATCTCTGATACATTTCTATTGTATTATTGGATATCCGGTATATCTCTGTACATTTCTTTATTATATCTCTGCTCTCATTTCGTGCCGAAAATAATCTGGATCAGTGGTATCATAGTAGGTTGCTCTTGATTGTTTTTCAGTGCATGTCCCTGCCGAGGTCCGAGTAGAGAAAGCTGGGTCTCAATCTTGTCTCTATTGAGGACAATCTCTCTTGCATGTCCAAGAAGCCCTCCATGGCAGAAGAAAAGAAAAATGACAAACCAGAAGATTCTATTAATCTATTGCTTGAGCAAGCTCTCACGCAACAGAGGGACGAAATGATGGAGAATTTTTCCCACATCCTTCAACGCATGTCGATAACAACAGGTGTGTATTTATCAAGCGGCCACTTTGGAGGCACCTCTCCTTTCAAATTACAAGTTAATTTTGATATTCCCATATTTGAAGGATAGATAGATGCAGATGTCCTAGAAAAATGGTTAAATCTGATAGAAGGTTATTTCTATGTTCATAATTTATCTGGCAGGGAAAATATCACCTTTGCACTCCTTAAGGCTCTCCCCCGTGTCAAACGTTGGTGGGAAACTTACTAGGAGAAACGTTCCATAGAGGAGTCTGGAATACATGGGGTCGATCCCACTTGGGATTTTTTTTTGGAGGCGGTAAAGGAGCAGTATTACCCTATTGGAAACTATAAGGACTAGTACATGAGATGGACCACACTGCGGAAAGAGAGGGGTCAAGCAGTTCTGGAGTTCACCAATACCTTCCATACCTTGCGCACAAAGCTGGGTATCAAATACTTCGAATGAAATTTGGTTATGAAATACCGTGGGGCTCTACACAGATACATCATAATTGAAATGGATTTTTTGGACATCTCATCACTCGGTGTTGCTTATCGATATGTAGTTAAATCGAGAAAAAATTTAAGCACCAGAACCAACGGAAGTTCGGGTATACAAATCTGTAACAATCAAAGTATGATAAAGACGGACCTAACAAACAGTGTCCCGAAAAACTAGTCCAAGCCACAGAAAAAGAAGGGTCACGGAAAGACGAAGAAGGTAACTGAAAAATGGTGTGATTTCCACAAAAGCCCCTGGCACAACACCGATGAATTTCGCTCAAAAAATTCATTGGTGGTCGAGATCAAAGATAAGGAGTCGAACCCTGATTCATAATTCTATTCAGAAAATATTGATAGAAGACAGATCATCAATGCAGAGTCCACTGCTATTTTCGCGATCGCAACAATTCAACCAGAAGAACCCACAGATCCTGAAGAGGGGCAGTGCCTTTTTCATTCATAGATGTGGGTGAAGGGGACCCTGCTGCATTTTATTGTTGATAGCAGAAGCCAGAAGAACCTCATCTCAGTAGAGGTCATCAAATAATTGGGATTGTCGACAACACCACACCCGCAACCATACAACATTGGGTGGCTTTTCCAGGGACAAGATCTTCGTGCTAGCCAGTAATGTCAATTGTCATATGGCATCCATCCCTTCAAGGACAAGGTATTATGTGATATTTCCCCGCTAGAGGTTTGTGATGTTCTCTTGGGCCAACCATATATGTGGAAGCACCATGTTATCTATGAGTCTCGACCCCGTAGTGTCATTGTTACTCTGGGGTGTCATCTCTACAGGATGTTGGATTACTGAGAGGGGGGGTGAATCAGTAATAGAGAAATTTAACCATATAATCCAAGTGTTATATCAATGAAGCATTATTATCCAATAACTGCAGAGTAAATAAGCAATGAACAAATGAACAATCATACACATACA
>ML790985.1:0-15619 GCA_009831015.1 Picea engelmannii
CGGTCGGTCGGATTCGTCGTGTGATTATATAGATGGAGATAAAGATATGTCAGCCCGCGAACACTGGAACCTGCGATGATAGAAAGGCGACTAAGTATATAACCAGAGAGGCTTAATACACGGGAAGAAGAAAAGCGCAAAAGGACTAACGAGTGTGTCGTGGAATTGTAGATCACAGAAATTTTGAGTAGAAGATGTGAACCCGGTAGTCAATTTGTATTTTGGATCGCGGGTTCTCGGGCTAGCGGGTTCAAAATTGGGCGTCTGATGTTCTATGCCCTACAAATAGCACCCACAGTTCCGCAATATACAAATTGATAAGCGAAGTTGCGGACTATAGAAATTTATAAGAAAATAATAATGTCTGTTACATATCTCTGGAAATTACATGAACATTTAAAAGCATACAATAGAATAGTAATAGCGTCTGTTACATAGGTTCGTGGAGAAAAACACAAAAATATTAGTATGCTTTAAAACAAAGGCTTTTCTTGGACACAAAAAATTTAGCATTGCCGAATTAGTTTTCTTTACATGCACTTATGGAGAGAAACACAAAAAAATAATAGTAACGTCTGTTACATAGGTTCGTGAAAAAAAACACAAAGAAATTAGCATTCCCGAATTAGGTAGAATTGTAGATCACAGAAGTTTTGAGTGCAAAATGTACATCACGGAACAAGAAGCAGAGTTCGAAACCGCCAACCTGGTAACCGCGGCCGTAAAATTGGCTAAGTATGGAAAGCAACAGCGGTCGGTCGACTTCGTCATGTGATTATATAGATGGAGATAAAGATATGTCAGCCCGCCAACATTGGAACTCGCGATGATAGAAAGGCGACTAAGTATATAACCAGAGAGCCATAATACACGGGAAGAAGAAAAGGGAAAAAGACTAAGGAGTTTGCGGTGGAATTGTAGATCATGAAAATTTTGAGTAGAAGATGTGAACCCGGTAGTCAATTTGTATATTGCGAAGGGCCGGATGCCAACTGTTTCGTACCATTGTGTTCAGTTGTCACTAGTAAGAGCACAACCAATCTATATTAGGAACGAGAGGAAATTAGTGAAGATGGAAGGCAACAACAGATACTTTGAAACATTTGTGAACCGTGGTAGAACGAAGCTTGGTGTCAACCTGAAACAGTATCCAAGAGTTGGACATTTCGTTAACCCGGCAACAAGAGGATGCAAAACAGGCTGACAAAGTCTCTGCAGAAGACACGAGGCCCTGAGGTTCTAATTGTATCGCTTCGAACATTTGAATGCATAAGCTGTAGTCAATTTGTATATTGCGGAGGGTGTGATGTCAACTGTTTTGTACCTCTCTGTCCAGTTGTCACCACTAAGAGCTAATTTAGTATTGAGAATAATTTTTTAGATATTGTTAGATACTTGACAGGGATTGCCATCTGTAAACAATGGCAATCTCCAACCCGCTAGCCCTGGACTTCGTGTGTTAATTTGTATATCGCGGAACTGGGAGCATTGTTTGGAGGACACAAAACAATAGAAATGCAATGCTTAGTCAGCTAGTCCGCAGGTCTGCTTGTCAATTTGTATATCGCGGAATTTTGGGTGCTATTTGTAGGGCACGGAACAATGGAGCCCCAATTTTGAGCTCGCCCGCCCAAGAACCCGCGATCCAAAATGTGGCTAGGTATGGAATGCGCAATCCGTACATGCTCTATAAAATCTCATGTCCATACTTTATAGTCCCATAATACACGAGAAGAAAAAAAGGGGAAAAGGACGAAGGAGTCCACAGTGGAATTGTAGATCACACAAATTTTGAGTGGAAGATGTATATCACAGAACAAAAAGCAACAGACTTCAATTGTGTCAACTCGGCAACCACATGCATAAAATTCACTAAGTATGAAAAGGAACAACGAGCGGTCCAATTCACCATGCGAGGATATAGATGGAGATGAAGATATGTCAACACGCCAACGTTGGAACACGTGATCATAGAAACGCGACTAAGTATATAAATAAAAAGCGATAATACAGGGGAACAAGACAAGGGAAAAAGGACTAAGTATCTCGCAGAAGAACATCTAGTGTTTGATTATTAATGCAAATTTTTTCGAACCCTTGCCAAGTTCTCACCAGTTAAGGCATAAATTGCAGATCACAGAACTATGTTTCGTACCACTGTGTCTAATTGTCACCAGTAAGAGCATTATTGATGTATATCAGGAAGGACGTGAAGTTGTTGCGGATGGAAAGCAGCAACAAATACTTTGAACGAAGTTAATGTATATGAGGAACCCGCAATGGAATTGTAGATCACAGATGTTTTGAGTGCAAGATGTATATAACGGAATGATAAACAGTCGGGTTCATAAGCGCCAACTCCACAGTGACGGCCCTAAAATTGGCTAAGTGTGGAAAGGAACAATGGTCAGCCAGATCTGTCATGTGAGGATATAGATGGAGATGAAGACATGTCAGCCCGCCAAATCTGGAACCGGATACCATAGAAAGGCGACTAAGTATATATTCAAAAAGTGATAACGAGTGGGAAGAAGAAAATGCCAGTTCGTATGTGCCAACTCGACAACCACTTCCATAAAATTGCCTAGGTGTGCAAAGGAACAGCGGTCAATCGGATTTGTCATGTGAAGATACAGATGGAAATGAAGATATGTCAGCCCGTGAACCCTACAAGCGCCCATCATACAAAGACGACTAAGTATAAAACCAGAAAGCCAGAATGAACGGGAAAAGGAAAAGGGGAAAAGGGATAAGTATCTGACAGTCGAAAAACCTTTTTTTTTTTTCCGTTTATTAATGGCAATGTTTTCGAACCCCTGTTGGGTTCTCACTAGTAAAAGCATAAACTGCAGATCACTGAATTTCTTTGGCTGCAAGATGTATATGACGGAACAGGGGACATAGGTGTTGGGTACCGTGAACTTGGGGCCTGGTGGCCAGATAATTGGCTAAGTGTTGGTCAAGAGAAAGGTTTGATATCTATTTCAATAGTATTCATACTAATATGTATTAATGGAGAAAGTTTTCATATTTATCTTAATAGTATTCATACTAATATATATTAATGGATTGTTTCTGTTTCAAATGCAAATGATCTCCTAATTTGCAGGATGCTCTTCGGTTCGCAAATTTCGTTGAAACCACGAAAATTTTGATTGTAAGATGTACATAGCGCAACAAGAAACATGAATTTGCATTGTGGTTTCAACGAGATAAACTCCTTATCATCTATTCATCTTGTATTTCTTGCAATGACATGAGCAAATGGCGACTCTCCATAAATATCAATATCTAAATTAAACTAAATGTAATCAAAATTTGGTGTGATTTAAGTAATTAAGACAACTTCAGTCGTTCCTTTATTAATGCCAAGCTTTTATAATGCCTGGTGAGTTATCAGTAGTTAAAGCATAAATTGTAGAGCACAAAAGCTCTTTGGCTGCAAGATGTATATGACGGAACATAAAACATAGTTCTTTAATACCGCAAACACAAACATAATTGCTTAAGCTTTGCAGAAGAGGAAGTTTTTGTATTTATTCCAATAGTACTGATATTAGTATATATGCACGGATATTATCAAATAGAAGAAGTTGCCTTGTTGTAACTTATTAATTCATTCTATTTACGGGACCCGAAGAATGGAAACATGACGGCTCCTCCAATTTATTTCTTTAAATACAGGACCGCCGCCACATAAGTATGGCTTATGAAAAATTATTCTTAAATGTAAAATGTAAGCAACGAACAAAGAAGGTTTTATTTAAATTGAAGTAGTGGGCAACAAAAAGAAAAGCTTATCGTCCATGTTTAACGACACAGAGGAAGAAGGCACAAAATAAAATTAAAACAAATACCAGAGATTAGAAAATACTATTAAAAAATAAAGCGGAACTATTCTATATCCAAATAAGATGGGTTACAAAATACAACTGAGGCTATTTTCCACAACGATTGTGATTTGGCTTGCCGTCGACCAATAAAAAATATGTACATTGATGAAGCTTCTTGACAGTTTTCTTGACGTTCAAACCCTTTATTCGTAAAAAACGAATTTAATATCAATTTCGGGTTTTCTACTTAATCGGTGCTGCCAACTACATCTATCCCAGTTTTTTGAACACCTTGTCTCTTCCATATATGGCCTGCTTGCAATCACTGGTTATTCAACTTTCCATTCTTGGTCAAGTAGTAATTTTCCTCTGCCGTCGAAAACTTGGGGTTCAAGGTGCTTTCCTTGCAATGTTCCTGACCCTTGACATTCGAGACAACTTAGAAATGCGATTCAGGCCGATTTCAAAGTGGAGGGAGTCATTTTATGTCACCATAGCTATGGCAAGGGAAAAAAATTCAAGTATGTTGTGACTGGTATTCTCCCTGTATTCGATCATCTGTTTCCTTGAAAAGCCTACCTGAAGATTTGTATGTTGAACTTCTTTGCTTTATTACAGTAAATTGGAAGAAACGTCCAACCCAACTGAAAAATGAAAATCTGTTGAGGTACATAACTTCTTCGGGCAGCACAGATCTGGCAAGTGCATCAAATGTTGCAGAGTGCATCACCATAGGTCTAGCAAGTGTATCAAATGTTGCAGATTGCATCAGAAACTTTTATAGCAATAATATGTTGTTTTATTCGCCCATACAGTTTTTGTTACCCGTTTCTGGTTGCATTCGCAAATGGAGTAATATTTCATGTCATTTACAAACATGACGGGCCATTCTGCAAGCCACTGTAAATGCGTCACCCCCAAGGAAGACAAAATCTTGTGGGATCTGCAGAATTCGATACACTTGCCAAATCTGTGTTGTTGGAAGAAGCCATATACTTCAACCTGAAAATCCATTACAACTCCTAGCAAGAAAACAAATAAGTTCAACAAACAAATCTCCAAGCAACCTTTTCAACCAACCAAAGCATCAAACACAGGGAGAACACCAACCAGAACATACTTGTTCTTTTTTTTTCCTCCTCTCTAACTTTCTCTTCTATAACAGAGTTTTTTTTTTACTCAAAGCTCACATCACATAAAACCAGTCTCTCTTCTTTCATCTTGGCCTCAATCGCATCTCTAAGTTGTCTTACATGTCCATGACCAGGAACATTAGAATGAAGGCACCCTAAAGCACAACTCTTTGATGATAGAGAAAAATTGCAATAAGTATTTAAAAGCAACGCTCGATGATCTTCCATAGATTTTGTGTTAATTCGTTTTAATGACAAATGTTCTCGATATTTTCACTTATTAATGCCAATGTTTTCGAATATGTACGTTGAATAGTGACTAATAGCACGTATTAAAATTCCCATATCCGAGTAGATTCTCAAATCTCACATCTAAGATATGAACAATATTAAAGTGGGACATGACGTGAAGGCCTCTGTGGGCGACACATTCGTGGACTATGCTGAAGCTTTTAAGAAAACTAAAAGAGCACAAACAGGAAAAAAAATAAAAAAATTATTTTTGCAAATTCAAAATGGAGGCAAAAGAAATTACCAGATCTAATAATATTCACTTGTCTATTCATTTTAATGGGAGATGTCCTCGACCTTTCTAGTTATTAAAGCCCATTTTTTCGTACCTGTCTGGTTGGTTCTGACTTTTGAAAGCATAATTAATGTCTATTGGGAAGGATGGAAGGTAGCGGGGATGGAGGGGAGCGACAAATGGTTTTAAATTTTCTGAACCTGGAAAATCGTCAACCCGCTAAACTGAGCCAGAAACGTAGTTTACAAGAGCAAAACAAAAGGAAGAGAACAACTATATTGCTCACACAGCAAAACCTACTCTCATAACTATGAAACCATAGTAACACATAATCCATGGAAAAGGCATCGTCAGCGATGAAATATAGTTTGAGGCCGACACAGTTCCAATCACGATTGCAGAAACCCAAACGTGCAAACTGCAACAACATGAACATGCAAGAAAGAACAACAACAACATGCAAATAAGAAATCAATGGACATGCAAAAAACAAGCATGAACCAGTAAACCAACAATGTTGCTGAAACATATAAATTTAAAAAATGGGAAAAAATGTATTGTAACAAGCCTGTTAAGTAAGCATTCAACGCTACCAAGCCTGTTAGGTGAACATTTAAGTCTGTCAGAAATGCTCTCTAAATATGTAACAATAAAATGCAATGTGGCAGATCTCTGACGTATCCCCAAAAAATTATTGTATTTTTTTGTAACAATAGTTCGAACACTGGAGAATGTATTGGAAGGCCAAACTTTGGATATGCCACCATATCAAACATTGTCGCAAATTTACCTAGCATAAAATGCTAAACCAAACATTTGGATTAATGCTAGCATTAATCTACCTTCGACGAATGCATAACAAAATATATGATTCAAAAAGACCATATACGATCAAATACTTTGGATATGCCAACATATATAACATTGGGAATAGCGAAGCCGACAATAAGACCTCCAATCCCTTATCAAATCAGATCATGACAATATATGGTACTTTTTTTAATATAAAAATCGATGTTTTTGATTCCATGGTTCTAACAATAGATAATATGGAAATATTTGTGGTCAAAGGACAAACTAATATGAAGTCAACGATTTATCGATCGCTATAGTCCCTCTATGCCTACGGCAGGGACTAATAATAATCTCCTCCCTTTTTCCGGTTTTTTCATCTCTATTCTTTGTAGGCAACCTACTTTGGGTTAAGGACCATGGGTTCCAACCCATTGTTACCCTACATCTACGTAAGTGGCTTTTCTTCCTCTGAGATGGCTAACTCAAGCTACAATGACTTGTCATCCTATGGAGGAAGGAAGGGAGATTGATATACACGTGTAAAGAGCTCAATCACCACGATGGCGAGCCCTTCCTTTTAATCATTATGATTCATAAGAGTACATTGAGGGCATGAGAGAATTGCAAGTGTTTACCTACTCACAATGCATAAAGCTCCTCTTGAAAACTCCAACAATTGACACAAGGGCACCACATCCATCTCCACCTTGTGAATATGCATTTAATTTGAAAATAAAGACTTGCATGTATCGAGGGGTCAAGAAACTAGATAAAGCATTTATTGTGTCGAACTTTCCTAAACAAAGATTCATTCCTTCATTTCCAAATAAGGAATTTTTTTTTTTTTTCTATGAGTTGCTATGTTGCATTACACTCAAGCAGTCAATAAAGCTTATGTCCTAATATGGAAGCATTCCAGGAAATGGGAGAAGGGAGCAATTCACTCCAAGAATTAGACACTCGTGCTCACGCAAATTTGTCAACATTGCAATAGCACACAAGTGTTTCAACATTTCATTTTTCTCATAGAGAAGGCTCCTTCATTAAGCTACCCTTGAGTGTAGGAGTCATTGGCCTAATGCCAGTCTCCTAAGAATCATTGACTAGACAAAGAAGACAATCTTCAACTAAACCAATGGCTTCCATGTGTTTATGGAACCAAAGAGGCAATTTTTGTTGCTTGGATTTAAGCTTCTACAACATGCTTAATTTAACATCAAGGAAAGAGTCTTGACAACCATTAGTGGGTTTGTATATTTTCAAGGCCTTAGAGCAATTGCATCTCCAATTCCTCCACCAAGCTAAAGGGTATGTAGGTCAAGATTAATCAAGAGATTACCGAGGACCAATTCTTTATGTGTTTTAGAATTGATCTAGGCTTGGGAGTCAAAGATGTTTGTCACCTTCTTTATGCCTCTTCAAAAGAGGCATTGCACCAATAACTATGCATTTTCACCCAACATGTTACGAATATAAATACATAAATAATAATAATAATAATTTGATTAAATAAATGAAAAGGTCAAGAGGCACGTACCTTTTCATGGTCAAGAGGCATGTACCTCTTCATGATCAAGAGGCACATGCCTCTTCACCTCGTGACCAGTCAAGGTTATAAGTAAATTGTCACAAGGGTGGTTGTAACATCATCTATTAAATATTTTGTCTACAAATTAGTAACAACTCTTCTATTACAGTGGTATCAGAGCAATTCTTTGGCAGTTGTGGGTTAAAAACTGCAAATATGTACATGTCGTTGTTGTCTAGATCCGTACACCTCCATTGCTGTCCAATCTGTAAACTCATCTACCTTGTCCTTGTTGTCAATTTTCGTCGTACGCTACCGCGATCAATTCCACCGTACGCTATCGTTATTCGCTATCATTTACGCCATCTGTATTTTGTTCTCCGCTATCATTTCTATTGTCTGTACGGTCCGCTCCACATTCCCATCAGTATTGTTCGCTCCACATTTCCAACTCACCCGTTTTTTGTTTTTTTTTACCAATTGTGTCTTTTCATAAATCATGCCCTTTAAAATCCATGTCACTTAACTTGTAGTGCTTATTAACTTAAAAAAAATATAAAGTCACTTTATAATTTTATTGAGTCACCTTATATTATAAAGTGACTTATTATCTTATCATTATTATTTTGGGTGGGGGGATTATATTTAATAAAATAAAATATGGAAGCAAGTAAGAAAAAAAGAGGAATTAGAGGAAGAAATTAACCGTCATAAAAATGAAGTCAACACCATTAAATATCGTCTCGGTAAAGTCGAGAAGAGTCAAGAGGAATTCGACGAAGGACAAAAGGCACTATTGGAAAAAATCGATAAATTGTTACAAAAAGAAGACAAAATCGACACATTAATAAACACGTCCGAGGAGCGATGGAAAAACTATTTTAGAACGAGGGGTGTCGACAAGGACGAGAGTACAAAGATGCTTAATGAACAGATTGAGAGAATTGATCAATTAATCTAACGAGTGGACGCATTATGTACATAACCTTTAGACTTTTGAAGGCCATCACAAAGTCTGGGATCACAAAATTTAGAGGATCAGGGACACCAAGAAATACCAGAGATAATTTTTTCAAGAAATAGGCACAAATTTCAAGATAGAGATTACCAAAAGTTTAAAAAGGAGTTACCAAAATATGAGTTGTTGTCTGGATCAACAAAATGGATGGTATTTTTGAATCAAACCCTCCAGTGGGTGAATGAGAAAAAATAATGGCAGCATCCAATAGTTTAGAAGGAGAAGCTCATGACTGGTACTTATGGTGGTCAAGAAATGTGACGCTCGTTCCTTCCATTGGCAAGGCTTCACAACTACCCTACTAAAAAGATTCCATGACGAAGAGAACGATGACCTGTATAACAAGTTTGTGCATCTTAAATAGAAAGGAAGAGTAAACGACTATACACATGAATGGGAGGTTCTGGCAACAAGCCAATGCAGGTTCATAGATGAGCAACTACTAAAAATGTATATATGTGGGCTAAAAGATTACATCCATAGTGAAATTAAACTATGGAACCCTACAACTATTGAAAATGTTGTTATCACTGTAATTTTCCTGACTGTAGGAGGAAAACCATGGAGGTAACCACAAATCGCTTTGGGTTGGAATTTGGCCTTTCCAACCAAAGAGGGCTCTCTCACTAAAATTATAGCACAGTGGCCACATCTGTAACTGAGGAAAATTTTATGAAAGTGGTGGCAGAGTTGAGAAGGAATCCATTGGGCATGGAGTTAATACTGAGCACAAATAAAATGGTCAGTGACTGGTTTTAGAGTGATCCAGGAAGCAGAGGCAAGGTAGATGATGATTTTCAGTCAATAATATCGTTACAGTATGGCAACAGATGAAGAAAAATAATTTATTACATTCAGAGCAACTATCCTGATGAATTCTGATTGTAATTTTGGAAGAAAGTGAAGTATTTAATTATCATATTTAAAGCATCAGATAACATATGAATTCCAAACCATTAATTTCTAACTAAACACTTAAAGATAAAACATGAAAACAAAGATGAAAACAGGAAAAACACATAGACGGGAGAGAGACAAACTTCAAATCACCATCACAAGAATCGTTGGTAGGAAACTCTGTACTTTTGCACTTGTATTATATTGATGCTTTAGAAAATTTTACAATATTTGCTCAAAGTCCTTCTCTAATGCTCCAACCAACCCCTTCTCTCCTTGTTTCTATTACAATATATAGGAAAATATCATATCAAATCCTAAGGAGGTCGAAATCCATCCTTAGCTAAGGATATAAAGAGGTTACAATAGCTTAGGAAAGGAGTAATTACAAAATCTGTCCATATCCTACTTTCTAGGATTTGTTTTTTGACTCACCAAAAATATGCTAGAACAAGATTTGATTGCATGATATGAGGGAAAAATATCTTATCTTCAACTTCTAATTCATATTTGGAGCTGATATGGTCGATTAGACAGTTATCCCCACAAATTTCCAAAAATTCTAGAACTCTGTCCACTTTCGCAGTGACTAGGAACTTTCACAGCATGCTTTTGCAGTGAAATTTCTATAGCTGGTGTTTTTTTTATTTTCTCTTAAACGGTAAATTGGGTCAGAATGATTTTTGGTCAGCAACTTAATATCATCACGATGCTTCTACTGGGGAAATTTGGGCAAAACCCAGTTCACGGATCTCGAGAAAATTAAAAAATGGTTGTAGATGACGGTGGTTTGTTTCTCGAAAATCGTGAAGTATTTTGGCCCGAAATTAAGTGAGTTTATTCATCTTACCCTCATGCATCTCCTGTAAAAATTTCATGGCAAACAGGAACACGATTTAAAAGTGATGAATAAATTACATTTTTTTAGCGTACTTTCGCAACGAAACTGTTGTTTTAGCACTTTTGCAGCGTGGACTCGCTGCGAAAGTTCAGTTCTTATCTATCTTCAACCATCTGACCTTTCTTTGTTGTGTAAATTCATTTAGGAGTCTTGCCTCATGCATACAAGTATGATGAATCATAGAATGCATAATCCTTGCTCAAAACATGTCTTTGAAGTAACCAAAACCCAAACCCTAAGCATCCCATGGCTGCAAATTAGGGTTTGATCTGCTGATCCAAACTTCTGTACAATCAAAACTGAAGCAAAATTGGAGAAGCCTTTGACCATCCACAAATTATTCAGCTACCACCTGAGCTAGTAAATCCAGGCTTCTTTTAGCTTCTTCTTTTCTACAGGCTCCATCATTACAAGTGTGTGATGGGATGAAACTGACACTTGAACAACAGAGGAAAGTCGAAGCTTGAGTGCTCTATGGATGAAAAAAGAGTATTTGCAGCATTTAGGCAGTTTCACAGCGTATTGATTTGTTGCACAGACAATTTCATAACAACTAGGCAATTTCGCAACGAACTGTGTTTTAGGGTTTTTTGCTAGTAAGGAGTGATTCAAATGAAGGGGGAGATTAGTTTATGTAGCATGCATGTGTACTTGTCCCACTATAACACAAAACNTTGCACAGACAATTTCATAACAACTAGGCAATTTCGCAACGAACTGTGTTTTAGGGTTTTTTGCTAGTAAGGAGTGATTCAAATGAAGGGGGAGATTAGTTTATGTAGCATGCATGTGTACTTGTCCCACTATAACACAAAACCTGGTCCAATAACTCATGATTGTACCACAAGAGCAATAAAACAATGACAGTTATTCACTGCGAAATTCTAGGAACTTTCACAACAAACTTTTGCAGCGTTGGTGAAAAATGATAGGTCCATGTGGCAGAGAAGTATAAAACCATATTCTAACTTGACTAGACTCTTGTACATGTAACACCACACCCTTACATTGCTTTGATGACTAATTGACATGACTCTTGATCTTCAAATGGTGGAGGACTACTTTTGAAAGACACATGACTAGACTGACCACATAAAAATATATACATACACACTTAGATTAGTCATGTCTTATTTACATTAGTGAACAATAACAGATGTTAGACACGCAGCAAGGCTAATTGAACCAAAAAACAAGTTCAATAAACCATCATTTACAAATCCAACATGTCAAATAAATATTCAAATGAAAGATCAAAGAAATACTCTGTAGACAAGTATAACAAGTATGTACCACCTCATTTAAGGGAAGGCGAAAGTGGGCAACATGACACATATAAGAAATGGGAAAACAAATGCAGATATTGTGGAGACAAATGGTCACTAGAGCACAGATGCGACAATAAAAAATTGTATACTTGTGAAGCAGAAAAAGAGTCTGACACATCTGATAGTGACTTGGATGAAGAAAATAAAAATGAATGTGATGCCTCCAATACATAGACTAAAGAGGCCATGCCCAAGATATCCCTTGCTGCAATAACAGGAATAGCGCAACCACAAACATTAAAACTAAGGGGGCACGTAAAAAAAGAGAATGTCACCATTATTGTAGATATAGGGAGCACCCATAATTTTATAGATATAAATGTTGCGAATAAGTTAAATCTACGTGTATATCCAGCTGCAGATATAAGAGTAATGGTGGCAGATGGAAAAAAAATTGATGGAATCAGAAAGTGTCACAAGGTCAAGCTTCAGATAGAAGATTACGAATTGGAATATGGGTTCTACACAGTACCCATTGGGAGGAGTAGACATTGTCCTGGGAATTCAATGGTTACAAACATTGGGGACCTATTATGAAAATCATCATAAACAATTTATAAAATTCAAACGGGAAGGAAGAAGATATAAATTATATGGATTCCAACCACCTCCCACCCAAATTATATCCTCATGACAAATGGAGAAACTAATTCAAAAAGGAGCACCGACTTATGTGGCACAATGTCATCAGATGGAGATATTAGCAACAAAAGTGGTCCATGCTCAACACCCAGAGATTCAAGTATTAATCCAAAAATATGACAAGGTATTCCAAGACTTACCTATGAAGTTGTTGCCAAAAAGAAAGATAAAGCATATAATCGAGGTTAAACCAGATTCAACACCAGTTAATATCAAACCCTACCGATATCTTCACCACCATAAAACAGAGATGGAAAGGCTAATTCAAGACCTATTAAAATGTGGGGTTATTACAACGAGAAAGAGCCCATATGCAGCCCCAGTTGTGTTAGTTCGAAAAAAAAAATGGATCGTTCAGACTATGCATAGACTATCGAGGCTTAAACAAAACAACTATAAAAAAACAAGTTTCATATGCCAATTATAGATGGGAGTGGGCTAACTCGACAACAATCTTCCCTCCCGAGTTACTTTTTCGGCGGGTTCTTCGACAGTGCGGTTTTAAATTTCCGGCCAATTCAAAACTCTAATCGATTTTATGAGCATCTGGGTTGGTTTAAAATGGGGAAAACCCCCTAGGGCAAGGTTTTGAAATGCATGGAACTTTGATCCATGTGAAACTCAAACTACCCCTGAAAATCTCGCTGGATTTAGGCCCATTTTTTTGCCGGAAAAGCGGGTTTGTTTACTCCCGAGTTAGCCTACTCTTTTATAGATGAGATGTTGGATGAACTCCATGGAGCCAAATACTTCTCAAAATTAGATCTAAGATCATGGTACTATCATATTCGAGTAAGGTTAGAAGATGTGGCAAAGACGACTTTCTAAACACACCAAGGTCACTATGAGTTCAAGGCAATTCCATTCAGATTAACCAATGCCCCTGCTACCTTCCAAGCAACTATGAATGAACTTTTTCAACCCTACCTAAGGAAGTTTGTATTAGTTTTTTTTTATGATATTCTTGTCTACAGTAAGACATGGAAAGATCATCTTAAACATTTGGAGCAGGTACTTTCTCTCCTAGATGAAATCCAGTTTTATGCTACAAGATCAAAGTGTACTTTTGGTATGGAAGAAGTAGAATGCCTTGGCCATGTCATATCCAAGGAAGGAGTCAAGGTGGATTCCAACAAAATCAAAGCAATCACAGAATGGCCAAAACCAAAGATCATCTCAAAACTAAGAGGCTTCCTAGGATTAATTGGTTATTATCGAAGATTTATTAAGAACTACACTCATTTGACAACACCACTATCAAACTTACAAAAGAAAAAATTCCTTCAAATGTAATAACAAGGCAGAAGAATGTTTTGAGACATTGAAAAAGGTTATGTCATCCACTTCGGTATTAGCTACCCGAGATTTTACAAATCCCTTTGTAGTAGAATGTGATGTTTTAGGTGTTGGAATCGTTGCACTTCTAATGCAAAACGACCATCCGATAACATTTGAAAGTCGAAAGCTCAATAGTAGGGAAAGCTTAAAACTCTACTTACGATAAAGAAATGCTCGCCATCGTACATGCATTAGCTCAATAGCAGGGAAAAATTAAAATCTACTTATGATAAAGAAATTATCTCCATCATACATTCATTCTCGATATGTACTAATCACAATAGTCTTCAATACCTACTACAACAAAAAATGTTGTCAGTCGAACAACAAAAATGGATGGAGAAACTTTCCACCTTTGATATGGAAATAATACACAAAAAGGGGAAGGACAATATAGTCGTTGATGCACTACCATGAAAAGATGATGAAGTAGGGGCATATGCAACAACGATAGTGATTCATGATTGGTTATGTTAGAACATAAATGAAATTTTCAAATAAAAATCAAATTTTCAAATTCCTTTTTGTTTTGTCCTTTCAAAATAAAGTTTTAAACTTTAGAAATATCATTTCCTAGACTAAAATATTTTTCGTTACATCTTAACAGGGCAGATCAAGTACCATCTGTTAAAATTTCGTGGTCATTTAGATCGACAACTCTCGCAACTTCGGAGTTCCAGAATTGTGAAATATTTAAACAACGGAGAAATATGAAGTTTACTTTAGGACTTCGTGATTCGACATTTAAAGCTCAAAATTTTTAAAGTCCTAAAAATCCCGAAGTCACGAAGCTCCGGAGTCTTGGAATTCTGATTTTCCACAAAATATTTTAATTAATCAGATGACATGTCCTCTGCCACTTGGCACTCTTTACATGTGGTGACACGTGGCACTCAGTTTGGGCACTCTTGGTCATAAAATTCACATGATTTAAGGTGACACGTGTCACTCATATTTGCATGACACATAATCAACAATGATGTCACCTTGCCACATCACTCTAGGAGATTTTCTTCCAGAAGATTAAATCGTCAACAAATCCAAACAATGTCGGAGTTTCGAAGTGTTAGATTGCCGAAATTATAAAGTGCCAAAGATTAACATGTAAAACATGTTTTAGTTGGTATAATTAGTGGTAAGTAATCTCTCCGCGAGTTTGGCCTTCAGGACATTCAAAGCACCTTTAACGCAAAACTCACGAAGCCCCGAAGTTTTTGAGTCCTGGAGTTTTGAAGCACTTAAAAGTTAAAGTGACCATAAACCGTGATTAATTAAAACAAAACAATCAATTAAAGGATGTTTAATTGCTCCGTGAATTCAACCTTTGGGAGATATCTATCATTCTTCATTCAAAACTCTTGAATGTTGAAGCGTCAAAATAGCTTATCCTCATTAATCGCGATCATTAAAGGTGTATTTAACGTGGTTAAGGTAAAAGATTTGAAAATCTTATGACCGTCGGGTAATAAATTTGACAGTTTTGGCATGATTACCCTGTCATTGGATTAAATATAAAGATGATTAGTGTTTAGTGCTTTTATTTAATAAAGACATTTTGAACTTCATATCATTTTCCCATTAGCATTCATAACTTTCACATTCAGTAGTTTGGACTCACAGATTTTTACTTCTCTTAGGAGGGCTAACATTGATACTTGGAAATTATGGCACCACGTAAAG
>ML790985.1:16969-45302 GCA_009831015.1 Picea engelmannii
TTATTAATACCAATTTCAAAGAGAAGACATAGATTCTACATTTCATTTCCTTGAGTTATGTGCTTTATGTGTATTGCCTTTTCATAACCTCATTTTCTTCAATCTATGGTTCTAAAAGATTGAAAGACTACAATTTAGTAATACATCTACTATGGTCCATATAATTGGAAGTTTGTTCAACTACAACTTTTCCTCTGTTATTACTGTGAGTAAAACAAGACCTGTATTTGTATGAATTTCCTCATTTCAAATCATCTTTTAGGATTGAGTCTTCATGTTTCTTCTAATGTGGATAAGGTAAGATTTATCAATATTGTATACCTTACTTTATTTGATAGTTTTGTTAATCATTTCTACTTTTCATCCCCTTAATATTTATAAAAACTCAAAGAAAGAGATATTGCCTTTGTGTTTTCTAATCATTAAATTTATTTGAAGTTTCATCTTAAAATTGAAGGTAGAAAAGCATTATAAAAAACAAATCTCTTAAATTTTGGATGCCTGACATTATTCTGTGAGGCTAGAGTAAATCTCAGGACCAACATCTTTTTGGCGTCGTTGCCGGGGAACGGAGAAACAAAAATATTTTTCCCTAGGAATACGACAAAGTTTAGCTTCGATTTTTTACAGTGAACAAGAATTGAACACAAGTTTAAGGCTCGTTTTGATTTTCACCCGGCGACTCCATTTTGGCAAAGTTGGAATTCGGACGAAAAAATACAAGAAAAAACCTAGACAATAAGCAGACTATGCCAGTTTCAAATCCTGAGAAACTGTTGAAAACCAAAGGATATCTAAAGCAGACGTCTGCATCAATAGTTAAGGTCTATCAACCAAAGGTTACTCAAGTTAATGTTAAGATTTTAGCGGAAGAAATAAGTTCACTTAATTCTAGGGAAAAACATCAAAATAAAGCTCATTCCACATAAGCCTCAACTAGTAATCCTGAAGTTAAATTAGAAATCCCATAGGTTGAAATTCTTGAAGTAAAATTATATGATCTAAAGGGTGAAATTTTCCAAAATACACCTTTTTCTTTGATAGACACCTTTACCAGTGAGTGTAAGGAAACATCTTTAGTTCCCAATGTTGTCTACACGCGACCTATCCTTAGTCTTCCTGAAATAAAAGTTTTTATCCCTATAAACCCTGGAGAGCATCTTTTGTACTCATGTTCATCTCTTGTCACTTCCCCCATCTACCCATCCAGATGATCTGAAAGACCAAGTTCTAGTTCTCATTTCCCTTCTGAGTTTGATTTTACATCCTTATCATGAGATCCGTCACCTTTTGATTATCTAGCAGGTTTCTGTTATTACCTTCCTAAAGCAATCAAAGATCTAATACAATAATCATTTCAAATCTTTGATAATTTACATTACAACCCTCGTATTTATTCTCCAAAACTATCAATGGTTGGTGTAGGAGGTGCAAGAGGCGGTGGAGGTGGTGGAAATGTAAATCCACCACCGCCTCCTCTAAGGATTTTTTCTAAATTTGTTTTCAGATATGCCCCCTTGGCCCTTCCCGCGGTTCTGCATAACTTACCTGAGAATTATATGAAAAGTTTACTTAAATTCATGGGAGAAGGGAATTTAACAACCACAGAACACAGTGTTTTTTGATCAATTTGTTGATATACCTGGCATTGAACATGAAGATGTTTACATGAGACTGTTTATACATACTTTTAAAGGACAAGTTAGAACTTGGTTTAGAGGACTTCCTACAGATTCCATCACAACATATGATGATTTAGAAGCTACTTTCTTAAGACAATGGGGTGAGAAGAAGGACCACTTATATTATTTGACTGAATTTGGTGCCTTAAGGAAGAAAACGTCTAAAAATGTTTATGAATTCATCCAAAGATTTAATAAACTGTATAGCAAGATCCCGGCTGAAGTTAAACCTTCCCAGCCAGTTGCTAAAGTTACTTTTGCAGGGGCATCTTATTCAGACTTTGCATTACTTTTAAGGGAAAGAAGAGCTACAACATTAGTTGGGATGCAAGATGATGCTATTGAAATTGAATCTAATATGATGGCATCGGGAAAACTGAAAACAAAGGTTGAAGTAGGAATAAGAGAACCCAGAAGGTTTAAAAAACAAGGAGGACCCTCCAGTTCTGGGAAAAACACACACGAAGAAAAGATGGAAGAGATGGCTAAAATCATTAATAATTTATCAAAAAAAAATTCCAGGATGGAAATTGAGAAATCCAAACCCGACCCATATATTAGAAATAAAAATCAATTAAGGAGAAACCTCAATACAAACCCTCAGAGTCAACAGAGGCAAATTAAGAATGAGGAACAAAAGATTCAGGCCCCTTTTAAAACAAAAAATCTTATATACAGAGATGATGTTCAAGATTATGACGAATTAGATGAGGATATAAACAATTTTAGTGATGATGATATTGAACCTCATTTAACTCAACAAGACTACGAAAAATCTTTAAATCTCGGATCATTATTTGATGAACAAAATATCAATAACTTGGGAGATACCACATCACAATATAAAGATCTTGTCGATTCAATAATGGTTGAGCTTCATAATAAATATGAATTGAGGCCAAGAGATAAGATTTATATTACCAATCCACCAAAAAAGGTCTTGGCATGGAATAAAGCAAATGAACCAGTGGTCTCAAAATCACCTACTGAAGCACAAGTTGCTCAAATAAAGCAAGTTGAAACAAAGGCAACACAAACTAAAAAGCTGAAAAACAAAGAAGCTAAAGTGCACACCAAAGAGTTAGAAAAATCATTTGGCATGTTCAATCTAGAGAATGAATTGAATAATATTAAAATTCCAGTCCCTCTGATTGAACTTGCCAGAAATCTGGTTTACAAGAAGCAGATTTCAAAAGTAACTAATTTTCTAGATGCAGAAAGTTAAGCTGATGTTATTAACCTGCAGGATGAGAATCCAACAATCATGTTTGGACCACATATTGAAAACAATAAAGACTCGGTGGCTCCATTTTATATCACTCTTACTGTGCACGATCATTTGTTACATAACTGTATGCTAGATTCAGGTGCTTCACATAATTTGATGTCGAAAATAATAATGGAAAAATTGGGCTTGCAAATTACCAGACCTTATCAAGATTTATACTCTTTTGATTCTAAGAAGGTTAAGTGTCTAGGTATGATAAAATATTTGGTCGTAAATTTGGCTCAAATTCCAGTTAAAAGTATCCTTATGGATGTGGTAGTAGTTGATGTACCCACAAAATATGACATGCTTTTATCAAGATCTTGGGGTGCAAAGTTAGGAGGATCAGTTCAATTAGACATGACATACACCACTATTCCTATCTTTGGTGGACAATTTACCAGATTGTACAAAGAGACTAGACTGGCCTATATAGTAAGTGATCCTCAAAACCCTAATAATTATCCACTCTATGTTGTTGATAAAGATTTAGGAAATTGTATTTTATCTATTGATAATGATTTTGAAGTTTGTACATAAAATGAAAATAAAAAAATAGAAGCTCCACAGGAAAATGTAAATATTAGAGATGGGATGTGGAAAATGTTTATCAATGGTGCCTCTTATTGGGAAGGAGCGGGAGTTGGAGTACTATTCGTGGCACCAAATGATGAGTATTACATCCCTTTTTTCTATAGATTGCAATTTGACATTGATTACACAAATAACATATGTGAATATGAAGCTTTAATTTTAGGACTAGAAGCTGCTAGAAAGTTAAAAATCAAACATCTGATAGTATACGGTGATGCAGAGCTTATTGTAAAACAAGTTAGATAGTTATATCAAGTTAAGAATCCTAGAAAGAGATCTTATAGAAATTGTGCATGGGATCTGATTGAAAACTTTTTCTTATCATTCAACATTCATGTTATTCTGAGATTGCATAATCAACAAGCATATTCATTAGCTAAAGCTGCAACTACTTTCATTCCACCCACTGTTATGAAATTGAAATATCATATTGACATGAGACATAACCTTCAATTCCAAATAGCGTTCACTATTGACAAATTTTTGAAGATGGTGAACAAATAAAACAATTTCTTGGGACGGTGGATGAATTTTCTGAAATGCATATAGATCAGGGAAATCAAAATGATCTAGTTTGTATTATGCAAGAAGGAGAAAATCCAGAAATCATATTTGAGGGATATTGGTTGAGCGACGGAATGAAGCGAGGCGAGCCAACGCGGCTAGGGTCCAAACCCTAGCCGCCTCCGGTCTGGATTTTCGTTTGCAGGAGCTCGGATGCAGTCGATCAGAGCGTCCATCCCGCGATTTGCACGCCAGAGCGTCCTTCCTACGATTTCCAGTGGCCAAAACGTTCCCCCTACGATCTACACGCGATTTTGAGCAGCGGTTGTGCCTCTGCGAATTTCTTGTATGAAGGTGGTCGTCGCCTTGCTACGATGGCCCCAAAAACGATTGTCGAGATGGAAGAAGATCCTTTGGAAGCATTCAAAGCATTAGTCCGCTCGGCAGGACCTAAATCCAAGCCCCCTATCTCATCTAAGTTTGTTAAGAAGATGGAGGAGATCCCTTCGCTGGAGCTGACTCCAGAGGAGCCTTGCAATCTTGCCCTCATTCTTGCAGAAAATGCCCTCATCGGTAAGTTTACGGGGTTATGGCCCAGCCCAAAAATGGTGGAGGCATGGATGGATGACCATTGGAAGTCACTGATACAGGGATAAGTCTCTTTGTGCGCAGTAGGCATGGGTTTTTTTGTCTTCAGTTTCTCGAGGACAAAGGATCGTGATCTAGTTTTCAGATCTGGACCCTATTTCATGGGGGCGAGAGGGCTGTTCTTAGCCCCCTGGACACTTGACTTCAATCCCGAAGCTGAAATCACCACAACCCCGGTTTGGGTTAGACTGCCTCATCTCCCCTTGCATCTTTGGGGGAGAAGATCTCTGGAGGACATTGGAAACAAGCTCGGGCGTTTCCTGGACAGTGTGGAGCCGAAAGGGGATCAGTTTACCTGCGCTCGAATTTGTGTTGAGGTTAACCTAGAGAAAGGCCTTCCGGAAGCCATTAAGCTCTCCCTGGGGGAATGGTCCCATATCCAAGAGCTGGACTATGAGCAGATTCCTTTTAAGTGCCTCCGGTGCCATGCATACGGTCATTTCGCAAAAAGCTGCCCCAAAGCCTCTGGGGAGCCGAGACCAGTCAAAGAAGATGATTTTCAGCCAGTTTCTAACAGACGAAGGCAGCAAAGGCGAAAGGACCCACTTCAGCAGGCTCCAAAGGCCACTCATTCAGTAGAGGCAACTCTAGAAAATAAAAACAGCTTTGATGCGTTGAAGGAAGATGAAGCCCTAGACCCAGAAACAACAACAGTTAAGGGAAATCCTCCGACAGATGAAAGCTTTCCGGATACCATCCCTCTAGAGTCAGTAGCAGCGAGAGAAATTCGGGACTCAGATCCGGAGCCCCCTGACCCTGCAGGTCTAGTTGTATCAACCCCCTCCAGCGACTCTGTGGAAACTTCTGACGCTGCAGACATTTCAGTTCCGTCTCCACCCCTTACCCGAGGGAGAAAGACCAACAAAGCACACAGAGAAAAGGAGGCTGCCTCCAACATTTCTTTAGGTTCTCAGAAAAAGCTGGATCCCTTTTTTAAGGGGAAAGTCTCATCCTCCTAGGTTTTATGATTTGCTTCTGTCTACTATTGTGCTGACAATTTGTGAGAATTTACTCATGTATGCATTTTTTGTCCAAGCTCAAAAGATATCTCTATTTTAGATCATTTAGGTTTGTCCTACCAGGAAAATTTCAGATGTAACGAACGCAGTGGTTTCCCCACTGTTTTTTAATATAAAACTCTAACCGCTTCTGTCAAAAAAAAAGAAGGAGAAAATCCAAAGAAATTCAAAGACATGATTGCAAATCATAAAATGCTCTTGCTAAAAAATAATCAAATTCCAAAGGGTCTCATTCCATTAGAAAGATTGTTCGATCAAAATGATATCCCTTTAAAATCTACCTTGCAGCCTCAACCTAAAGAGGTTGAAGATTGTAATGTGGGTTCAAAAGAAAATCCAAAACTTGTCAAGTTATCTAAATATCTTCCCATTCAAATGAAGATAAAATATGTTGAATTACTCAAATAATATAAATATTTTTTGGCATGGTCTTACAAAGATTTAAAAAGTTATGATACTTATGTTATTGAGCATAAGATTCCATTAAAACCAGGTGTCAAGCCCTTCAAGCAAAATCTTGGACATATAAATCATATTCTCTTGCCTATAATAGAAAGGGAGGTTAAAAAGCTTCTTGATGCAAAGATCACCGTACCTCTTAGATACTCTGAATGGGTAGCCAATTTGGTTTTTGTTGGAAAGAATAATGGAGAGATAAGACTATGTGTTGATTTTAGAAATTTAAATCAGTCTTCATTAAAAGACAATTACCCTATTTCAAAAATGGATCATGTTCTTGAAAAGGTGGTTGGGGCAAATAGAATTTCTATGATTGACGGATTTTCTGGGTATAATCAAATAGTTGTCCATGAAAATGGTAAATAAAAAATTGTGTTTACTACTCCATGGGGAACTTTTATGTATGACAAAATGTCTTTTGGTTTGATGAATGCATGTGCAACTTTTCAAAGAGCAATGGATATATCATTTGTTGAAGAGAAAGATAAATTCGTTGTCACAGATCTAGATGATCTAACATTTTTTTTTCATTACGATGTAGAACACTTGGAACATCTTCGACAAACATTTGACAAATGTAGAAAATTTGGTTTGTCTTTGAACCGAAAGAAATCTCATTTTTCCATGCAAGAAGGGAAGTTGTTAGGACATATCGTATCAAAAGATGGAATTAAAGTTGATCCAAAAAGAGTTGAAGCTATTGATCATATCAATATACCAAGAAATAAAAAAGAAATTGAATCATTTTTAGGAAGAATTAATTTCCTAAGAAGATTTATTCCAAATTTTGTTGAAATTATCAAATTGATCACAAATATGATGAAGAAGGATAATGAGGTGAAATGGACGACGGAAGCTAAGGCATCCTTCCAACGAGTCAAGAAATATATAGGAGAAGCACCAGTGCTGGTAAGTCCTGATTACGAAAAAGAGTTTTTTGTATTTTCCTTTGCATCTGAATACACAATTGCGGTAGTGCTCCTACAGAAAAATGATGAAGTATTTGAACAACCTATTGCCTTTTTTTAGTAAAATCCTTAGAGATGTAGAGTTAAAATATGATATTCTAGAGAAACATGCTTATGCTATGGTTAAGGCACTCAAGGATTTCCGAACATATGTTTTACATTCAAGAATAATCACATATATACCCACTAGCACAATCAAAGATATCCTAATTCAGCCTTATAGTGGTGGAAGAAGGGGAAAATGGTTGGTAAAAATTCAAGAATATGATTTGGAAGTCAAACCAACCAAATTAGTAAAAGGATGGGGTCTGGAAAAATTGTTTGTTGAATCAAATTTTAGAGCCCTAAGAATAAATCATTTTGAGTATGAAAATTCTCTCCCACACATTGAAGAAATCGATGATCCAATGGCAACAACTAAAATTGACGAAAAAATTTCTTCCTCTTCTTGGTATAACAATATAGTGTCATACCTCCTTACTCTTCAATGTCCTGCTGACATGACTCCTTCCAAGGCAAGAACTTTAAAATTACAGGCGATTAAATATTGCATTATCAATGCTAAGTTATACTGGAAGGATCCTTTGGGTTTCTTATTATGCTTCCTTACAAAATCTGAAACAGAAGGTGTCATCGATGAGTTTCATATAGGAATATGTGGAGGAAACCATTCTTGGAGAGCAACAACTTATAAAATCTTAAGGGCAGGATATTATTGGCCAAAATTATTCACTGACATAAATGCAAGGGCCAGAGCTTGAAAATCATGCCAACTTTTTGTTGGAAAGCAAAATCTCCTTGCGTTACCTTTAGTTCTTGTCAAAGTTGAAGCTCCTTTCCAATAATGGGGCCTAGACTTCATCGGAGAGAATCATCCACAATCAAGTGCCCAACACAAATGGATTTTAACTGCTACTGATTACTTTTCTAAATGGGTAGAAGCTATTCCAACTTGGAATGCTACAGATTCAATAATAATAATTTTTTTGGAAGAGAACATTCTTGCAAGGTTTGGTTGTCCGAGGAAAATAGTCACAGATAATGCACAAGCTTTCAAATCAGTTGCTATGATAATTTTTTGTCAAAAATATAATATCATTTTGGGTCATTCTACATCTTATTATCCTTAGGGAAATGGACTGGAAGAGTCATCTAATAAAAGTTTGATGACGATAATTAAGAAAGTTTTGACAGAAAATAAGAAAGCTTGGCATATACATTTAAAATACGCTCTACGGGCAAACATAATTGACACCAAAAAATCAATAGGTATGTCTCCTTTCCAATTAGTTTATGGCACATATGTTATTCTTCCTATTAATCTTGATCTTCCCATGATGAAACTATGGCAAGATGCTAGTGAAGAACCAAATGATTTGACGAGAAGAATAAATCAAATAATTGAAATCCAACAGAAAGAAGAGAAGTGGATGAGAAGCTTAAAAAATACCAAGGCAATATGAAGGCCATCTTTGATAAGAAAGCGAAAGATAGGGAGTTTCTTCCTGGAGATTTAGTCCTAAAGTGGGAGGACAAAAAAGAAGACGATGGGAAACATGGCAAATTTGACCATCTCTGGTTTGGTCCTTTGAAAATTGCAACATTTGAAGGGAGAAATTCATTCTCTCTCGAAAATTTAAATGGAGAAATTCATGAGGCCCCTATCAATGGGCAATTTTTAAAACATTTTATGTAGTAGTTTATTTTTTAGTTTCCATAGTACATACCGGTTTGGATTGGATTTACATTGGCATTTTCATTTCTTTTTCTTTCTTTTTGGGTTAAAAACTTATATGAGTATTTTTTTTCAGTGCTAAATTTATGTAAATATTTTCCAAGAAAACAATGGTTTGATTTTGTTTCAAAGAAAATATAAAAAAGGGTAAAAATTCTTACAAAAAATAAATCATCTTTTACTTTTCATGATTAAAGCTCACTATGTAGTTGATAAAACAATACTCCTCTTGACAAAAAATAGTTGAAAATTTCAGAGAATAGGGTCGTGAAACATTATAACAGTTTTGGAATACAAAAGTTCATAAATTATATGTTCAAAACTTGACAATATTTATAGTGACTGCCTATCTCTCTGCATTTTGGCCCTTCATAGTTTTGTCAAATTTTTGCAGTCACAAAAATAAACATGGAAGCCTATTGATGACTACTGATATGAATTATATCTTCCTTGTGCTTGACTTCCATTACTTCCATAGAATCATTTAACTATTGAAATTTTGCATTTTCTTGAAGGGCTAATGGTTGAAGTTCTTTAACATTCTGATGATCTGCTGGAGGTGAATGATCTTCGGGAAAAGGAGATGACGTCGTAGAAACTCTGGACCCAATTGATTCCGCAGGAATGTTCATTGGTGGTTGTCACCTTCAAAAAAGTCTCAATTGTCAGTGTTGAGAGCTTAAATGCACCGTGTTTTGACTCACAACTCTTGTTATCATCATCATTTCCTCATGATGTTGCATTTCCTGAGATTGAATTTGCTGGTGAAGTTGAAAATTCAAATCTTGGAGCTCTTGAATCATTTCTGATTGCTATTGAACCTTTTCCTGAAGAGTAAAGATTGTGCAATTAAAACATTCACAGTCATCACGTTCATGACTCATCTTTTACTGTCTTTCAGACTGTTCAGAATTAGGTGATGAATAGATATAATTCCTCTTTAAAATTTCAAAGGAAATTAGGTAACAACTTCTCTTCTTTCTTACTATTTATTAAATATGGAAAGCCTGGGAGCTTGCCCTTTTAGCGATAACTCAGGAAATAAGGAGTGAGAGCTCGGAGTTTAGCTGTTGTATAACTTAGTCCCTGCATCAAAGCTTTAAACCTGTTAAAGCGTGCGTGGGTTAATGCCGTCGAAAGATGTCGAGCTATGGGAGGTGTGGACTTATAACATACATGAGGGATAATTCCCACGAATTGAAAGATGGCTTCATCATTGACTGAAAACATTGGAGAAGCGATGAAGAGGGGATCTATAACATCATTCTTATTTGATCTACAATCATCACCGGTATGAAATTGAATCAATAATTATAAGAAAAACATAACAATTAGAATATGGTTGTGAAATAGAGCAAAGCAAGAGTCTTGTCCTGATAGAGAAGTTCGTGTGAATTATTTTCCATTCATTTGAGATGATTTGAACTTATGATATATTTGCCACCTCTCACTCTAGTCCTTTTTATGAATACAATTCTTTCTTTTTCAATCATATTAGTCTTTATAGAAATGAAAAAACCTAGCCTACACTAAAGACTTAAAAATATTTTAAAACAAGTCGGACGAATATTTTTCATGTTTCTTGATTTTAATTGAAAAAGTATGTCTAGGCTAATCCTAGTAAATTTAGCCCTAATATTAGATTTCAGCTGACGACTTTGCTCAAGGTGTATCCCTGAAAATAAATAAAATTTTTCTAATTTACCTATAGGCAAAGGTATACTTAGAATTGAAAGAAAACTAATCTTAGAGTATTCTTAAATCTATAGATAGACCATTTTTTCATTAGATCAGAAACATATGTCATCCCCTGTATCTTAGATACAAATTGATTGCCCCCACTTCAAAGTAATAAATCAAAGATAGATGGTGAAAGGAAATTCACAAATCGATTTCCCCCATCTTGTTCAAATAGAGATGATGAAAATAAATTCATATATTGATTTCCCTCATCTCAGTTAAATGAAAGCTTGTTTTTGAAGTGGTGAAAGGAAATTCAGTAAGGAGAGATATAGATAACTTCACCGGGGTACTGAACAGGCCTGCTAGCAGTAAGGCAATATCTATGACTTTTGAAAGGTTGTCTTAGACATCTATATAATACACTATGTTATTTAGTTGTTTTTCAATAATATTTATATCCTGAACCAACTGGGATGAATCCTTGAAGATCATGAAGATAGGTAACACTTTTGCTTGTTTTATGACAAAAAAAACTGTATTTTCACAAGTTCTTCAATTTACGGCATACAACATTATTTTTTTTATTTAGAATTTCACTTTACAGTAAAAACAAAACTTGTGAAGAATTTTGTTATCTTTCCAATGACTATTTTTCATTTTTTTTTTATCAAGATTTGATATGTCAACTTGACAATTGTTTATCAGTATGCTCCTTAAACATGAAATGAATGATAATGAGTTATTGTTTTCCACAACAATGTATCTATTATTAAACTTATGTTTTTAAGAAATGAAATATACTGCAACAATCTACAAAGACTCCATTTTATTATGACTATAATTTTGAATCTAACAGATGAATATTATAATTTCTAGAATTTTTTGAAGTTGACCAAGCTGAAAACGTTGTAGATTTGAAACACATGTTTTTCTACACCTTGTATCTATCTTAATTTTTGCTTAAAAGTAAAATCTAAAAATACCCTTTTGAAGAGAACAGTTTAAGGATTATGATTATAAATTTTCCATAATTTTCAACAGTGTATTTTTAGAGATATGGATTTTTCATTTCATCGAATCATAATCTCACCTAAAAATATTATGTAATAATTTTTTTTATAAAATTAAATAAAATTAGATAAAAACAATGCAAATGAAAACAAGTTATACCCAATGAAAGTAGATTCAATTTTTAAAATGTTGGTATCAATTTAGAAACTAAATTCTGAGTATTTGTAGGAGTCTGCTACCTCCAAAGATGAAGTAAAATGAAGAGAATTTGTAGTTTTCTGCAAACAGTCCCATTTTCAGGTTTTTGGTCGAAATATTCTTTCGGCCAAAACCTAGTTTTTAACGGAATCTGTTAAAAATAAACGTTTCGGCCGAAATATGCTTACTACGGGAAAAAAATTCATCTGAAAAACATTTTACACAAATTTCGAGGGTGTCGTTAAATTTGACGTGCAAATTTTCGGCCGAAAAAAGGTTTAGGCCGAAAAAATTCCTAGCAACATTTTTTCGACCGAAAAATTACCGCTAGAAATTTTTGAGACCCGATTGTCACGGAAGTGTTACCCAACTTCATGATTTTACCTCAGATGTCTCAGTTAAATGAAAGCTTGTTTTTGAAGTGGTGAAAGGAAATTCAATATGGGGAGATATAGATAACTTCACGGAGGTACTGAATAGGCTTGTTGGCAGTGAAGCAATATCTATGACTTCTGAAAGGTTGTCTTACACATCTATATAATACACTATGTTATTTAGTTTTTTTTCAATAATATTTATATCCTGAACCAACCGAGATTCCTTGAATAAACACATTTTGCATCTTTATAATCTTGAGAGCAAACATAGTCAGTTAAAGTCAGATATTTTTGTTAAATTTACTTTGATTATCCTGGACAATTCTGGAATAAATTTTAAGAAAAGAAAACATTTATTAACCTGACTTGAAATCAATCACCAAGTATGCTTTAAATTTTTAGATATGGTTATGTTTATCACTTCTATATAAGTTTAAACTTCAAAAAAGAAGGAAAACATTTAGATCAACAAAAAAACAATAATGACTCCATTTACCCATTAAAGGAACCTGGTCTATTGTTCTTTCGTGCCTTACAGGGAGCCACAATCCCCAGATGGAGGCTATGTTAGAACATAAATGAAATTTTCGAATAAAAATCAAATTTTCAAATTCCTTTTTGTTTTGTCCTTTTCAAAATAAAGTTTTAAACTTTAGAAATATTATTTCCTAGACTAAAAGATTTTTCGTTACATCTTGACAGGGTGGATCAAGTACCAACCGTTAAAATTTTACAGTCATTTAGATCGACGACTCTCGCAACTTCGGAGTTCTAGAATTGCGAAATATTTAAACAACACAGAAATACGAATTTTACTTCGAGACTTCATGATTCGAGAGTTCAAGCTCAAAATTTTTAAAGTCCTAAAAATCCCAAAGTTGCGAAGCTCCGGAGTCCCGGAGTTATGATTTTCCACAAAATATTTTAATTAATCAGATGACATGTCCTCTGCCACCTGACATTCTTTACACGTGGTGACATGTGGCACTCAGTTTGGGCACTCTTGGTCATAAAATTCGCATGGTTTAAGGTGACACGTGTCACTCATATTTTCATGACACGTAATCAACAATGACGTCACCTTGACACATCACTCCAGGAGATTGTCCTCCGGAAGATTAAATCATCAACAAATCCAAACAATGTCGGAGTGTCGAAGTGTCGGATTGCCAAAATTATAAAGCACCAAAGATTAATGGGTAAAACATGTTTTAGTTGGCGTAATTAGTGGTAAGTAACCTCTCTGCAAGTTCGACCTTCGGGACATTCTAAGCACCTTTAACGCAAAACTCATGAAGCCCTGAAGTTTCAGAGTCTCGGATTTCTGAAACACTTAAAAGTTAAAGTGACCATAAACTATGATTAATTAAAATGAAACAATCAATTAAAGGATGGTTAATTGCTCTGTGAATTCGGCCTTCATAAGATATCTATCATTCTTCTTTCAAAACTCCTGAATGCCAAAGTACCAAAATAGCTTATCCTCATTAATCATGATCAATAAGAGTGTATTTAACGTGGTTAAGGTAAAATATTTGAAAATCTTACGACCGTCGGGTAATAAATTTGACAGTTTTGGCATGATTACCATGTCATTGGATTAAATGTAAAGATAATCAGTGTTTAGTTTTTTTATTTAATAAAGTCATTTTGAACTTCATGTCATTTTTCCATTAGCATTTAGAACTTTCGCATTCAGTAGTTTGGACTCACAGATTTTTACTTCTCACAGGAGAGCTTACTTTGATACCTGGAAATTATGGCACTGTGTGTGACGTCCCCTGGCGTTACAACTACATGCGACGCAAGGAAGTGCAATTATTTTATTTTATTTTTATTTTTTTATATTTCATACACAATGCAACTAACCAAAATCGAACACCATATCTAAATTGAATTAGAGTTCACAATTCCAAGATTTAACGAATTTTGAATTTTGAAACAATATGTATGCAATAAAAAAGTTGGTTTACTTCATTACTATTTTAAGAATATTGCTCAATCTTAATTCTTTTATACAACAAGCACGATATATATTATTATATCCCTAGTATTCCAATGACTGCAATTATTGGAATTAGGTATGACAATTTTTAACAATTAAATATAGCATTCACATGGTAACGTTTCCGTGAAGGTGGCGTATTTAATTTAATTATTGGCATAACAACTTTGCAATAATATGCTACTATGTAATATACAATAGAACAATGCTATATATATATATATATATATATAATTTAGAACTTAAGGTATCCTTACACTTCTACGAGTTTAATTAATATTATATTTTTACAGCAGTTTAAATAATTCAAGATTTTTAATTTAAAAAACAATCAATATTCAGATAATGAACCCAAGAACAGTCGAAATATCGTTATATTAATAGAAACAATGTACAATCTTATTTCCTCTAGCAACAACTTAATATGAAATTTAATTCGAAACAAGGCTTGTTCATATAGGCAATTGCTCTTAAACATAAGAGGCATATATCAAGACTAAGGTATTCGGTTACTATTTAATATCGTACAAATCAAGGTCTTGGAGATTGAGCAACATGCTGCTATATGGATGATCCCCTCGTTAGATATATTTAAGCAGAATCCTAGATTTAATGTGATCAATTCGAAGCACCTAGAAACATATTTTAATCTTGAATGAACAGATATGGTAAATACAAGAATAGAATATAATGAGAAATCTTCGTAATCTAATAACCCCTTTATTGTTACAACTCTTTTTCATGTCTGAATAATTTAACCTGTATTGTTTATGCGACAGCCGGTAAGGTCAAGCTCATGCAGGAAAGGATGTCCTTCTCCAAGCATAGTCAAACTTCCTTTCGTAGTCAAGCCACAAGATTCCATCTTGAAAGAGGAAGGATATCTACATGTTGATGCAACAACTTTAATAGCAATATCAATTAGAACACGACAGCAGGTGAGATCTAACTTGTTCAACTCTGTACAATACGCCGCAATTGCAGATATTCCATCATCTGTGACTCCAATGCACTTGCGTAAGCTTGTTTCCCTCAGAGACTCACAGATTTTCCCAACAGACTCACATGCAGTGCTATAAATCATACAACCATCAAATTTGATTGTTTGTAGTCTGTCATGTGATAGGCAAGAGTAAGTTGGCGCAAGAGTAACTGGTATGCTGGCGCGTGAGTAAGCTGGCGCATTTGTAACTGGTATGCGATAGGCAAGAGTAAGCTGGTGCAAGCGTGAGGACACACTTGCAAGGGAGATTATTCCCGCACAACTGACATTCCAACACTTTGAAACATCAAGTCTCGTAACCGGAAGATGTAGTGGTTGGATTCTTCGCTATCCATTAATAAATGACTGTCTAGTATTGATAACGTTGTCTATTAAAAGGGAAATCACAGAGTTAAATTCACAAAGTTAAATATCGTTGTCTATTAAAAAGGAAATCGCAGAGCTAAATATGATATCGTTGTCTATTAAAAGGAAATCACAGATTTAAATTCGTAGAGTTAAATATCGTTGTCTATTAAAATCGTAAATCGTTATTGATAAAATCGATGTGTAAATAACAATAAAATCCATAACTAAGGAACAATAAAAATCCATAACCAGATCGTTGTGTAAATAACAATAAAATCCATAACCAAATCGTTGTGTAAATAAAAACAAAATCCATAACTAAAGAACAATAAAAATTCATAACCAGATCGTTGTGTAAATAACAATAAAATCCATAACTAAAGAACAATAAAAATCCATAACCAAATCGCTGTGCATTTAACAATAAAAATCCAGTCTAACAATGATAGTGCATGCACATTGCGCACTCCAAATATAACCCACGCAGTCCTAGAAACACAGAGCAATGAAGTGGTAACGCTGGGTAAAGTGAGGGTGAAAACAAGGTATAAACGCACGATGAAAACTCAAGTAAAAGAGAGGGTGTCGAGGTTACAACTCAAGGGAAAACACAGAGGAACTCGTTGCAATAAACGCTTGGCAGAGGAATGATCCTACACTTATTATCCATGCACAGGAAAGCATGGCATTTGAATCTAAATCTTTAACACCGGAGTGAAAGACAGTCGATTCGGCTCTTGGCCGACTGCTCAGGCACAGACTAATAAGCTTAAAGGATAACGAAACAGAGGATAAAACACAAATATGCATCTAGATCTTCTCTATGGAGAAGCAAATAATGAAATAAAAGTGCCATCAAGGAATAAAGGAAACTCAGGTCCGAGATACAAAAACGTGGGCAAGGTTTTGAGTCCGGGGCTCATTCTGGCCACACGTAAATAGAAAATAAATCAGAAATAAAGGATACTTTGGATAGCAAGGGGTTCTTAAGCGACAAGATAATTACAATTACCGTAGAAATACACGGGCAAGGAAATCTCATGGCAATGAAATCTTCATCCGAGTACAGTAAAATAACAAGTGTAAATTAAATTTCATTGCAAGTAACAACTTTAACAGGCGTACCTTATCCAAATGTGAATGCTCCGACGTCATTGTCCCGTGTGCGCTCCGTCCAACTCCCGCTTTCCAATCGATGTGACCTCACCGGTATCTCCCAACAATGCTAGGGGTACTCTTCTTCCCCCGAGCCCCCCGAGCTGCAAAGGGGCCACACACACAATACCAGAGAATGCTAGCACCCAGCTCACCTCGCAAGGTCAAGCTACCACTTGTTACCCGAGCTGAGTATCCCAACTCCCACAAGTGAAAACTCAGTCAATATAAATTTTGAAAGCATAACGTTACTGCGCTTCGTCTAGCTCCCGCTTTCCAATCGATGTGACCTCACCGGTACCTCCCAACAATGCTATGGGTACTCTTCTTCCCCCGAGCCCCCCGAGCTGCAAAGGGGCCACACACACAATACCAGAGAATGCTAGCACCCAACTCACCTCGCAACGTCAAGCTACCACTTGTTACCCGAGCTGAGTATCCCAACTCCCACAAGTGAAAACTCAGTCAATATAAATTTTGAAAGCATAACGTTACGCAAGCCAAATGATGATGATCTATACTCCTCCTCCGCCATCCTTTTTATAGAGCTTCTTAGTCATTAGTTTCTCAAACCCTCATTAGATTCATTTTTCATTTATTTAATTAGGAAAAACTTCCCCGTACACATGTCGCCCGATCTCCTAGTTGCACCAGAAAATCAATTTTATTAATTAATTAAATATTCATATTTCCCTCACCCACCTAAAAACATTCCTAAAAACGCTCCTCGGTGTCCCAAAATTCCCTTACAATTCTTAAATGACTTACTCCTTACTTAATTCCTAGTTGAGTTCATAAATAAAAAATTCCCAAGGCTAGATTCCTTACTAAGTTAGACATTGAGCTTTTTCTTTAAGTTTCCTTTTTCTTTTAAGTTTCCCCGTTTTTCCCTTTTAACTAAAAATCAATTTAGCAAGTGTAGATAAAAACAACCAATTACTCTTTTAATAAATTTAATCCTCCATTATAATTTTTTACTTTAATAATTAAGTTTAAATTTCTTACCCCCCTTCTTGTTACATGTTTATTTATTATTATTATTATTATTTTAACACATGTTCTACTTAGACCTAGGTTTTAAATTCACTAGGTTTGGCGACAATTATTAAACTTTACTTATCACGCCATTCATATTCAGGTTGACCAGGTCCTAAGGAGACTTAATTTTCTAGGCACTAGGTTTATTAACTTATCATAGTTAAAATCGTGATGTGCCCTTTAGGACGCACTACGTGCTCCAAGGGTGTCACTTGCCTCTTTCCATTTTCTTTGCGTGATGTGCCCTTCAATACGCACTACATGCTCCAAGGGTGCCACTCATCTCTTTCTGTTTTCTTTGCGCGACGTTCCCTTCAAGACGCACTACGTGCTCCAAGGGTGCCACTCGCCTCTTATCTTAATTTGCTAGACGTCAAACCCCTGGAGTCAATAATCCACCAGGTGATCTTGTGGGAGACTAAGGGCCTCTGAGGAATAAGGCCCCTGCCTTATTGCGTGCCCTTTAGAATCATCACGAGCGACTGTCACAGTCTGCCCTCACGACATCGTGGGTCTTCTCGAACTAGGTAATCGTTAACCTACAGTTCAAGCCACAACATGAGTGCTAGTAGGCTATGGCAGGGCTGCTGCCACACCTCTCCCTCAATGTCTCTGGTTGTCGTGCATGACCCCTCTACTCCAAATGTCAGTCTGGTCAACAAGCTATCGTCATCCTACATCCATAAACGAATCATGTCGGCAATAATAATCAATCATCATAACATTTAATCATATGTACATATGTCACATCAACAACATTCAGACCCTAACAGTCCACTCCCTGACTCGATCCAGAGTCCAAGGGGTTTCATCGATGCCTCTGCATCCTCAATGTCCAGAGTCTTGCACACTCAGGAGAACCCAGTCAATAACACCAGTCTATGTAAATACAACAAAATAACATATCATCAAATCCACAATATCTCAAATTCATAATCAAAATAACCAATAGTATAATAACCCGGATCACTTGCATGCAAGTGTCCTCAAAGAATAAGTTCGCTCTGTGCATGCAAGAGTTGGATGTTACATACACCCCCTCTTGTTTTAAACTTTGTCCTGAAGTTTCACAATATGTAAGTGACAAAATAAAGTGTATCAAAATATCATAGGTCTAGCTATCAAACAGAAATGGAAACTGCTGACGCATATCATATGCTTCCTCCCAGGTCGCCGAGTGCGGACTATAGTTGTCCCACTGGACCTTGACCTGATCTACTGTTCGACGCCGTAGTTGTCGAATGTGATAGTCCAGGATGCGGATTCGCTCCGCCGTGAGAGCACTCTCATCCGATACTTGCAAGGTACTCATGTCAATAACATGTGTAGGATCACTAACATAATGTCTCAAAACAGATACACGAAAAACATCATGCATACGCCTCAAAGAATCAGGCAAGGCTAGTTGATAGGCCACGTGCCCCTTATTTTCCACAATCTCGAAAGGTCCCAAGAACCTAGGAGAGAGTTTAGCACCCTTTCCAAACTTGATCGAACTCTTATGCGGTTTCACCCACAAGAAGACTCGATCGCCAGCTTCATAACTACGATCGACATGATGTGCATCGACATAACTCTTATGTTGATCATGCACTTCATTTATCCTTTGTCTTATTGTTTGCATTTGATCTTCCATTCTTGGATTGCTTCAGGTCCTACCAAGACCCTATCCTCAAGCTGATCCCAACTCAAGGTGTCCAACACGATCGCCCGTAAATAACTCGAAAGGCACCATCTTAATGGTGCTTTGATAACTGCTGTTATAAGAAAATTCTACCAGTTGCAAGAATTCTTCCCAATGCTTCTATTGGTTCATAACATACATACACAACATGTCCTCCAAGATTTGGTTTGTTCATTCATTCTGCACGTCTGTCTCCGAGTGATATGCGGTACTAAAGTTAAGTTGGGTTCCCAAGGCCTCTTGGAAACTAGTCCAAAATTGTCCTGTAAACATCGATCCTCTATCAGATATAATCCTCTTAGACACGCCATGCAACTTCACAATCTCACCGATGAAAACTCTAGTTAAGTTAGGTGCCTGATACGTCGTACGCACATGAACAAAATGAGCACTCTTCATCAGAGTGTCGACTATCACAAAAATCGAGTCGTGTCTCCTTGCCGTCAGTGACAATCCAATAGTGAAATCCATCGAAATGACCTCCCATTTCGATTCTGGAATAACATGTGGCTATAGTAGTCCTGTCGATGTATATGTTCAGCCTTCACCTACTGACATTCTAGAGATCTAGCCACGTAGTTGACTATGTCTGCCTTCATTCCTTTCCAGAAGAATAAGGGTTTAAGGTCAGCCCTCATCCTCGCGACTCCAAGATGAGCCATGTACACTGCTCTATGAGCCTCATTTAAGATCAAACTTCTCAACTTGTCATTGGGTGGCACATAAATTCAAGCTTTAAATCTCAATAATCTGTCGTTGTCCACAGTAAATCCCTCAAATTTTGGTACCATCATTGTGTTTTGTGCGATAAAGTCCTTGACCTCTTTGTACCAGTCATCGTCCTGCTGTAAAGTTGGAATATTTCACATAGATTCATCTGAAGAGGCATCACCGAAAATAGGCATGGTCTTCGACTCAACGCATCATCCACTCTAGTCATTGTTCCCTTTATCTAAGTAATATTGAAATCGTACTCGCTAAGCAATTCCGACCAATGTTGTTGTCGCGCGTTCAAGTCGCTTTGCGTAAATATGTGTTGTAGTCCACAATGGTCCATTTTTAGTTCAAATTTTCATCCAATAAGGTAATATTTCCAAATTCTCAAGGCATAAGCAATGGCTAACAACTCCAAATCGTGTGTTTCATAGTTCTCCTCATGCCTTCTCAACTTTCTGGAGATGTAAGCGATCACTCAACCGTCTTACATCAATACTCTGCCTAGGCCTTCTTTGGATGTGTCAGTGCATACCAAGAAGTCCGTGTCCATGTCAAGGACCTTTAATATTGGTGTTGTTGTCAACAACTCCTTGAGCCTCCGAAATGCTTCTGCGCATTTCTCGGTCCAAACAAACTTCTTGTTCTTCTTCTGCAATTCCGTTATTGGATTTGCTATCTTTGAAAAACCCTTGATGAACCGTCAATAATATCCCACTAAACCCATGAAGCTACGCACTTCAGGAACATTTGTTGGTGCAGGCCATTCCAGAATAGCCTCGACCTTTGCTGGATCCACAACGATACATTTGTCGGAGATGACATGACCTAAGTAGTGAATCTTCGATTGATAAAACAAGCATTTTGACATCTTCCCAAACAATTTGTTCTCTCGTAGACATTGTAGCATAAAGCGCAAGTGCTCGTCATGCTTCTCCATCATCTGAGAGTAAATTAAAATATCGTCAATGAATACTTGGAAAAACCTGTCCAAGTATTCACAGAACACCCCGTTCATCAAACTCATAAATACCCCTGGGATGTTTGTCAGTCCAAAGGGTAAAACAATAAACTTGTAAGGTCCAAACCTCATCTTAAAGGCGGTCTTAGGGATGTCGTCCTCCTTTATCTATAACTAGTGATACCCTGATCCCAAGTCGATCTATGAAAACACTGTCACACCATTCATATGATCAATTATATCATCAATCCTTGGCAATATATACCGATTCTTGATCGTTGCCTTGCTCAATTGACGATAGAGATCCAGATTATTTTCGGCACGAAATGAGAGCGGAGATATAATAAAGAAATGCAAAGAGATATCGCATATATTCAATAATATAACATAAATTTATCAGATATGTAACCATAAACAAAGATATACAGTAATACATGATTTCTATTAATGAAAGAAATGTACAGAGACTGTAAAAATACAGAGTGAAAGACTCGTTAGAATGGTGGCAGCTTATCTTTGAGAAGAGATGTGATGGCTACTCGCATTCGCAAGAAGATGATTACAATGAGGCTCTGAAGACCTTTTTACAATAAACAGGAATTCCCAAAACCCTACACATCCAAAAACCTAACCCTAGGAGATGAAGCGCCAAAAGTCATGTGGGCCTCGTTTGTGTAAGTTAGTACATCAACTTCCTGGGGTCGTAACTTTTGCATATGATCTTCGTTTTAGGCGTATGATAGCTCGTTACAAAGGTATCATCGAGGATATTCATTTTGGGGGCTCAATCATGCCTTCAACTATCATTGAGACCTTGATCTCGAAAAACCTTCATTTAGGTCCTCAAAATGGCCTCGGAAGTTGAAACTTGCTAAAAATAGTAAATTGCCAAAATTGACAGAAAACTGTTTTGAGCCAGTCAGAAAAGGTGGGTGGCCACTGATATGTACCTGGATCAATCCTCCCTCTTAGGAAACAATGGTCTCCATTGCATTGAGTTCCCGGGGGAGAGGGAAAAACATTTGCTAGATCTATATCTTGGTGAGCTGCTTGTATTGTTGGAGACATCGCGTTGCTCAATTTGTGGAAGTATGTCAAGAACCAGTTGAGGCTGAGGCTACTCAACAAGTCGAGATACATGAGAGGACGGTGTGTAGAATGAATCTTTGCACTTTTCTGCAGCCTTTTCGACCTGCTTCTGTTGGATAGAAGGTGCTTGGGGTGAGGCTATAGTGGTTGCAGTGTCCTTCTGTTCTCCTTTTGAACAGATTGTGAAGAAGCTAAATTTTGCAGTATGAGATACTACCTTGCGATACTTTTTAGGTGGAACAATAGTTGGAACTACCTCTGGTATTATGTAGGGATGACCCCCCAAAGTAACAATGACACTACAAGGTCGAGACTCATAAACAACATGGTGTCTCCATATATATGGTTGGCCCAAGAGAACATCATAGACATCTAGTGGGGCAACATCACATAATACCTCATCCTTATAGGGTTGGATGCCATATGACAATCGACACTGTTGGCTGACACAGAGATCTCGTCCTTGTCGAAGCCACCCGATGTTGTATGGCTACGGGTGTGGTGTTGTCGACAATCCCAACTGTTTGACGACCTCTATTGAGATGAGGTTTTTTTGGCTTCTGCTATCAACAATAAAATGCAGCGGGGTCCCCTTCACCCACATTTGTGAATGAAAAAGGTGCTCCCCCTCTTATGGATCTGTTGGTTTTTCTGGTTGAATTGCTGCGGTCGTGACAATAGCAGTGGGGTCTGTGTCAATGATCTGTCCTTTACCAGTATTTTAAGAATCAGGGTTTGGCTCTTTGTCTTTGATCTCGGCCACCAATGACTATTTTGAGCGACATTCATCGGTGTTGTGCTAGGTGATTTTGTGGAACTCGCACCATTTTTCGGTGTCCTTCTTTGTCTTCCCGTGACCCTTCTTTTCATGTGTCTTGGACTGGTTTTCAGGAGACTGTTTGTTAGGTCCGTCTTTGTCATACTTCGGTTGTTGCGGATTTGCAGACCCAAACTCCCGTTTGTTCTGGTGCTTAAATTTCTGCTCGATTTTGACAGCATATCGATAAGTAGCATCGAGTGATGAGATGTCCAGAAAATCCATTTCAGTTTGGATGTATCTGTGTAGAGCCCCACGGTATTTCAGAACCAAATGTCGCTCGGAGTCTTTGATACCCAGCTTGGTGTGCAAGGTATGGAAGGTATTGGTGAACTTCGGAACTGCTTGGCCCCTCTCTTGCCACAGTGTGGTCCATCTCATGTACTGGTCCTCATAGTTGCCAACAGGGTAATACTGTTCCTTTACCGCATCCACAAAAAATTCCCAAGTGGGATCAACCCCGTATATTCCAAACTCCTCTGTGGAACTTTACTCCGAGTAAGTTTCCCACCAATGTTTGACATGAGGGAGAGATTTAAGGATTGCGAAGGTGATCTTTTCTTTATCGGAAAAATTGTGAACAGAGAAATAACCTTCTAGCAGAGTTAACCATTTTTCTAGGGCTTCTGCATCTATCTGTCCTTCAAATACAAGAATATCAAAATTAACTTGTACCTTGAAAGGCGAGGTACCTCCAAAGTGGCCGCTTGATGAAGATGCGCCTGATTCTATCGACAAGCGTTGAAGGATGTGGGCAAAATTCTCCATCATTTCGTCCCTCTGTCGCGTGAGAGCTTGCTTAAGCAACAGATTGATAGGATCGTTTGCTTCGTCGTTTTTCTTTTCTTTCACCATTAAGGGTTTCTTGGGTGTGCGAGAGCGATTGTCTTCAAGAGAGACAAGCTCGAGACCCAACTTGCTATACCTAGACCTCGTAGGGGACATGCACTAAAAAAATGATTAAGAGCAGCCTGCTCTGTTACCACTTATCCAAATTATTTTCGGCACAAAATGAGAGCGGAGATATAATAAAGAAATGCAGAGAGATATCACATATATTCAATAATATAACATAAATGTAACCATAAACACAGAAATACAGTAATTCATGATTTCATTAATGAAAGAAATGTACAGAGACTGTAAAAATACAGAGTGAAAGACTCGCTAGAATGGTGGCAACTTATCTTTGAGAAGAGATGTGACGGTTACTCGCATTCGCAAGAAGATGATTAAAATGAGGCTCTGAAGGCCTTTTTACAATAAACAGGAATGCCAAAAACCCTAGACATCCAAAAACCTATCCCTAGGAGATGAAGCCCTAAAAGTCATGTGGGCCCCGTTTGGGTAAGTTAGTACATCAACTTCCCGGGGTCGTAACTTTTGCATACGATCTCCGTTTTAGGCGCATGATAGCTCTTTGGAAAGGTATCGTCGAGGAGATTCATTTTCGAGGATCAATCATGCCCTTGGCTATCATTGAGAACCTTGATATCAAAAAACCTTCATTTAGACCCTCAAAATGGCCCCGGAAGTTGAAACCTACTAAAAATAGTAAATTACCAAAATTGCCAGAAAACTGTTTTGAGCCAGTCAGAAAAGGTGGGTGGACACCGATATCCACCTGGATTAATCCTCCCTCCTTATAAAGCAACGGTCTCCATTGCGTTGAGTTCCCGGGGGAGAGGGAAAAGCGTTTGCAGGATCTGCATCTTTGTGAGCTACTTGTATCGCTGGAGACATCACACTGCTCAGTTTGTGGAAGTATGTCAAGAACCTATTGAGGTTGAGGCTGTTCAACAAGTCGAGATACATGAGAGGACGGTGTGTAGAAGGAATCTTTGTGCTTTGCTGCAGCCTTGTCGACCTGCTTCTGTTGGATAGAAGGTGCTTGGGGCGAGGCTATAATGGTTGCAGTGTCCTTATGTTCTCTTTTTGAACAGATTGTGAAGAAGCTAAATTTTGCAGTATGAGATACTACCTTGCGACACTTTTTAGGTGGAACAATAGTTGGAACTACCTCTGGTATTCTGTAGAGATGACCCCCCAAAGTAACAATGACACTACGGGGTCGAGACTCATAAACAACATGGCATCTCCACATATATGGTTGCCTCAAGAGAACATCATAGACATCTAGTGGGGCAACATCACATAATACCTTATCCTTGAAGGGATGGATGCCGTATGACAATCGACATTGTTGGTTGACACGGAGATCTCGTCCTTGCCGAAGCCACCCGATGTTGTATGGCTGCAGGTGTGGTGTTGTCGATAATCCCAACTGTTTTTCGACCTCTGCTGAGATGAGGTTTTTCTGGCTTCCGCTATCAACAATAAAATGCAGCGGGGTCCCCTTCACCCACATCTGTGAATGAAAAAGGCACTCCCCCTCTTTAGGATTTGTTGGTTCTTCTGGTTGAATTGCTACGGTCGCGACAATAGCAGTGGGGTCTGCGTCAATGATCTGTCCTTTACCAGTATTTTCAGAATCAGATTCTGAATCAGGGTTCGACTCTTTGTCTTTGATATTAGCCACCAATGACTATTTTGAGCGACATTCATCGGTGTTGTGCCAGGGGCTTTTGTGGAACTCGCACCATTTTTCGGTGTCCTTCTTTGTCTTCCCGTGACCGTTCTTTTCCTGTGTCTTGGACTGGTTTTCAGGAGACTGTTTGTTAGGGCCATCTTTGTCATACTTCGGTTTTTGCGGATTTGCAGTCCCGAATTCCCGTTTGTTCCGGTGCTTAAATTTCTGCTCGATTTTGACAACATATCGATAAGTAGCACCGAGTGATGAGATGTCCAGAAAATCCATTTCAGTTTGGATGTATCTGGGTAGAGCCCCACGACATTTCAGAACCAAATGTCGCTCGGAGTCTTTGATACCTAGCTTGGTGCGCAAGGTATGGAAGGTATTGGTGAACTCCGGAACTTCTTGGCCCCTCTCTTGCTGCGGTGTGGTCCATCTCATGTACTAGTCCTCAAAGTTGCCAATAGGGTAATATTGTTCCTTTACCGCATCCACAAAAAAATCCCAAGTGGGATCGGCCCCGTACATTCCAGACTCCTCTGTGGGACTTTGCTCCCAGTAAGTTTCCCACCAATTTTTGACATGAGGGAGAGTTTTAAGGAGTGCGAAGGTGGTCTTTTCTTTGTTGGAAAAATTGTGAACAAAGAAATATACTTCTAACAGAGTTAACCATTTTTCTAGGGCTTTTTCATCTATCTATCCTTCAAATACAGGAATATCAAAATTAACTTGTGTTGAAATAATGTAACTGCAAAGAGTTTTCTTCTTATTATTGATATATTATTCATAGGATCAATCCCCATTGTGGATTGATCATGTCGGTTATTGTAATAGGAGCAAAGACCCTTTTGCGGATTGGTCTAAAGACAATTGTAATAGGCAAAATAAGAAGTCGGCCCCAACGGATATTAAAGAGGCCCAAAAATATAATAAAGGTGGGTTTACCTACCCAGTTTGAGAAGTCGGCCCTGCCAGTGAAGAGACACTTCACACGTGCCAAACTTGTATAAATAAAGGAGGCTAGCGCCTCACTTACACACAACACACTTGCTCATTTTGAGAGACAAGCTTCAGATCTGCTGGTTAGAGAAGGAGAGAGAGTGGCACATATCTGGGAGAGGACTTTCTGTATTAGTTTAAGAGATCTCTTGGCATTGTATTAGCTATCTATATTAAAGAAGTTTTGTTGGGTTTTCTTCCCCTAGAGGGTTTCCCAGGATAAATGATGTGTCTCTTGTGATTGTGTATTTCTCAGTGATCTTGGATTATGCTATTGTTATCTAATGAAATGCAAACATCTATAATAATGGCTTAAACATTAACATGGTATTAGAGCCAAGCTAAAGGAAGCATCTTTCACAAGTGAAAAACGTCACTGTTACCGTACATGAAAATTAGGGCTTTTTGATGGTGAAGCTTTTTAGCCCCAAAACCATATAAAAAAGTGTGCCCTCCCCTAAGGATCACTTTGGCACTCTCAACGCACCTTTTTAGTGGCTGGATCTCCTGGAAAGTGAAACCCTAGTTTCATAAAGTACCAGAAGCACCAGTCCATAAATTCGCAGATCAAATTTGGAGGAGCAAGATTTGGATTTTCTCAGATCCAAACACACCAGGCTACTCGCCTCAGCCAAGCGCACCTCCTGGTAAGTTTAGTTTTTTATTTTGAGCACTTTCATTTTTCGGTCATTTTCCTAGCTCCAGGTAAAGATGTCTGCAAGTGTTAAGCTTGTTGACAAGTTAGAAGGAGTGGAAAACTTTTATGCCTGGAAGTATAGGATTGACCTCATTCTTGAAGAGAATGACGATGCTGCAGAAAAGGCAAAGCATCAAAAGGACACAATAAGGGCCAAAAGAATCATTGCAGATTCAATCAAAGACCACTCGATTCCTTATGTGTCATCCAAGAAGACTCCAAAACAAATGTTTCATGCCTTCACCAGACTATATGAAGGAAAGAACATAAACCGAAAGATGAATCTTAGAACTCAACTGAAGAATACAAGGATGTAGAAAGGAGAAATGATTCCAGAATACTTCTCCAGAATCTCATAATTCAAAGAACAGCTAGAAGCTATTGGAGATACCATAGACGAAGACGAACTCATAATGACGGCCCTAAATGGTCTCACAAGACCTTGGGATGCTTTCATCCAGACGATATGTGCCATAAAGGAGAAACTGAAGTTTGACAGTCCATGGGAAGAATGCATCCAAGAATAAACAAGAGTAGCGAATTGGGAAGCATTACTAGCTAAGGATGACGATCAAGCCCTAGCTACTCACACCAAAGGAGGAAGGAATAAACCCTACTTCCAAAATGAGACTCATAAAGAGCCTCAACAATCAAATAAATTCAATCATAAAGAATCTCATCCAAGGAGATTTCAGAAGAGAGGACAACGAAAGGAAAGAGACTACTGATATGTACAATGTTATCATTGTGACAAGATTGGACACATTGCGAAGTTTTTTCTAGCCAGACGAGAAGAATACAAGAGAAAACATAAGAGGCTCCATGCCCATGTAGTCGAACATGAAGATCCACCCGCAAAGATGATAAGAGAGCAGATCAAAGACCATGTCTTGATCTCGGCTCTCTCAGGATCTGTAACACCTGGAGAGGACACTTGGCTCATTGATAGTGGTGCATCCAAGCACATGACGGGACAACGAAACATTCTCTCTTGTATCTCTAAAAATAAGTTTTCTCAGAAAGTGACACTTGGTGATGATTACCAATATCCCATCAAGGGAGTGGGAGAATCAAACCATAAACTGAATTAAGGGAATTCACTAAAAATGAAGGATGTACTATATGTACCAGGCTTGAAGAAGAAC
>ML790985.1:45352-66581 GCA_009831015.1 Picea engelmannii
GAAATTCGATATAATGAAAAAGAAAGGTTTTCCCGGTTGAGGGTTTTCGGTAAAGATCTCTGTGTATTCTGTGTATGAGCCATTGATTAATTTCTGTATTGCTTAAGAATATATATGCATTGCTTTACTTCGCAGGTTTAAAAATTACACTAGCTATCAAACATAAATGGAAACTGCTGACGCATATCATATGCTTCCTCCCAGGTCGCCGATTGCGGACTACAGTTGTCCCACTGGACCTTGACCTGATCTACTGTTCGACGTCGTAGTTGTCGAATGCGATGGTCCAGGATGCGGATTGGATCCGCCGTGAGAGCACTCTCATCCGATACTTGCAAGGTACTCATGTCAATAACATGTGTAGGATCACTAACATAATGTCTCAAAACAGATACACGAAAAACATCATGCATACGCCTCAAAGAATCAGGCAAGGCTAGTTGATAGGCCACGTGCCCCTTATTTTCCACAATCTCGAAAGGTCCCACAAACCTAGGAGAGATTTTAGCACCATTTCCAAACTTGATCGAACTCTTATGCGGTTTCACCCACAAGAAGACTCGATCACCAGCTTCATAACTACGATCGACATGATGTGCATCGACATAACTCTTATGTTGATCATGCGCTTCATTTATCCTTTGTCTTATTGTTTGCATTTGATCTTCCATTCTTGGATTGCTTCAGGTCCTACCAAGACCCTATCCTCAAGCTAATCCCAACTCAAGGTGTTCGACACGGTCGCCCGTAAATAACTCGAAAGGCGCCATCTTAATGGTGCTTTGATAACTGTTGTTATAAGAAAATTCTACCAGTTGCAAGAATTCTTCCCAATGCTTCTATTGGTTCATAACATACATACACAATATGTCCTCCAAGATTTGGTTTGTTCATTCGGTCTGCCCGTCTGTCTCTGGGTGATATGCGGTACTAAAGTTAAGTTAGGTTCCCAAGGCCTCTTGGAAACTAGTCCAAAATTATCCTGTAAACATCGATCCTCTATCAGATATAATCCTCTTAGACACGCCATGCAACTTCACAATCTCACCGATGAAAACTCTAGTTAAGTTAGGTGCCTGATACGTCATACGCACATGAACAAAATGAGCACTCTTCATCAGAGTGTCGACTATCACAAAAATCGAGTCGTGTCTCCTTGCCGTCAGTGGCAATCCAATAGCGAAATCCATCGAAATGACCTCCCATTTCGATTCTGGAATAGCGTGTGGCTATAGTAGTCCTGTCGATGTCTATGTTCAGCCTTCACCTACTGACATTCTAGACATCTGGCCACGTAGTTGACTATGTCTGCCTTCATTCCTTTCCAAAAGAATAAGGGTTTAAGGTCAGCCCTCATCTTCGTGACTCCAAGATGCGCCATGTACACTGCTCTATGAGCCTCATTTAAGATCAAACTTCTCAACTCGTCATTGGGTGGCACATAAATTCAAGCTTTAAATCTCAATAATCTGTCATTGTCCACAGTAAATCCCTCAAATTTTGGTACCATCATTGTGTTTTGTGCGATAAAATCCTTGACCTCTTTGTACCAGTCATCGTCCTGCTGTAAAGTTGGAATCTTTCACATAGATTCATCTGAAGAGGCATCACCGAAAATAGGCATGGTCTTCGACTCAACGCATCATCCACTCTAGTCATTGTTCCCTTTATCTAAGTAATCTTGAAATCGTACTCGCTAAGCAATTCCGGCCAATGTTGTTGTCGCTCGTTCAAGTCGCTTTGCGTAAATATGTGTTGTAGTCCACAATGGTCCATTTTTAGTTCAAATTTCCATCCAATAAGGTAATATCTCCAAATTCTCAAGGCATAAACAATGGCTAACAAATCCAAATCGTGTGTTTCATAGTTCTCCTCATGCCTTCTCAACTTTCTGGAGATGTAAGCGATCACTCAACCGTCTTACATCAATACTCTGCCTAGGCCTTCTTTGGATGTGTCAGTGCATACCAAGAAGTCCGCATCCATGTCAGGGACCTTTAATATTGGTGTTGTTGTCAACAACTCCTTGAGCCTCCGAAATGCTTCTGCGCATTTCTCGGTCCAAACAAACTTCTTGTTCTTCTTCTGCAATTCCGTTATCAGATTTTCTATCTTCGAAAAACTCTTGATGAACCGTCAATAATATCCCACTAAACCCATGAAGCTACGCACTTCAGAAACATTTGTTGGTGCAGGCCATTCTAGAATAGCCTCGACCTTTGCTGGATCCAGAACGATACATTTGTCGGAGATGACATGACCTAAGTAGTGAATCTTCGATTGATAAAACAAGCATTTTGACATCTTCCCAAACAATTTGTTCTCTCGTAGACATTGTAGCACAAAGCGCAAGTGCTCGTCATGCTTCTCCATCATATGAGAGTAAATTAAAATATCGTCAATGAATACTTGGAAAAACCTGTCCAAGTATTCACAGAACACCCCGTTCATCAAACTCATAAATACCCCTGGGACGTTTGTCAGTCCAAAGGGTAAAACAATAAACTTGTAAGGTCCAAACCTCATCTTAAAGGCGGTCTTAGGGATGCCATCCTCCTTTATCTCTAACTAGTGATACCCTGATCCCAAGTCGATATATGAAAACACTGTCACACCATTCATATGATCAATTAGATCATCAATCCTTGGCAATATATACCGATTCTTGATCGTTGCCTTGCTCAATTGACGATAGAGATCCAGATTATTTTCGGCACGAAATGAGAGCAGAGATATAATAAAGAAATGCAAAGAGATATCACATATATTCAATAATATAACATAAATTTATCAGATATGTAACCATAAACAAAGATATACATTAATACATGATTTCTATTAATGAAAGAAATGTACAGAGACTGTAAAAATACAGAGTGAAAGACTCGCTAGAATGGTGACAACTTATCTCTGAGAAGAGATGTGACGGCTACTCGCATTCGCAAGAAGATGATTACAATGAGGCTCTGAAGACCTTTTTACAATAAACAGGAATGCCCAAAACCCTAGATATCCAAAAACCTAACCCTAGGAGATGAAGCGCCAAAAGTCATGTGGGCCTCATTTGTGTAAGTTAGTACATCAACTTCCTGGGGTCGTAACTTTTGCATATGATCTTCGTTTTAGGTGTATGATAGCTCGTTGGAAAGGTATCATCGAGGAGATTAATTTTGGGGGCTCAATCATGCCATCAACTATCATTGAGACCTTGATCTCGAAAAACCTTCATTTAGGTCCTCAAAATGGCCTCGGAAGTTGAAACCTGCTAAAAATAGTAAATTGCCAAAATTGACAGAAAACTATTTTGAGCCAGTCGGAAAAGGTGGGTGGCCTACCTAGATCAATCCTCCCTCTTAGGAAACAATGGTCTCCATTGCATTGAGTTCCTGGGGGAGAGGGAAAAGCGTTTGCTAGATCTATATCTTGGTGAGCTGCTTGTATTGTTGGAGACATCGCGTTGCTCAATTTGTGGAAGTATGTCAAGAACCAGTTGAGGCTAAGGCTACTCAACAAGTCGAGATACATGAGAGGACGATGTGTAGAATGAATCTTTGCGCTTTTCTACAGCCTTTTCGACCTGCTTCTGTTGGATAGAAGGTGCTTGGGGTGAGGCTATAGTGGTTGCAGTTTCCTTCTTTTCTCCTTTTGAACAGATTGTGAAGAAGCTAAATTTTGCAGTATGAGATACTACCTTGCGATACTTTTTAGTTGGAACTACCTCTGGTATTCTGTAGAGATGACCCCCCAAAGTAACAATGACACTACGAGGTCGAGACTCATAAACAACATGGTGTCTCCATATATATGGTTGGCCCAAGAGAACATCACAGACATCCAGTGGGGTAACATCACATAATACCTCATCCTTATAGGGTTGGATGCCATATGACAATCGACACTGTTGGCTGACACAGAGATCTCGTCCTTGTCGAAGCCACCCGATGTTGTATGGCTACGGGTGTGGTGTTGTCGACAATCCCAATTGTTTGACAACCTCTGTTGAGATGAGGTTTTTCTGGCTTCTGCTATAAACAATAAAATGCAGCGGGGTCCCTTTCACCCACATTTGTGAATGAAAAAGGCGCTCCCCCTCTTATGGATCTGTTGGTTTTTCTGGTTGAATTGATGTGGTCGTGACAATAACAGTGGGGTCTGTGCCAATGATCTGTCCTTTACCAGTATTTTCAGAATCAGGGTTCGGCTCTTTGTCTTTGATCTCGGCCACCAATGACTATTTTGAGCGACATTCATCGGTGTTGTGCCGGGTGATTTTGTGGAACTCACACCAATTTTTCGGTGTCCTTCTTTGTCTTCCCGTGACCCTTCTTTTCATGTGTCTTGGACTGGTTTTCTGGAGACTATTTGTTAGGTCCGTCTTTGTCATACTTCGGTTGTTGCGGATTTGCAGACCCAAACTCCTGTTTGTTCTGGTGCTTAAATTTCTACTCGATTTTGACAACATATCGATAAGTAGTATTGAGTGATGAGATGTCCAGAAAATCCATTTCAGTTTGGATGTATCTGTGTAGAGCCCCACCATATTTCAGAACCAAATGTCGCTCGGAGTCTTTGATACCCAGCTTGGTGCACAAGGTATGGAAGGTATTGGTGAACTCCGGAACTGCTTGGCCCCTCTCTTGCCGCAGTGTGGTCCATCTCATGTATTGGTCCTCATAGTTGCCAACGTGGTAATACTGTTCCTTTACCACATCCACAAAAAAATCCCAAGTGGGATCGACCCCGTATATTCCAAACTCCTCCGTGGAACTTTACTCCGAGTAAGTTTCCCACTAATGTTTGACATGAGGGAGAGCTTTAAGGATTGCGAAGGTGATCTTTTCTTTGTCGGAAAAATTGTGAACAGAGAAATAACCTTATGGCAGAGTTAACCATTTTTTTAGGGCTTCTGCATCTATCTGTCCTTCAAATACAAGAATATCAAAATTAACTTGTACCTTGAAAGGCGAGGTACCTCCAAAGTGGCCTCTTGATGAAGATGCGCCTGATGCTATCGACAGGCGTTGAAGGATGTGGGAAAAATTCTCCATCATTTCGTCCCTCTGTCGCGTGAGAGCTTGCTTAAGCAACATATTGATAGGATCGTTTGCTCCGTCGTTTTTCTTTTCTTTCACCATTAAGGGTTTCTTGGGTGTGCGAGAGCGATTGTCTTCAAGAGAGACAAGCTTGAGACCCAACTTGCTATACCTAGACCTCGTCGGGGACATGCACTAAAAAAACGATTAAGAGCAGCCTGCTCTGATACCACTGATCCAAATTATTTTCGGCACAAAATGAGAGCGGAGATATAATAAAGAAATGCAGAGAGATATCACATATATTCAATAATATAACATAAATGTATCAGAGATGTAACCATAAACACAGAGATACAGTAATTCATGATTTCCATTAATGAAAGAAATGTACAGAGACTGTAAAAATACAGAGTGAAAGACTCGCTAGAATGGTGGCAGCTTATCTTTGAGAAGAGATGTGACGGTTACTCGCATTCGCAAGAAGATGATTAAAATGAGGCTTTGAAGGCCTTTTTACAATAAACAAGAATGCCAAAAACCCTAGACATCCAAAAACCTATCCCTAGGAGATGAAGCCCTAAAAGTCATGTGGGCCACATTTGGGTAAGTTAGTACATCGACTTCCCAGGGTCGTAACTTTTGCATACGATCTCCGTTTTAGGCGCATGATAGCTCTTTGGAAAGGTATTATCGAGGAGATTAATTTTCAAGGATCAATCATGCCCTCGGCTATCATTGAGAACCTTGATCTCGAAAAACCTTCATTTAGGTCCTCAAAATGGACCCGAAAGTTGAAACCTACTAAAAATAGTAAATTACCAAAATTGCCAGAAAACTGTTTTGAGCCAGTCAGAAAAGGTGGGTGGCCACCGATATCCACTTGGATTAATCCTCCCTCCTTAGAAAGCAACGGTCTCCATTGCGTTGAGTTCCCGGGGGAGAGGGAAAAGCGTTTGCAGGATTTGCATCTTGGTGAGCTGCTTGTATTGCTGGAGACATCACGCTACTCAGTTTGTGGAAGTATGTCAAGAACCTATTGAGGCTGAGGCTGTTCAACAAGTCGAGATACATGAGAGGACGGTGTGTAGAAGGAATATTTGTGCTTTGTTGCAGCCTTGTCGACCTGCTTCTATTGGATAGAAGGTGCTTGGGGCGAGGCTATAGTGGTTGCAGTGTCCTTATGTTCTCCTTTTGAACAGATTGTGAAGAAGCTAAATTTTGCAGTATGAGATACTACCTTGCAACACTTTTTAGGTGGAACAATAGTTGGAACTACCTCTGGTATTCTGTAGAGATGACCCCCCAAAGTAACAATGACACTACGGGGTCGAGACTCATAAACAACATGGTGTCTCCACATATATGGTTGCCTCAAGAGAACATCACAGACATCCAGTGGGGCAACATCACATAATACCTTATCCTTGAAGGGATGGATGCCGTATGACAATCGACATTGTTGGTTGACACAGAGATCTCGTCCTTTCCGAAGCCACCCGATGTTGTATGGTTGCGGGTGTGGTGTTATCGACAATCCCAACTGTTTTACGACCTCTGCTGAGATGAGGTTTTTCTGGCTTCCGCTATCAACAATAAAATGCAGCGGGGTCCCCTTCACCCACATATGTGAATGAAAAAGGCACTCCCCCTCTTCAGGATCTGTTGGTTCTTCTAGTTGAATTGTTGCGGTCGCGACAATAGCAGTGGGGTCTGCGTCAATGATCTGTCCTTTACCAGTATTTTCAGAATCAGATTCTGAATCAAGGTTCGGCTCTTTGTCTTTGATCTTAGCCACCAATGACTATTTTGAGCGACATTCATCGGTGTTATGCTAGGGGCTTTTGTGGAACTCGCACCATTTTTCGGTGTCCTTCTTTGTCTTCCCGTGACCGTTCTTTTCCTGTGTCTTGGACTGGTTTTCAGGAGACTGTTTGTTAGGGCCATGTTTGTCATACTTCGGTTTTTGCGGATTTGCAGTCCCGAATTCCCGTTTGTTCCAGTGCTTAAATTTCTGCTCGATTTTGACAACATATCGATAAGTAGCACCGAGTCATGAGATGTCCAAAAAATCCATTTCAGTTTGGATGTATCTGTGTAGAGCCCCACGGCATTTCAGAACCAAACGTCGCTCGGAGTCTTTGATACCTAGCTTGGTGCGCAAGGTATGGAAGGTATTGGTGAACTCTAGAACTGCTTGGCCCCTCTCTTGCCGCGGTGTGGTCCATCTCATGTACTAGTCCTCAAAGTTGCCAATAGGGTAATATTGTTCCTTTACCGCATCCACAAAAAAATCCCAAGTGGGATCGGCCCCGTATATTCCAGACTCCTCTGTGGGACTTTGCTCCCAGTAAGTTTCCCACCAATGTTTGACATGAGGGAGAGTTTTAAGGAGTGAGAAGGTGCTCATTTCTTTGTTGGAAAAATTGTGAACAAATAAATATACTTCTAACAGAGTTAACCATTTTTCTAGGGCTTCTGCATCTATCTATCCTTCAAATACAGGAATATCAAAATTAACTTGTGTTGAAATAATGTAACTGCAAAGAGTATTCTTCTTATTATTGATATATTATTCATAGGATCAATCCCCATTGTGGATTGATCATGTCGGTTATTGTAATAGGACCAAATCCCCTTTTGTGGATTGGTCTAAATACAATTGTAATAGGCAAAATAAGAAGTCGGCCCCAACGGATATTAAAGAGGCCCAGAAATATAATAAAGGTGGGTTTACCTACCCAGTTTGAGAAGTCGGCCCTGCCAGTGAAGAGACACTTCACACGTGCCAAACTTGTATAAATAAAGGAGGCTAGCGCCTCACTTAGACACAACACACTTGCTCATTTCGAGAGACAAGCTTCAGATCTGCTGGTTAGAGAAGGAGAGAGAGTGGCACATATCCGGGAGAGGACTTTCTGTATTAGTTTAAGAGATCTCTTGGCATTGTATTAGCTATCTATATTAAAGAAGTTTTGTTGGGTTTTCTTCCCCTAGAGGGTTTCCCAGGATAAATGATGTGTCTCTTGTGATTGTGTATTTCTTAGTGATCTTGGATTATGCTATTGTTATCTAATGAAATGCAAACATCTATAATAATGGCTTAAACATTAACATGGTATTAGAGCCAAGTTAAAGGAAGCATCTTTCACAACTGAAAAACGTCACTGTTACCGTACATGAAAATTAGGGCTTTTTGATGGTGAAGCTTTTTAGCCCCGAAACCATATAGAAAAGTGTGCCCTCCCCTAAGGATCACTTTGGCACTCTCAACGCACCTTTTTAGTGGCTGGATCTCCCGAAAAGTGAAACCCTAGTTTCATAAAGTACCAGAAGTACCAAAGGTACCAGAAGCACCAGTCCATAAATTCGCAGATCAAATTTGGAGGAGCAAGATTTTGATTTTCTCAGATCCAAACACACCAGGCTACTCGCCTCAGCCAAGTGCACCTCCTAGTAAGTTCAATTTTTGATTTTGAGCACTTTCATTTTTCGGTCATTTTCCTAGCTCCAGGTAAAGATGTTTGCAAGCGTTAAGCTTGTTGACAAGTTAGAAGGAGTGGAAAACTTTTGTGCCTGGAAGTATAGGATTGACCTCATTCTTGAAGAGAATGACGATGCTGCAGAAAAGGCAAAGCATCAAAAGGACACAATAAGGGCCAAAAGAATCATTGCAGATTCAATCAAAGACCACCTGATTCCTTATGTGTCATCCAAGAAGACTCCAAAAGAAATGTTTCATGCCTTCACCAGACTATATGAAGGAAAGAACATAAACCGAAAGATGAATCTTAGAACTCAACTGAAGAATACAAGGATGCAGAAAGGAGAAATGATTCAGGAATACTTCTCCAGAATCTCATAATTCAAAGAATAGCTAGAAGCTATTGGAGATACCATATACAAAGACGAACTCATAATGACGACCCTAAATGGTCTCACAAGACCTTGGGATGCTTTCAGCTAGACGATATGTGCCAGAAAGGAGAAACTGAAGTTTGACAATCCATGGGAAGAATGCATCCAAGAATAAACAAGAGTAGTGAATCGGGAAGCATTACTAGCTAAGGATGATGATCAAGCCCTAGCTACTCACACCAAAGGAGGAAGGAAGAAACCCTACTTCCAAAAGGAGACTCATAAAGAGCCTCAACAATCAAATAAATTCAATCATAAAGAATCTCATCCAAGGAGATTTCAGAAGAGAGGACAACGAAAGGAAAGAGACTACTCATATGTACAATGTTATCATTGTGACAAGATGGGACACATTGCGAAGTTTTTTCCATCCAGACGAGAAGAATACAAGAGAAAACATAAGAGGCTCCATGCCCATGTAGTCGAAGATGAAGATCCACTCGCAAAGATGATAAGAGAGCAGATCAAAGACCATGTCTTGATCTCGGCCCTCTCAGGATCTATAACACCTGGAGAGGACACTTGGCTCATTGATAGTGGTGCATCCAAGCACATGACGGGACAACGAAACATTCTCTCTTGTATCTCTGAAAAGAAGTTTTCTCAGAAAGTGACACTTGGTGATGATTACCAATATCCCATCAAGGGAGTGGGAGAATCAAACCATAAACTAAATTCAGGGAATTCACTAAAAATGAAGGATGTACTATATGTACCAGGCTTGAAGAAGAACCTACTCTCCATTTCAGCTTTAGAGAAGAAAGGCTTCAGAGTTGCCTTTATAGATGGAGAAGTTCTTATGTGGGCTAAAGGAAAAACCTTAAATGAAGCAATCATCATTGGAAATGAAGAAAATGGCTTGTATAAACTAAAGGGTCACTCAGAGGCTGCCATGACCCACGCCATTGAAAACTCATGTGAACTTTGGCATAGAAGGTTAGCCCACATCAACTACAAGGCACTACCATACATATGCAAAGCGGTCACAGGTTTACCAGAACTCAAAGGTGACCATAAAGGCATATGCAATGGATGTGCACAAGGCAAGAACATCAAGAACTCGTTTACGAAGAGGGACAACAAGACAGAAGGAGTCCTAGAACTCATCCATTCAGATGTTTGTGGCCCAATGCCATCATCCTCCACTAGCGGGTATGTATATTATCATTCATTGATGATTACTCTCGTAAAACCTAGATATATTTCTTGAAGACTAAAGATGAAGTGTTCAACAAGTTCAAGGAATTCAAAGCCTTGATAGAGAACCTTTCTGAAAGAAAGATTAAGATACTCAGGTAAGATAATAGAGGAGAATATACCTCAAAAGCATTTGTGAACTTTTGCAAAGATGTTGGGATCAAGAGGGAACTCACTACTCCCTATAATCCCCAACAAAACGGTGTAGCTGAACAAAAGAACATAACCATACTTGAAGCTATGAAGACTATGATCCATGATCAAGATCTTCCTATGTGCTTATGGGCAGAAGCAACAATGGCAACTGTTTATGTGCAGAACCGATTATCCCATAGTACACTTGGGCTCAAGACACCAGAAGAGATGTTCACCGGAAAGAATCCAGAGGTAAGACATCTCAAAATATTTGGTTGTCTAGTGTTCATTCATATACCTAAATAAAAGAGAAACGAGCTAGATCCTTCTAGCAAGAAGGGAATATTTGTGGGATACTGTGAGGTCTCCAAGGCCTTCAAAATATATATACCAGGTCAACATCACATTGAGATCAGTAGGGATGTGACCTTTGATGAAAATGCAACACTCAAGAAATCTAAATTGTGCCAGCTTGAAGAGGTATATGAAGAGGAACCCGTAATCCACAATACTGGAATGAGGGAGGTTCCCAGAGCTGCAGAACCAGTGAGGGAAGTCATAACTTCCCCTGATGAAGAACTTCTAGAAGACCATGATATAGAGGAAGTGCAAGAACCTCCTCAGATGACGATCCTCCATAAAAGAAAGCCAACTTGGGCTAGAGATCTTATTCAAGATTTACAAAAGCACTGTTTTCCCAAAGGAACTACGAGACAGGTGAAAAGACCAAAGCCATTATCCAGTTATACAACTTTGATGTGTGATCTCCTAGAAGAGGAGCCTACCTGTTTTGAAGAAGCCATTCAGAGGAAAGAATGGGCAGATGCCATGACAGAGGAATACCAATCCATAATGAAGAACAAAGTATGGGAAATAGTTCCCAGACCGAAGAATAAATATGTGGTATCCTCTAGATGGCTCTTCAAAATAAAACATGCTGCTGATGGAAGTATTGAGAAGTATAAAGCAAGATTTGTCGCTCCTGGCTTTTCCCCGAAGGAAGGCATTGACTATGAAGAGACATTCGTTCCTATGGCAAGATACACTTCAATCAGAACCATCATAGCTCTTGCAGCTAAGATGAAGTGGAAGCTGCACCAGATGGACGTGAAGACAACTTTCCTAAATGGTGTTATCGAAGAGGAAGTGTATATAGAGCAACCTCAAGGATTTGACGTTGAAGACAGGAGGTCTCATGTCTGCGGATTGAAGAAAGCCTTATACGGATTGAAGAAAGCTCATAGAGCTTGGTATGGCCGTATAGACAGTTTCTTGACGAGCTTAGGCTTTACCAAGAGTAAAGCAGACTCTAATCTCTACTTCAAAATCATGAATAATGAGCTAGTAATCTTACTGCTATATGTGGATGACTTATTCTTAACTAGAGAAGAAAAGCTCATCACTGAATGTAAAAAGAGACTTGCCTCAGAATTTGAAATGAAAGACCTTGGCCTAATGCATTATTTCTTAGATATTGAGGTATGGCAGAGTCCTGAGAAGATCTTCCTTAACCAAGGGAAGTACATGGTCGAAATCTTGAAGAGATTCGACATGTTGGAATGCAAGCCCATGAATACACCCATGGAAGCGAAGCTGAAGCTGCTAGTCGATACTTCGTCAGAGTTGATTGATGCCACACTGTACACACAGATTATTGGATTGCTGATGTACCTGACGAACACCAGACCAGACATTTGTTTTGCCGTGAACAACTTGAGTCAGTTTCTGGTAGAACCCAGACGTGTTCACCTAGTGGCTGCAAAACATGTGATGAGGTACCTTAAAGGTACGATCGATTGTGGTCTCAGCTATGATGGAGATCATAATTTCACATTCAGCGGATATATTGATGTAGATTGGGCAGGAAGTGTTTCTGACAGGAAAAACACTTCAGGATGTTGTTTCAGTTTGGGATCAGCTATGATCTCATGGCAGAGTAGGAAGCAATCTAGTATTTCTCTCAGCATAGCGGAAGCAGAATACATTGCTGCATGTTCTGCCAGCTGCGAAGCTATATGGCTTCGAAAGTTGCTGACCGGCCTATTTGACTTAGAGATGAAAGCAACCTTGATTCTATGTAACAACCAGAGATGCATAAAAATGACAGAGAATCTTGTATTCCATGATAGGTCGAAGCACATAGAGATCCGTTATCATTACCTCCGTGACATGGTACAGAGAGAAGCCTTAAAGCTCCAGTACATTAGCACAGATGAATAGGTTGTTGACGTGTTGACCAAGCTCCTATATCGTGTGAAGTTTGAGTACTTCCGAGATAAGCTTGGCATAGTCCGAATGGACCTTCCTCGAAAGGGGGAGTAGTTGTTGTTATGAGATATTCTCTGCTTCCGACCTTGTGGTTGTGATGTAAAGCAGGACGTGTACCTTGCTTCAGACCTAGTTTTCAGACGTAAAGCAAGATGATATGATGAGACTAGCACTGAGCTTCCGGCTGGATAACTATGACATAAAGCCAGTCTAGTATCCTGCTTCTGAGCAGATGGTTGTGACGTAAAGTAGGACGAGTATCTTGCTTCCAGCCTGAGTGTTGTGACATAAAGCAAGACATTGAGATGAGACAAGTACTGATCTTCCATCTTGACAGTTGTGATGTAAAGCCAGTCCTGTATTATAATGAGCCAGCCTTGTGCTGTGATGATGATGATGATGTATCAGTTTTTATACTAATACATATTGATGCAGATGACGATGGCATTCCTTTGAGAATGACGATGCTGCCGATGAAGAAAACTTATGATGATTTATAGATACGCTAGTTAGTGTTCCAAGATGATATTGATGATGCTGTCCTCTCACCCACTTGATGTTGTTGAGGATGCTGACCTCTCTCTCTCGCATGATTCTGCTGAAGAATACCCTTCTTGTTAAGGGGGAGTGTTGAAATAATGTAACTGCAAAGAGTATTCGTATTCTTATTTATATATTATTCATAAGATCAATCCCCATTGTGGATTGATCATGTCGGTTATTGTAATAGGACCAAATCCCGTTTTGTGGATTGGTCAAAAGACAATTGTAATAGGTAGAATAAGAAGTTGGCCCCAATAGATATTAAAGAGGCCCAGAAATATAATAAAGGTGGGTTTACCCACCCAGTTTGAGAAGTCGGCCCTGCCAGTGAAGAGACACTTCACACATGCCAAACATGTATAAATAAAGGAGGCTAGCGCCTCACTTAGGCACAACACACTTGCTCATTTTGAGAGACAAGTTTCGGATCTGTTGGTTAGAGAAGAAGGAGAGAGAGTGGCACATATCTGGGAGAGGACTTTCTGTATTAGTTTAAGAGATCTCTTGGCATTGTATTGGCTATCTATATTAAGGAAGTTTTGTTGGGTTTTCTTCCCGTAGAGGGTTTCCCAGGATAAATGGTGTGTCTCTTGTGCTTGTGTATTTCTCAGTGATCTTGGATTATGCTATTGTTATCTAATGAAATGAAAACATCTATAATAATGGCTTAAACATGACCAACTTGTACCTTGAAAGGCGAGGTGCCTCCAAAGTGGCCGTTTGATGAAGATGCGCCTGATGCTATCGGCAGGCGTTGAAGGATGTGGACAAAATTTTCCATCATCTCGTCCCTTTGTCGTGTGAGAGATTACTCAAGCAACAGATTGATAGGATCGTATGCTCCATGTTTTTTCTCTTCTTTCGCCAATGAGGGTTTCTTGGGTGTGTGAGAGCAATTGTCTTCAAGAGAGACAAGCTCGAGACCCAATTTGCTATACTCGGACCTCATCAGGGACATGCACTGAAAAAACGATCAAGATGCAACCATAAACATAGATAAAACATAAATCTATCAAAGATGTAACCATAAACACAGATATACAGTAATACACGATTTCTATTAATGAAAGAAATGTATAGAGACTGTAAAAATACAGAGTGAAAGACTCGCTAGAATGGTGGCAGCTTATCTCTGAGAAGAGATGTGACGGATACTCGCATTCACAAGAATATGATTACAATGAGGCTCTGAAGGCTTTTTTACAATAAATCAGAATGCCCAATACCCTAGACATCCAAAAACCTAACCCTAGGAGATGAAGCGCCAAAAGTCATGTGGGCCCCGTTTGGGTAAGTTAGTACATCAACTTCCCGGGGTCGTAACTTTTGCATATGATCTTCGTTTTAGGCATATGATAGCTCGTTGGAAAGGTATCATTGGAGAGATTCGTTTTGGGGGCTCAACCATGCCTTCGACTATCATTGAGAATCTTGATCTCGAAAAACCTGGTAAAAATACTAAATTGCTAAAATTGCCAGAAAACTGTTTTGAGCTAGTCGGAAAAGGTGGGTGGCCACCGATATCCACCTGGATCAATCCTCCCTCCTTAGGAAGCAATGGTCTCCATTGCGTTGAGTTCCCGGGGGAGAGGGAAAATCATTTGCTGGATCTGCATCTTGGTGAGCTGCTTGTATTGCTGGAGACATCGCGCTGCTCAGTTTGTGGAAGTTTGTCAAGAACCTGTTGAGGCTGAGGCTGTTCAACAAGTCGAGATACATGAGAGGACAGTGTGCAGAAGGAATCTTTGCGCTTTTTTGCAACCTTGTCGACCTGCTTCTGTTGGATAGAAGGTGATTGGGGTGAGGCTATAGTGGTTGCGGTGTCCTTCTGTTCTCCTTTTGAACAGATTGTGAAGAAGCTAAATTTTGCAGTATGAGATACTACCTTGCGACACTTTTTAGGTGGAACAATAGTTGGAACTACCTCTGGTATTCTCTAGAGATGACCCCCAAAAGTAAAAATGACACTACGGGGTTGAGACTCATAAAAAACATTGCGTCTCCATGTATATGGTTGGCCCAAGAGAACATCACAGACATACAGTGGGGCAACATCACATAATACCTCATCCTTGAAGGGTTGGATGTCGTATGACAATCGACACTGTTGGCTGACACAGAGATCTCGTCCTTGCCGAAGCCACCCGATGTTATATGGCTGTGGGTGTGGTGTTGTCAAAAATCCCAACTGTTTGACGACCTCTGTTGAGATGAGGTTTTTCTGGCTTCCGCTATCAACAATAAAATGCAGCGAGGTCCCCTTCACCCACATCTCTGAATGAAAAATACGCTCCCCCTCTTCAAGATCTGTTGGTTCTTCTGGTTGAATTGCTGCGGTCGCAACAATAATAGTGGGGTCTGCATTAATTATCTGTCCTTTACCAGTATTTTCAGAATCAGATTCAGAATCAGGGTTCGACTCTTTGTCTTTGATCTCGGCCGCCAATGATTGTTTTAAGCGACATTCGTCGATGTTGTCTGGTGTGCTTCTTTGTCTTCATGTGACCCTTCTTTTCCTGTGTCTTGGACTAGTTTTCAGGAGACTATTTGTTGGGGTCATCTTTGTCATACTTCGGTTGTTGTGGATTTGCAGACCCGAACTCTCGTTTGTTCTGGTGCTTAAATTTCTGCTCAGTTTTGACAGCATATCGATAAGCAACACCGAGTGATGAGATTTGCAGAAAATCCATTTCAGTTTGGATGTATCTGTGTAGAGCCCCACGGTATTTCAGAACCAAATGTCACTCAGAGTCTTTGATACCCAGCTTGGTGTGCAAGGTATGGAAGGTATTGGTGAACTCCGGAACTGCTTGGCCCCTCTCTTGTCGTAGTGTGGTACATCTCATGTACTGGTCCTCATAGTTGCCAACATGGTAATACTGTTCCTTTACCGCATCCACAAAAAAATCCCAAGTGGGATCGACCTCGTATATTCCAGACTCCTCTGTGGGACTTTGCTCCTAGTAAGTTTCCACCAATGTTTGACATGAGAGAGAGATTTAAGGAGTGAGAAGGTGATATTTTCTTTGTCGGAAAAATTGTGAACAGATAAATAACCTTGTAGAAGAGTTAACCATTTTTCTGGGGCTTCTGCATCTATCTGTCCTTCAAATACAGGAATATCAAAATTAACTTGTACCTTGAAAGGCGAGGTGCCTCCAAAGTTGCCACTTGATGAAGATGCGCCTGATGCTATCGGCATGCATTGAAGGATGTGGGCAAAATTCTCCATCATTTCGTCCCTCTGTCGCGTGAGAGCTTGCTCAAGCAACAGATTGATAGGATCGTCTGCTTCGTCGTTTTTATTTTCTTCCGGCATTGATGGTTTCTTGGATGTGTGAGAGCGATTGTCTTCAAGAGAGACAAGCTCGAGACCCAATTTGCTATACTCGGACCTCGTCGGGGACATGCACTGAAAAAACGATCAAGAGCAACCTGCTCTGATACCACTGATCCGGATTATTTTCGGCACGAAATGAGAGCGAAGATATAATAAAGAAATGTAGAGAGATATCGCATATATTCAATAATATAACATAAATGTATCATAGATGTAACCATAAACAAATATATATAGTAATACACGATTTCTATTAATGAAAGAAATGTACAAAGACTGTAAAAATACAAAGTGAAAGACTCGCTAGAATGGTGGCAACTTATCTTTGAGAAGAGATGTGACGGCTACTCACATTCGCAAGAAGATGATTACAATGAGGCTTTGAAGTCTTTTTTACAATAAACAGGAATGCCCAAAACCCTAGACATCCAAAAACCTAACCCTAGGAGATGAAGCGACAAAATTCATGTGGGCCCCGTTTGGGTAAGTTAGTACATCAACTTCCTGGGGTCGTAACTTTTGCATATAATCTCTGTTTTAGGCGTATGATAGCTCGTTGGAAAGGTATTGTCGAGGAGATGCCGTATGATAATAGACACTATTGGCTGACACAGAGATCTTGTCTTTTCCTAAGCCACCTGACGTTTTATAGCTGCGGGTGTGGTGTTTTTGACAATCCCAACTGTTTGATGACCTCTGCTGAGATGAGTTTTTTTTGGCTTTCACTATCAACAATAAAATGTAGCGGGGTCCCCTTCACCCACATTTGTGAATGAAAAAGGCACTCCCCCTCTTCAGGATCTGTTGGTTCTTCTGGTTGAATTGCTGCAGTCATGACAATAACAGTGGGGTTTGCGTCAATGATCTTTCCTTTACCAGTATTTTCAGAATAAGATTTTGAATTAGGGTTCGACTCTTTGTCTTTGATCTCGGCCACCAATGACTATTTTGTGAAACATTCATCGGTGTTGTGCCAGGGGCTTTTGTGGAACTCACACCATTTTTCGGTGTCCTTCTTTGTCTTCCCGTGACCCTTCTTTTCCTGTGTCTTGGACTGGTTTTCAGGAGACTGTTTGTTAGGGCCATCTTTGTCATACTTCGGTTGTTGCAGATTTGCAGAACCAAACTCCCGTTTGTTCTGGTGCTTAAATTTCTGCTCGATTTTGACAACATATTGATAAGCAACATTGAGTGATGAGATGTCAAGAAAATCCATTTTAGTTTGGATGTATCTGTGTAGAGCCCCACAGTATTTTAGAACCAAATGTCACTCGGAGTCTTTTATACCCATCTTGGTGCGTAAGGTATGGAAGGTATTGGTGAACTTCGGAACTGCTTGGCCCCTCTCTTTCCACAGTGTGGCCCATCTCATGTACTGGTCCTCATAGTTTCCAACAGGGTAATACTGTTCCTTTACCGCATCCACAAAAAAATCCCAAGTGGGATCGACCTTGTATATTCCAGACTTCTCTGTGGAACTTTTCTCCCAGTAAGTTTCCCACCAATGTTTGACATGAGGGAGAGCTTTAAGGAGTGAGAAGGTGATCTTTTCTTTGTCGAAAAAATTGTGAACAGAGAAATAACCTTCTAGCAGAGTTAACCATTTTTTCTAGGGCTTCTGCGTCTATCTGTCCTTTAAATACAGGAATATCAAAATTAATTTGTACCTTGAAAGGCGAGATGCCTCCAAAGTGGTCGCTTGATGAAGATGCGCCTAATGCTATCAGTAGGCGTTGAAGGATGTGGGCAAAATTCTCCATCATTTCATCCCTCTGTCGCGTGAGAGCTTGCTTAAGCAACAGATTGATAAGATTGTCTGCTCCGTCGTTTTTATTTTCTTCCGCCATTGAGGGTTTCTTGGGTGTACGAGAGCGATTATCTTCAAGAGAGACAAGCTCGAGACCCAAATTGCTATACTCGGACCTCGTCAAGGACATGCATTGAAAAAATGATCAAGAGCAGCCTGCTCTGATACCACTGATCCGGATTATTTTCGGCACGAAATGAGAGTGGAGATATAATAAATAAATGCAGAGAGATATCACATATATTCAATAATATAAGATAAATGTATCATATATGTAACCATAAACACAAATATACAGTAATACACGATTTCTATTAATGAAAGAAATGTATAGAGACTGTAAAAATACAAAGTGAAAGACTCGATAGAATGGTGGCAGCTTATCTCTGAGAAGAGATGTGACGACTACTCGCGTTTGCAAGAAGATGATTACAATGAGGCTCTGAAGGCCTTTTTACAATAAACAGGAATGCCAAAAACCTTAGACATCCAAAAACCTAACCCTAGGAGATGAAGTGCCAAAAGTCATGTGGGCCCTATTTGGGTAAGTTAGTACATCAACTTCCTAGGGTCGTAACTTTTGCATACGATCTCCGTTTTAGGCGTATGATAGATCATTGGAAAGGCATCTTCGATGAGATTGATTTTGGGGGATCAATCATGCATTTTGATATCATTGAGAACCTCTATCTCGAAAAACCTTCATTTAGGCCCTCAAAATGGCCCTGGAAGTTCAAACCTGCTAAAAATAGTAAATTGCCAAAATTGTCAGAAAATTGTTTTGAGCAAGTCGAAAAAGGTGGGTGGACACCGATATCCACCTGGATCAGATAGTCAATGCAGAGTATCCACGACCCATCCTTCTTCCATATGAAGATAACAGTCACACCCCACAACGACACACTTGAACATAAGTCCTAGGTCCATTAACTCCTTCAGTTGTAGTTTCAACTCCTGTAACTCCGGGGTCGACATCCGATAAGGTGTTCTTGCTATCAGTTTAGTCCCTGATTTTAGGTCTATGGTAAATTCCAATTCCTTCTCAGGTGGCATCCCAGGTAACTCCTCAGGGAAGACATTCGCAAATTCTTGCACCACTGGAAGGTTTTCTATACCTTCCACTACTCCCTTCTCGTTTAATGCATGGATCACATAGAGCTTACATCCCTTGAAAATGCTCTTCTGTAGCTATAAGGGAGAGATGAACCTCAGGGAAAATCCCTGGTTTTGACCTACAATCACGCTTGTCTGTCCCTCATTATCGACCAAGCTCAACTATTTCGCCTTACAGTCAAGTATCACATCATGTGATTCCAAGCAGTCCATACCGATCATGACGACATAAGACCCTAAGTTTGTGATGTACAGGTTGGCCCTAGTGACAAACTCTCCCAGGTTAAGGCTATATCTCGTAACCTTCCCACCAACCTTATGTTTGGCTCCCGAAGCCATCTCTACAAAGCTAAACTTGTCTTGTTCGACTGCCTTTACCTTAATTCTTTTTAGTACTGCCCCAGAAATGAAACTCTTTGTAACACCTAGATATATCAAATACTCAGGGTCTGGTCAACGACGGTACCTGACATCTCAAGCACAGTCGATTGGTGCTCTGCCTAGCGGTTATTCACCGCTGCAAGAATCCGATGGGCCTTTCTGAAATCTCCCATGGTAGTGGGTCTGATTGATCTAGATGCTCGTGTCCTCTCCATTGGGAATTCACGGTGGTAATTTGGCTCCCCACATGTCCAACACCCTTTCTTTGGTCCAGTACTCCTGGTACCCAAAGTAGAAGCTGGTGGCCACTGACCTGGAACCCTGGTTTGTTCTGTTGAATAGGCCTAAACTGCTACTGCTGCGGTCGACGCTGGTGCTGGTGTTGTGGTCTTCAGTAAGGAGTTCGTTGTTGAGGCGTAGGTGACCGAGGTGTAGTGGAAGTGGATCCTCTCTAAAAGCCATGATATCCTAGGGAATGTCTAGCTGGTGTATGATGGTGCTTTGCACCAAATGACACCGACCCCGCTGGTCTCGCTGGGGTCCTGCTCCGACCCTCGCTGAAAAGCTCTTCCTTTGCTATGATGGCCTTATGGATAACATCATGCGAGGTTTGAGGCATCAAAATCCTAACCTTTGCACGAATTCTAACATTAAGGCCAAACACGAACCTATTGGCCTTAAGTTTTTTGGAATTCAGATGCAGAGCATATCGAAGCAACTCCCTAAAATGGGCCTCGTAGTCGGGCACCATACGACCGTCCTGCCACAAGGCGTTGAACTCATTGATTTGGTGCTCAATGAATTCTCCAGATAGATACCTCTCCCGAAACCATTCCTCGAACAATTCCCATGACACATCTTTGACGACCATGTTCAATTGCGGCATGAGCATCTTCCACCGTAGAAGAGCGCTCCCCTTCAGTTGAAAGACCGCCCTACGAACCTTCATGCTGGAGGTCGTAATTGTGAAGCGTGAAGCACATTTCTTTGCTCTCCAGCCATGCCTCTAGGACTGAGTTGTCCATGACACTCGTGGACTTGAGAACTTATCCCTCTTGAGTTCTCGGTGAATGCTAATGGTACTGGCTGGGGCGCGCTGTGGACCCTTAGGGGTACATGCGCCCTGGCCTCATCTCATTACAGATGGTGAATCAAGGCCTTTGACATTCCCTGGAAGGACCTTGTCAGACCATCATCATCCCTTACAACAATTGAATCCAGCCCAAGGACTTGTACTTCTCCTTGGGGGTTAGACTCCGAGGGCGCGGTCACTTCTGGAAATGTCACACCTCCTTCCATGACACAACGTGCGAACCTCTGTGGCATCCTCTAATCGAGATCACCCCATGGACACGTTAAAGTTTTAATTAGCACTAGGTTATTACTCAAGGGTTTACTTCAGTGGAAAACATTGTGATCCATAGTCGCAGGGTTGAACCCGCTTTGATACCATATGTGACGTCCCTTGACGTTACGACTACATGTGATGCAAGC
>ML790985.1:70509-81593 GCA_009831015.1 Picea engelmannii
TTACTTATCACGTCATTCATATTTAGTCTGACCAGGTCCTAAGGAGGCATAATTTTCTAGGCACTAGGTTTATTAACTTATCATAGTTAAAATCACGATGCGCCCTTCAGGGCGCACTATGTGCTCCAAGGGTGCCACTCACCTCTTTCTGTTTTCTTTGCGCGATGTGCCCTTCAAGACGCACTACGTGCTCCAAGGGTGCCACTTGCCTCTTCTTGTTTTCTTTGCGCGGCGTGCCCTTCAAGACGCACTACGTGCTCCAAGGGTGCCTCATGTCTTGACTAAATTTGGTAGATGTCAAACCCCTGGAGTCAATACTCCACCAGGTGATCTTGTGGGAGACTAAGGGCCTCTAAGGAATAAGGCCCCTTTCTTATTGCACGCACTTTAGAATCATCGTGAGTGACTGCCACAGTCTTCCCTCATGATATCGTGGGTCTTCTCGAACTAGGTGATCATTAACCTACAGTTCGAGCCACGGCGGGAGTGCTAGTAGGCTGTGGCAGGGCTGCTGCCACACCTCTCCCTCAATGTCTCTGGTTGTCATGTGTGACCCCTCTACTCCAAATGTGAGTCTAGTCGGCAAGCTATCGTCAGCCTGCATCCATCAACGAATCATGTCAAAAATAATAATCAATCATCATAACATCTAATCATATGTACATATGTCACATCAACAACATTCAAACCCTAACAGTCCACTCCCTAACTCGATCCAGAGTCCAAGGGGTTTCATTGATGCCTCTGCATCCTCAATGTCTAGAGTCCTGCACACTCATGAGAACTCAGTCAATAACACCTGTCTATGTAAATACAACAAAATAACATATCATCAAATCTGCAATATCTCAAAATCATAATAAAAATAACCAATAGTATAATAACCCGGATCACTTGCACGCAAGTGTCCTCAAATAATAAGTTCGCTCAGTGTGTGCAAGAGCGGGATGTTACACTGTGTAAAGTAGGAAATAATCATGATCCACATAGGGTCGTAGAAAATCATTTGGATCCGTTTAACATGAAGAAATACATCCATGAAGACTCACCTTATGCAGAGGTTTTCAGAGGAGTTAGATCATATGATGAGGTTATATCCATATTTCAAAGTCTTCCTCAAGAACAATAGTCATGTTTTCTCAGCTTTCAAACGCACATAAGGAACAATTTACCTAAAATCTTGCAAGAAAAACAAAAGCTTGATCCAACTTCACAGGTGGCACAATCATCAAATCTCAAGCAACATGACTTGCTTCAGGTCAAAACTAAAGAAATGGAAAGGACACCAGAAACATTGTCCAAGGATGTGATAATTGTAGGGATATCCATACCATGTATAACTGATTATGAATTATTATCATTATTCAAATCTTTGATGAAACATGGGCATAAATTTCCTCTGTTATTGTCAAACACTGAAACTCTTGTGAAAGATGTCACAAACCAAGGAGAATTTGATGCACTTGCTCTTCCCATACCATCTTTAACCCCCTAACAATAAGTTCTGATTTACCTTGTTAGATTGTTCAACATAACTTGTATGAAATTTTGGATACCATCCAAAAACATTACCAGATAATCAATAATTCATTGCAGATTATTGATTACAAAGAAAATGAATCCTTTATGGCTAGATCCAAATTTCAGGAATTTATAGTGTGGAGGCAAAATCCCAATGTACCAGGACTTGTTCCTTTTTCAGAAATTGAGCAGGTAAAAGGAGAAATGGCCTTAAAAACCTGGGAAAACAGTCTTGAAGAGAGTAAAAGGTTAGAAAAAGAGACAAAGGATGCTTGTCTTGATGCTCTTTTAGCTGTAGATCTAGAAATGGCAGAAATTGATATTAGTGTTATTCATGCTACACTTGGGAAAGTTGAGATTGAAAAGAATAAAGAAGATCTAAAGAAAAGCAAAGAGAGGGTGAAAAATGCTATATTACAGTTCAATCATGTTGATTTGCAAATTTTAAATGATCTTCTGGTAAAACCACGTTTACAACATCAGATCACTCAATAGGCTGTATTAAAAATTCAAAGAAATCTACTATTGGTGCATATATATATATATATATATATATTTGAATTAAATGCAAATATTGAGCCCTCCAAGTTTGTTATTGAATTATTGGATCTACATGCACAATACAAGGATCAACAAAATCCAAGTGCAACCACGAGCAAATAGAGGAAGAATGAATCCCCAACAAACGAAAGAAATCCCATAAGATGTTCAAAATCTTTGTGATATCTTTTAAGCTTATATTTTATTCTATTTTGAGAACAAAGAATGTGAAAAGTCTAACCACTTTCGGTTAAGACAATTTTTGTATAAATAAGCAGATAAGATATGTAATCAAGGCTTCTTCTGGCCGAATGTAAAAGAGGACTTCTTAATACCAATTTCAAAGAGAAGACATAGATTCTATATTTCATTTCCTTGAGTTATGTGCTTTCTGTGTATTTCCTTTTCATAACCTCATTTCTTCACTCTATGGTTCTAAAAGATTGAAAGACTACAATTTAGTAATACATCCACTGTGGTCCATATAATTGGAATTCTGTTCAGCTACAACTTTTCCCTTGTTATTACCATGAGTAAAACAAGACATGTATATGTGTGGATCTCCTCATTTCAAATAATCTTTTATGATTGATTCTTCATGTTTCTTCTATTGTGGACAAGGCAAGATTTATCAGTATTGGATACCTTACTTTATTTGACAGTTTTGTTAATCATTTCTACTTTTCATCCCCTCAATATTTATAAAAACTCAAAGAAAGAGATATTGCCTCTGTGTTTTCTAATCATTAAATTTATTTGAAGTTTCATCTTAAAACTGAAGGTAGAAAAGCATTATAAAAAACAAATCTCTTAAATTTTGGATGCCTGACATTATTCTACAAGCCTAGAGTAAATCTCAGGACCAACAAGTTAGATGAAATCTGAGTCGAATATTCCAAAGATCCCGAATCTAATTCAATAATCAACAATTTGGACCAAAACCCAAAATTTGAATGGAAAAATGACATTTTATGGTATAAGGACATAATCTATCTAATTCCATCTTCAAAATTTAAAATGAAAGTATTAAAGGAGTCACACAACTCCCCAACAACAGGGCATGTAGGCCTTTTCAAAACCTATTATAATGCACGACAATCATTCTATTGGAAGGGAATGAATAAGGATATTAAAAAATTTGTTGTCGAATGTGACATATGTCAAAGAAATAAAAATGAAAATGTTATGACTCGAGGATCACTTCATCCTCTACACATTCCTGACCAAAAATAGGAAGAGATCTCGATGGTTTTCATTGAAGGGTTAGCCATGTATGACTGGAAGGATCAAATTTTTGTTGTGGTTGACAGATTAACCAAATATGCACATTTCATGGCAGTAAGGAAAATTGAATCAACAAAACAAATTGTAGATGTCTTTTGAAAAAACATTTATAAATTGCATGGGTTTCCGAAGGTTATTGTTAGCGATAGGGATGCAAAATTTAAAGGACAATTCTGAAGAGATTTTTGCAAACAAACAAGAATATCCCTTAATATGAGCTCAGCCTACCATCCACAAACAGATGGTCAGACATAAATTGTAAATAAATGCTTAGAAACTTACCTTCGGTGGTTTGTGACAGATAAGCAAAATAAGTGGTCTCAATGGTTACATTTAGTCGAATGGTGGTATAATTTTACATATCACGCTTCTGCTAAAATGACCCCATTCCAAGCCTTATATGGTTTTGAAACACCCAAATGGAAAGAGTTTGCACTGATTGACATTAAGGTCCAAGCARTAAATAATCAACTAGAGGAAGAACATAAAATCATCAAAATATTAAAAGAAAACCTAGCAACAACTTGKAATCGAATGAAACAACTAGGAGACCRACATAGGCYAGAAAGAGAGTTTGAAGAAGGCGATTGGGTGTTTGTAAGACTCCAACCCTACAAACAATTATCCCTTAAGCAACAAGGGAAGAACAAATTGGATCCCAAATTCCATGGACCTTTTGAAATTAACAAAAAAATTAGCGAAGTAGCTTATGGATTGGAATTGCCAGACARTTGTCACATCCACAACGTCTTCCACATCTCATGTCTCAAGAAGGTTTTTGGGCAAGCTCAACCAATTCAAACAAAAATCCYTGAATTCGATGACGAAGGGAKAATTATTTTATAACCAGAAGGTATTGTTGCCACTAAGGAAAAGGTGTTAYGTTCCAGAACCATTAAGGAATATCTCATCAAATGGAAAAACCTTCCAGAAGAAGATTTGTCAYGGGAATCAGAACAATTTCTCCGACAATACCCATCTCTACCCTTRTTTTGAGRACAAAACAAAATCTTAAGRGTGTGGCAATGTTACRAACAKAAATACATAAATAATAATAATAATAATAATAATAATAATAATAATAATAATAATAATAATATAATTAAATAAATTAAAAGATCAAGAGGCATGTACCTCTTCATGATCAAGAGGCACGTACCTCTTCACCTCATGACCAATCAATGATATAAATAAATCATCACAGGAGTGATTGTAACATCGTATATTAATCATTTATCAATCATTATCTAACTCATAAATATTTTGTCTACAAATTAATAACAACTCTTATGTTACAACTCTTCTCTTACATAGCAATTTGCCATTCAAAAGCAACATTGGTGACCACCATCTAGAGTGTTCATTTAAAGAGAGACCTGACTTAAGTGAATCACCTTTCAAATAAAACTTTGACTAGATAGCCTCCCAAGGTTTCAATGGGCTTTTGACCACAAAGTATCTTTTATCTCAACATGGACGGTAATTAACAAATTTTGGAAGTTAAAGGTTTATCTGTTGATCGAAGATTTTGGCTCTTGATAATGCACACAAGTCCATTGGGTTCAAATCCTTGAAAAGTGAATCCCACCCTTTATTTGCGGACCCCTCCAATGTGTGGCGCTAACTGTTGAATTCAATTTAAGGGTTTTATTGTTTTTATATGTTTTTTTTTCAAATACATAGATTAATATATAATAATTAAATTATAATAGTATGAGAGATTTAAAATACAAAAGGAATTGACACATAACATTAAATAAATCTAAAAGCACGAGTGATCAATGCCACTTTGTGCTTACAATATCATAGAAGAATTGGAAATGAAAGATAGCTAAACATGGCCTAATTCCATCATTGTTCTATTACCAACTTGGTAGAAAACATAAAAGATAAGAGTAAATGTTAAAAAATAGTTCGAAAGCACAAATTCATGGTAAAATAAAGAATTCATTAATGTAATGAAGGTAGCTCACTTTCAATAGACTTCAGTTTCAACTTTATTAAATCAATTTGTTAATAGTACCTCAATCTTACTTACAAAATAGCTTGTTTGACAAAATTAAGAGTCTTTTTTAAAATTGAATTCATGTCTTTATACAAAATAAACAAGTGAAATTAGTAGCAAAGCTCTTTATACTTACCTCTTAAAATTGTTTTAATGTAATAGTTATATATAGTTTAAAGTGAAAATGAAACATTTGAATCTTGTAATAAGTAATGTATAGTTTAAAAGCAACAAAGAAGTGACATTGACTACTGCATATTATACCTTCCTCTTAAAATTGTTTTAATGTAATAGTTATATGTAGTTTAAACTGAAAATGAAATATTTGAATCTTGTAATAACTAGTGTATAGTTTAAAAACAAAAAAAAAGTGACATTGACTAATGCATATTATACATGCCTCTTAAAATTGTTTTAATGTAATAGTTGTATGTAGTTTAAAGTGAAAATGAAACATTTGAATCTTGTAATAACTAGTGTATAGTTTAAAAGCAAAAAAGAAGCGACTTTGACTACTACATATCTTTAAAAGTCCAAGTAGAATTAGAGAGATCTAGGCATTAGTAACTATTCATAATATCACAAGTATAAATTGAAGTCTTCATATGGCAAATTTAAACATCCTAATTGTTGTCTATACATATTACAAATAGTGAAACCTAACCAATATATATTGTAAACAACTTTGAATATATAATTTTCAAAATTCCAAGGATAAGTAGATCATTATAGTTTAACTTTTTACAAATTTTATAATTTATTTTATGATTAATATTTTCAAAAAATGTAGCTATATTTAGCGAATATCTATTGATCTTTGTAATTGCTAAATCATGTTTGATGTTCGAGTTGTTGTATTTGCTTGGCTTAGATTGTCTATTTGAGGAAATGATAATTTTTTAATGAATCCTAGGTATTTTTAATTAATTTTAATGAATAATATTTGATTAAATTTAAATAATTTGAATGAGACTTAATGAATTAGAGATTATTTTATAATAATTTAATATTTTTAATTATTATTATCAATTATACCACTTGAACTAAATATCTTTAGAAGTGACACTTGCTACTACATGTCTTTAAAAGTTGAAGTAGAATTAGATAGATCTAAGTATTAGTGACTATTGACAATGTTACAAGTGTAAATTGAAGTCTTCACAAGCCAAATTTAAGTATTTTGTTTTTCACAAAAATTGGAGAAGTTTATATCATTAAAAAGGTGTGGTCAAGACCACTGAGTACAATATCAGTTTCAAAGATGCCCCAAAACTTCAAAAAACTTCTGCATTGTTGGTTCTACAGTGACTAAATCGATTCCCTTACTAATTCTTCTGAGATTTAGCCTACTATTATTCTGAAAAGAGTATAATCGGTAAAATATATTGTTGACACATATACAAAAATAAAACATGGAGATTACATAATGTGATTAATCAACTACCAGGTTCTTGCTTGATGTATGACACTTCTTCTTCCTCCCTATCCTTTGCCAAGGGCTCGTTGAGATCTGGTAGTGGAAAAACAAATGTTAGTGACTCATTCCTTGATTCCTGGCTGAAGCTGCCTGCTGGAGACGACTGTTCATGATTCCTTTCCAAATTCTCAATTTTGGATTTCATCTCCTCATTCTGACTTCACAATGCATACATTTCATCCTGCAACTGACCGATTTAATTTCGATGCTGAGAAAGTGTTTCCAATACAAAAGAGACCATGGAGCTTAATTCTCCCACCCATATTTGTAGTCACTGAAAGTCTTCTTCCTCTGGATCCTTGATTTCTCTACCAAGACCTCACTTTCCACCACTTCCGTCCCAATTCATGTTAACTACGGTGAATCACCCAGGCTCACCAACTTCGAGTACCATCCCTCTTCCTTCTAAGACGCACAAGGAGAAATTTCCTTGAATTACTTTCCACCCCAACACACAAAGCAATCGACCCAGGACAATTGAACCCTAAGCAAATGGCCACCTTTCCCACCACTGAAAACCCACCAGAGCTGCAATTCTACCAATACTCCTTTTTCCCTTCTCTCCATCTGCTGCTACTCCAAATTTATCCAATTCTCCACTGCAAAGCCACTCAAATTAATAATTTGGATGAATGTACCCTGATCCATTAATTCGCACCATGGCCTGTGCCTTCTCAAGCTAAATTAACCATAGTTGGCTGCCCTTCATTATCTCAAAAGATCGTTTGGTGATAAATGAATTTCTCTAAGCCAATTGTCTAAGCCCAGGACGTACCATCCCATTGTCCGCCAGAAGAAACAATCCACACCAGGATTCCATCTCGTCAGAGTTCATGTACCTTCCACTCGAATCCATTACCCGAAAGGATAGTCTCGCACGCACAAATCTATTTTCTTCCATCACACTTCCCATCCTCCATCTTATCACCTTCCTCGAATGTGAACATATGCCACGAGACCACTACCACCTCACACGCGTCAACCATGCAGGAGCCTTGAGCGAGGGGAAAATAATGGGCCCTTGGTCATGGCAAGGGTGCATATGTCTCCTCACAATTGACCCCCAAGAGACCAGGGGCTTTGTTAATTTCCCGATTGGCAAGTTCATCCGCTTCAAAATTATTATGCCTATAGACATGAAAAAAAAACATTTGAATATCACTCGAGTGAAGTTGAATCTGATCCACAATTTTTTTTAGCGAAATATCCTTCAACGAGGAAGCTGAGATCATAAGACTGATAATTATTTTGGAGTCCCCAACCACATTCAAAGTCTTGATTTGCTTATGTTTGGCTAACAAAATTCTTTGGAATAGAGCGCAGGCTTCTGCTCTATTATTAGTTTCGATTCCCAAATTCCAATAATAGTCCAAGACTTTATTTCCTCCGGGGTCAAAGAGAAACTCCCCCCCNCTGCGGCTAGGATTTCCTCAACCGTAGACCCCTCTCCCTTTCTGCGTCATATTTCAAGCCTGTAATCCTCTTCTCGGTGGTGTTGGTGCCAAGGCGGCCTCGATCATGTTCTCTTTGGAGTGCACACATTTTTTTATGATGAGGCGATCACTAGAGATCTGTTTTTTCTTCAGCTGTTTGAGGGTGCCGGGGTTCATGCTGACACTAGCCGCAATTTTTATGGTGTTTCAGAGAAAATCCGATGCTTCAGAAAGCTCTTCCGGGGGTGGGGATTGTTTGATCCCTGTTTTTTGTTGATGGCTGCGCCTTCTAGTGGGTGGATCTGGTTTTTTATTTGAGGTTTCTATGCTTCTTCTGGTTTGATGTGTGTATCTAGGTTTCTGTTTCTTGATTTGGAGCCTTTCGACGAATTTTTTCCTTTAATTGATCCATATCCGGTCTGTTGATAGCTGATATGTTTTTTCTCTCGGTCTTGGTCAAATGTTGATGTTTCCATGGGTGTTCATGGAGGTTTTGGGCCGTCTTCACTAATGTCGGTTTGTTTTTGATGGTTGCACCTTCTAGTGGGCGGATCTGGTTTTTTATTTGAGGTTTCTATGCTTCTTCTGGTCTAATGTGTGTATCTGGGTTTCTGTTTCTTGATTTGGAGCCTTTCGACAAATTTTTTTCCTTTAACTGATCCAGATTAGGTCTGTTGATAGATGATATGTTTTTTCTGTCGGTCTCGGTCAAATGTTGATGTTTCCATGGGTTTTCATGGAGGTTCCAGGCCGTCTTCACTAATGTCGGTTTGTTCAGGGCCTGATGCAAAGTCAAGGTTTTCTCCATTACTTTGATGGTTAGGGAGTCCCCGCGCTCCTCGTGGGTTATGGAGTTTTGTGTAGAGGATGTTGGGGTTTCTGTTCTTCTTTGTTGTCTTAGGTCAGAGCTTTGAGGTCCTTCTGGGTGTGCACTGTTGATTTGTTGCCTTTGGTTAACACTTTGAGGTCATTTTGGGGTATGCAGCTTCTGGTTTCTTCTCTTATGTGGATGCATGACTCCTTGTTTTTTCCCCTCCAACTCTGGTCCTTTTGGGGATTATTTGCCTCTCTGGCCTGGTCAGTCCAGGTTGTTTTTGGGGTCCATCTCTGCTGCTTTTTCATGGCTACATTTTTCTTATGCCTTGATTTTGAGGATTCCCTATGGTTTGGGGTCGCTTTTACATGGCCATTCTTTGTTTCTTTCCTCCTATTGGAATGGAAGGTATTTTCAATTAAATGCATGTTTATCCATGCATTATTCATGTAATTTTTATTTCTCTTAATAAAAATTACGTTTTTTCCTAAGGAAAAAAAAATATGTGACTATATTTAACTTTCAAATCTATTCATTTTTGTAATTGCTAAATTATGTTGGATGTTCAAGTTGTTGTATAGCTTGGCTATTCACAAAATAATAATTTTTAATGAATCTTAAGTATTTTTAATTAATTTTAATGGATATTATTAGATTAAATTTAAATAAGTTTAAGAAGACTCTAAAATATTTAAACGAATTTAAAACAAAACCCAATAATATAATAATTAAAAAAATTAAGTCCAATAATATTTAATGATAATTTGAAAATATATGTTAAACAAATAGATATTTAATTATTATCTTTAATATAATTTGTACAACTTCAACTAAATATATATTTTATTTTATTTTTATTAATAATTAATAAATAAATACCCAATTGTATAACAAATATCGTACATATATTTAATGTTACTTGCAGTAAGTTGCAATAAAACTTACATTGAACAAACAAAACGAGGAGATGTCTCAGGCTCAAACTTAAATGTAAATGTTACTCAATTGCATTTAGTAGGTGGCCACTTTAGGCCAATGCTTAACAAATCGAGGGTTGATCTAACACAATGGTAAGCATTTAAGGCCTTCATTATATTCGATTGAGATTAATCTCTGGTTTTGTTTTCTTAAGCATCCAATCTTGTTTTTCCAAATTGAGAATCAAGTATATCTTGAATCAAAATTGACAATCAAACATATTGAATAATTGCAGGATGGAATTAAATAAGATGAAAGCTAATTACTCATCATATTTTATTGATTTATTAATGTAACATTATTAAAAAAAAATTGCAACTCTATTTTTTTCTAATTCATTTTATATTTTTAACAAATATTTGTTAAATTATAATTTTTTTTATCAAATTGAAATTTTTATTAATTAAAAATTAAAATAATTTAATAATTTTTTTTTTTCATTTTTCAAAATTTTAATTTAATATACAATAGATGTAAAATATTATAAAAACTTTTAATATATAATATATTTGAAATATCATGAAATTTTTTAATATAGAATATATCTAAAATATCTAAAGAAAATAATAGGATTCACTTAAGGGACTGGAATTCCCACCTTAAAAGTCTTTACGAGTTCCCTAATGCCATGGACACCATTCCTATTGTCCCTACAAAGGAATAAGTTTTTTCTTTAGATGACATAGAGTTCGGGGTTAAGTGACTTGCAAATGGGAAAGCTAAGGACATTGAAGGCTATCAAGATGAATTTTTAAAAATCGAATGACCAATCCTTATCCCTCACATACATAAGCTCTTCAATTTAGTAGTCAAGTAGGGCTTCGCTAAACCCTGAACGCAAAGCCTCATTGTTCCTATTTTTAAAAACGGGGATATAAACATTCCCTCTAATTATAGGACCATTATGATTGACCCGATTTTAGCCAAGCTTTATGGAATTATTTTGGAAAAGAAGATTAACCTTTGGCTAGAAAGTCATGGTAAAAGAGCTAAAGGCCAGGCCGGGCTTAGGAGATATCATTCAACTGTGGG
>ML790985.1:82449-92878 GCA_009831015.1 Picea engelmannii
CTATCCCATCCTCCTATTAGAAACAAGCCTCTCCCCCATTGAGAGCATTGCTATGACTAGATACCTAATGTATAAGAACACGTTAAACAACATGGAAGACAAGAGGCTTCCTAAAATTGCTTCAAAATCGAGTCATAACCACCATCGACTCAAGTGAGGATGGCATAAATATGCCCAATCTTGGCTAAACTATTGGGGAATCATGGAAGACACCATTTTGCAGAATAAAGATACTATTAAAAAAAAGGTCAAATTAAAATTTAAGGAGAAAATGTGGTGTGGTAAAGAGTTAGAGGAAAAAATAAAATTGGGGTATTATAAGGATGTACTCAACCCTAATCTAGAAGATCAAAATTATCTATCTGTTTTGCCAAGTGCAAAGAAAAAAATAAGCATTGCTAAGGTAAGAACAAATTCTCACGAGCTCCATAGTGAAACTGGACGTTGGTCAATTCCTAAAACGCCATGGGATGAAAGAGTGTGTCACATTTGTGACATTAAGAAGGTTGAAGGTGAAAAACACTTTCTCTTATATTGTCCAGCCTATACCCATATTAGATCTCATTTTCAAAATATTTGTCACACTACCAACCTTCCGAACCTCTTAACTCAACAAAAGTATGGTGATCTTGGAAAGCTTCTCTTAATGCTTTTCGAGCACATAAACTATAGACCAATCTCTTAAGTAATCACTTACCCTCTTAAGGTCCGATAGACCAATTCGGTCTTAGTGGACGTTAATCATCACCATCATCTTCATCATAAAAACTTTAATGTATTATTGTAAAACGATACTAGATATAATAAAAAAGTTTAAGGCTTATAAATTCAAATAGTAAGCAAAATCATTCAATTAAATTATGCATAAATTTAATGTAATTTAAGTTTTGATTATTGATTATTAGGATTGGGAGTTACACCGAGACTAGCGACTCTGTCACTCGTGCATAATATGGAACCAAATGAATGGTTGCTACTTTACTTTTGAAGGATGAATGGTATAAACTTAAATAGATTCGGGGTAAACTCCTTTTCGTCATATTGTTGGTTCAACAAAGGGTCCTTAAATCGTGGATTTATCGACTTCTGGTTCTCAGTCTGGATATGCGACTTCACTGATACGAAATTAAAAATAAATAAAAAACAAGTACAGTCCCCGGAATTGAGGAGATTTTCCCGATCTCCTTCGTGCGAGAATTATGAGAGCTAACGTCGATGGGGTTAGAGAATTACATCAGTTATAGTTTATGAAAAGATGTTTTAATAGTAAATTATTAAAGAACTGTGATAGATATTATTTTTTCAGAACATTTGCGAAGAACTGTGATAGATATTATTTTTTCGGAACATTTGCGAATTGGAGAATGTTTTGGATTTTTTTATTTTCTTAAATAATTTTTATTTCTTACAATTATATTTAAAACCACATAAAATTAGTCAATTCATACACATCAACCAATTAAAAAATAGAAATTTAAATTTTAGAAATTAAATTTTTTAATTTTTTTTTTAATTTTTAAAGTATTTAATTTAATATTTAAAGTTTACTACACTTTAGTAACTTTATGATTTTTTAAAAAAAATTTGCAAACTAATTAAAGTCAAACTAGTTTGACCTAAAATCAATTACAATATAACATGTCTTTGGATAGGTATAATAAAGGTTAATAAGTTGAATTGATTTCACTTCTCGCATGCTTCATTTTCATTTGATTAGTCAAAGATTTAATTAGTATTATCCCTAAATCCTTCTACATAGTACTTCCATGCATTAAATGGTTTCTGTAATTTAAAGGAAGCATGGAATACTTGAATTACACAAATCCAAACTTCCATGCAGTAAATGGTTTCTGTAATTTAAAGGAAGCATGGAATACTTGAATTACACAAATCCGTGATGAAGCTTCCTATTCCCTTTTGTTCAGCTTTGAGATAAATACATAGAGGAGTGCTTTTTCCGTGACTGGTATCTTAATGTTGTTTTTCACCACAACTTTGTTTATGCATGGTACCAACCCTAAGGAAAGCTTTCTTTTGCTTCAAGAGTTAATTAACAAGTATAACATGTCAACATATGGTGTGAATGTGCCATCTATTTTGGGAATGGAAAGCTTGCTCTCTTCTGCCACTTATATTGTGTTATTTAAATGTCGGTTGCACTCTTTAAGCAACTATTTAACATCCTTCTCTAAGGTTTTGGTTGTGTCCTTCCAATAGTTGATGTCGATGCCTATCTGGGTGAATGCCTTCACTTGTGGATGAGGAAAATTGGGTGAAACCTCTATGAGTTCCTAGTGCCATAAGATCAAAGTGTCTACACATTTCTACCACCCTCTTGCAAAATTGGGCCATTCCTCCAGGGGGGAGGCTAGTATCATTGCTTCATTAAAAATATATTGGATATCAAACACAACTTTGTAGAAATCCTTTTGAATTAGTGAAAGCTCATTGTGGATTTCCAGGGCGTACTCAATGAAATCACTTGCGCCATACTTTGTCTTTTTGTAATACTCCAATTGATTTTTTATCTAGGCTATCTTGGCTTTATGCGCTTCTATTTTTTAGGTCACTTGAGGACTTAAAGTTTGTTGGCTTGAGTGGTTCCCACAAATGATATGTCGGTTGATACTGGGTCCATCCTCCCCACATCCAATATTGTGGTCTTGGTGGTTTCGGTTATGATTTGATTGGTGATGGTCTTCCTTTTCTTGTGTGCAAACTAGACCACTTACTTCTTCTTATCAAATGTGAACAATTTTAAGCATGCAACTTCATCATCAATTGGATGTGCTCCATCAATAAATTATTGAAAGCCAAGATTATTTTGACCACAGGTGTAAAATTCTTCAATTGTTCCTAACTTAGGGGGAATGTTTGATTGTTTACCTTGTGGTTTTTAAAAGTTGGTTATTGTTTCTTCATGTCAATCTATCGTGTCTTTGCCTTGGCCCAATAACCTTCCACTTGGCCAGATGATACCTATGAATTGGCCGAGGGTTAAGTGGAAGCTTTTGCTTTCTCAGTGTCAATGATCTTTGTTGGGGTGTCACATAAATGATTTTCCTCCACTTGCTTCACCTCTATTGCTTTTACCATTGGAGTATCCATCATTGTACCCTTTTGAGTCTGAATAGTTTCATCTTTCTTAAGCATTGAGGCTTATGCCACTATAGTTATGTTTTGGGTGCTCCTGGAATTTGTTTTCATGGCTCAATCTCCATTATTGTTCTTTTCCTTTCTAAGGCTTCTTCGTAACTTAAGACTCCCCTATTGAACTCTTATTCAAAGTATTCTTCATTCGAGTAAGGTTGTCCCGAGGCCACAATGGTTCTATGATTTGCAACAACTTTCTTAGAATCATGCAATTTGAAACAATGTGTTTTAAACTTGTATTGGTTTTTTTTTCCAACTTCCATTAATGCATGAACAACATTTTATAAGTCACATATTATTATGTTGATAATATATATGAGACAACCTTTCTTTTGTTTTTTAGTTGATACCCCATTAAAGCCAAAACGAATGGTTTGGTAGGCAATCTCTATGTGCACTAATATGTACTTTGACAAGGCATGAGGTGCTTTTGTGGCACATATATCTTGATTTAAGTTGCCTTCTTGTTCATATACCAATATCCCGTGGTCTCGAAAACCTTCACAATTAGCTTTTTCTTAAAGTGTGGGGAACTTTCATCCAAAAATCAATTTGTATATTGGGGCCAATAATTGATCACAAATTTATTCGTAGTATATGGTTATTTATGTTCCACTGCTAGATTTAGGGTCCTTTTTCAATGTTTAAAATGTCGAATAAAAGTTGATTAATACTATACTAAACATCAACTAAACCTTAAGAAAGTGTTGTCACATTCCAAGCATTAATATCAAAATGGTAAGTCTAGCCATCTCATGTTTATAGGATTGACCTCTCTACATAAGTAAACTGCCTATAAACTTTATATGGGTAGAATTGGGAAAAACATTATTTTTAAAGGCCCTTTAGAAACAAGGTGAAATAATTTCTTAATAGTTGGTTAGTATGTTGAAATTACTAAGACAACTGAGAGGGGGGGGTGAATCAGTTGTTACTGTGCTTAAACAATCTTATGTCTATTAAAACATTTTTTCAATCTTCTCCAAGTGGCCATCAAGATTATACAAGATATGAACAACATAAATAATAAACATCAATCACACATATGATATACACAAAGACAGATTTTCACGAGGAAACCCATAAAGGGAGAAAACCTCTTCTTCTTCGAATGATAGGCAGTCTTTTATGTTCTGTACATCATCTATCTTTGAGCACCAACTCAAAATGAGGCTACCACCTCTCTTTTACAAGCTGCAAGTTGCTAAGAGCACCAAATCTCTGGTTTCTTTAGCACCCACTAGAAGGAAGCACCAACTCCTTGAGTCTTCCAACACCAACTGGATGGAATCACCTGCTTCCACTTATACATGCACCAACTTGCATACAAAAAACTCTGTGTTTTCCCTAGCACCACCCTGCCACCCTGTTTTCTAGCCACAACTAGATGAAATCTACAACTTCCAGTATTCAAGCACCAACTTGAATAATAGAGGACTACAGTCCTCCCTAGCACCTCTCTACCTCCCTGATTATAAATAAATGATTGAATAACCAACAATACAAATATATCAATTCTTACCACTTCTTCTCAGTTCTACAATTCTTCTCTGCTTCACTATTCTTCTGTTCTGTTCATACTTGACTTGACTTGCTGTCTCTTTCTATTTGTTCTTTCTCTCTTCCTCTCATGCTCTTTGGTATGTGTACATTTTTCTCTCTTCACCTTTTCTGTTCTGTTCAACTTCTGTTTCTCATCTCTGAGTTTGATCTCACACTGTGCATACTGTGATTTTCCTTTCTCCTAGTTCAACTCATTATTCCAGTGAGAACAACCAACCTAACTCAGTCATGACCTTTGTCTTTTATAAAAATGCATCAATTTTGTTACACCTCGCCTCTCCAAGAGAAATTGCCAATCGCCCAAGAACTATGATTCAGTTCTGCTAACTGAATCGTAGCTGATCAATAATCTATGAAGTGCACCAGTAACCCTTCGATCAGATAGCCGAGATAATCAATGCCATTGGATTAAACACGCAGAGACTTGTTGATTTATCAAATATGTTCCTCGTGAACTTTACCTACGTGAACTAGCACCGAGAGTGTTTCTCCCCACATGCCCACTCGCTGTGACCATATGCCAAACAAAATTCGTTTCACGATTTCGCGTTTCGGGTGATCGACTGTGAGTCACCTCAATTTTCCCAACTCACGAAACTTCGAAGTGGAGCCTAGAAACACTATCTCCTTCCCTTCTCTTCCGCTAATGTGACCACTAGCTATGACCAGGGGACAAGCAAGAGGGGTGAGTCATGATTTTGCATATCGCGAACTCCTGCTATGAGTTTCCTCGAAACTCCCAACTCGCGAAACTCTGAGGTGAAGCTTAGCAACATGTTAACTCCTTCGTCGATGTGACCATGGCTATGACCAAGGGCCAAGCATTCAAGCATTTCGCAACTTCACGACTCGCGATGTCGGAGGTTAGAGCACCTCCCTTCTTCCCATTCCCGAACTCCTGACTTCAATCACCTCAGATCAACGGTTTGAGATTTCCCATGACTCAACAGTCGTGATCACCTTTTACATTTCGGGATTTCGTGAGTTCCTGTCTGACGTGGTCCTTGCTGACGTGGTCTGCAGCTGTCCTTGCTGACGTGGATCTCCTCTCATGGCACATGTTCTTCTCCTGGATCTGACGGCCCATTTTATTCCTCGATCCAACGGTCAATATCTCCTCTTCGCACTCTGACTTCATAGATCAACGGTCCATATCCTCGGTGATCTGATGACCCAGATCATTTTGCGACTTCCTACAACTCTCACCTTTGACTTCTCCAGCTCGCGAGTCAGCGAAATGCTGATCTCTCCCCACATGTCCTCTGTATCCAATGGCTCAGATCATTTCACGATTTCACATATTGCGAGTTCCTACAACTCTCACCTTTGACTTCTCCAGCTCCCGAGTTAATGAAATGTTGATCTCTCGCCACATGTCCTCTGAATCCAACGACTGATCGTCCTTCATGCTCCGATCCGACGGCTAAGGTCTAATCTCCTCCTCTGCTTTCTTTTGAGTGTCCTCGCTGTTGTTCTTTCCATCAATCTTCTGAGTGTCATCGCTGTTGTTCTTGCCATCAATGACAAGCACATTCTTTTCCTGAAAGATATGCCAACAATTTTTGCGGTAGTACGACTGTCGTTAGACCAAAACCTGCGGGTGATTGGTAAACTCATCACCTCTAGAGTTAATGGATCCACGAGAGGCTGTTAGACCATGTCACGAGTCCCAAAGGAGGTGCTGACCACCAAGTCAACAATCGCCCCCTCAGCACCAAATGAGGTACTTGACACCAATTGAGTGGACTAGAACCCGTAACCTTTCACTCTGATACCATTTTTGCGGTAGTACGACTGTCGTTAGACCAAAAACCATGGGTGATTGGTAAACTCATCATCGCCAGAGTTAATGGATCCATGGGAGGCTATTAGACCATGTCGTGAGTCCCGAAGGAGGTGCTGACGACCAAGTCAACATAGTATATAGTTTATTTTAGCTCAAATTGAGTCCATTCATAGTATGGATTTTGTTGAATAACTTACTAATGTGATAATTTTTCTGGATTGAACTATGTAATAGGTTTTGACTAATTGTGGAAACTTACATATGACTAACTTACATCCAGAAAAATTCTAACATTATGACTAACCGTGGAAACTTACATACTCAACTTTACTTATGTTTGCTCCTAATGTTAAACTACTTGGTTGTATCCTCAATAACACAAACATGGTGATAAAGAGGATTAGCACAATCCAACACGTTCCATCTTTGATATATGCATATATCAATCATACCATCTCAAATGTCTAAAACAATGAAATATTATTGACACTCGGTAAAATAAAAATATAAATCTTGCCCAAAAAATCCAAGATGAATAAATAATGTTTCTCGAATATCCAAGTAATAGAAAATGTCAAAATCTCATCTCATTCCACCAAGGGTCATTTTCGTTGAAACCATGAACCCACACTTTGTACGAGCATCTAAATGGAAAAATCAAACTAATGAAAAACCATAGATGATCTGAATCGGATCTGACAAGAAAAATTGGTTATCGACATAAGACTCTAAGATGATCAACACAGGAAAATTTTAAGTCTATGGATGAAGAAGGAGATTGACTTGTTGGCATGAAGGGCCCCATGCCATCACTATTGATGTCCAATTTTGTATGTAAAATATGTAAAGTCGGGCATCATATTGTAAAGAAATAATGAGACTTCAGACCCTTTCCATGTGGGAGAAAAAACAAACAAACAAGAACGAAATGAGTAACAGACTAAAGAGAAGCTAAAGCGTCGAGGATGCCTGACCTTCCAACTAACCTCTCAGTCGACGTAGTCTGCTATAATATGTTTCCCCACATTGGAAAATGGGTTCTTTGGCCATGGATGATGTGGAGAGGCTGCCTAGATGTCACTAAGGAGCATAGAGATGAACAAGAGAGACTATAACTTTCCTAGTGCTGAATAAATAAGAGCCTGGCAGAAGGCAAAAGAATTTTGGTTTTCTCGTTTGGGTTTCCAGGGTAAATTCTGAGTCTATGTGTGATAATTGTTTGTGGTTGCATTGTTCATGAATGTTTAATGCTGTGCACTGTAAATTAATGAATGCCGACATATTGTTTAGCAAAAATATTTATGTGCCAATTATTGTTTGAGCTCGTTCTATATGTATATGGTCTTCATGGGATCATAAGCCAGACTAACAACTCTTTAGCCATATATGTGCATTGATTTTGAGTTGGAAATCGACGAACCTCCTTCCAGGTTTGTTGCTATTCAATTTGGGGTTTCTAATTTCGGTTTTTGAGTCACTGGGCACTTTCTCGACTTGCTGGGGAATTTTCCTTTGCCCAGAATTCATAGACGACATATATATCGAAGTTTGGGAGTGTCGAGGTGTTTATTAGCTGCCCACATACCATATACACATTTTTTCCCATTCATCGGCTACCAAATTCACCCCAAAAAGTTTTCCTCTATCGTCGAGTGCTAAGCCGACTTCTAAAACGTTTTTCATTACCAACGTGTTAACGAGTCTGAATGGCCTGTCCAGTAGATGAGGGAGAATTCCCAATAACATGTCCCAACTTACCTACTCTCGTTTGGTGTGGCGTTTCCCATGAGTTTATGGGCCTCCCTGCCGCTCAAAATTAAAAGAAGAAAAATGGGAAACACAATAGATTACCCCCCAAAGAGTTCTGATTAATCCTAAGGCTAATATAACTGTAAGCAAACTAATCTAATCTAACTAATTCTAACCTATCCTAGGAGAAAAATTAAAGAATGAGTACAACGAAAGATAACACCATCAAAACCAAAAATAGTTCAAGTATTCTAATGATAAATGAAAACAACAATGCTATAGATACATAGACAAATAGTTGTACCATACATCCATAACATCATTTCTATACCCACAAGGAAACATGTGATAACATAAGCAAACAAAACAGAGTGCATAAATAGTTCATACAAAAGAATCCTATCTACTTAGCGAGAAGATAAATGCATAAAGAATAGTCTCCAATACATCCATCGATGTCACAGATTTCCGAAATGCCTGTTGCTCTTTATTACTTAGAAGTAATAACACCATATTTTGTTACAAAGGGAAAAAGCCTAAAATCTATCCTCTGAGTTCTCTTTTATAAGACAAGAGAGAGACTCCTCAGTTCTCATGACTCTTTGTTTCCTTTTCCTTCCATTTATTTTCTCACATTTTGAAAATGAACATGTGAACGTTACAAAGATAAGTGGAACAAACTCTTGAGTGATTATTTTCATCCTAAGGCAGTTTACAAATCATATTCGTTAAAAATAATCATTGAATATGTCCATTAGAGTTATATTATATTCCTTGAAAGTTTCTGGGCATTTCTGGATTCTTCCTAATGGTAAGGATACTTTTGGATTCTTCCCCTCCATCTCACCTTTCCATTGAGCTATTGTTGGCTCGATTTCGTTGCTCGTAGCCTGAGATATGTCTTCTTGAAGTCTGCATAGTCGGTTACTCAATCAAATTTGGGTTCCCTTAGCGTCTTGCATTTTTGGGAAATTTCCACTCAACATCTACCAATATTTGTGATCCCATCTTGTTCTTCTCTTCTCCAGATTCCTATCGAGCTATCATGGGCTTGATTTCGTTAGTAGTAGTCTCAGATATGACTGTTGGAAGTTGGTATGGTCATTTTTACCTCTGAATTCGCGGTTTGTTGTTTTCTTCATTTTATGACACCTTCCGTCACCTTTCTGACCTGTACATATATACCCATGCATTCCTTTTCCCAATACCTTTACAATAAGGTATCACAAGCCTCATTCCGACACATGTAGTGAAAGTTATGGTCGTTTAAAAATTGTCACTCAACAACCATTGATCAAGCCCGTGGGTTAATCTAGACCATTGATTTTTGAACATGGAAAAAGAGAAATCCCACCTGCATAAAAGATCAACACTTAGTGATTAGATATTTTAACCCCCATGGATAGTTTTATTAAGAACCTAGGGGGCATCCGATCCATGACTTGTAGCATAATTTTCTCTAATTTTCCATCTTTTAAGATTAGGAAAATAATTAAAAAAAATAATATACAATAAAATAAAAATAAAAAATAGAAACTTATTTACATTATTTACAATTATTTTCAAATTTCAATAAATAAATAATTACTCATAACCAAAGAAAATCAAAATTAAACTAATCTAGCTATCCCCGTTAATGTAAAAATAAAAACTACCCTACCCCCTACTAGACTTGAACCTGTGACCTTTGAGGAAGAAACACACATTTTTAACCATTAGGCCCATTCAAGTTTGTTATTCATTTAACCTACGGAAATCTAGTTATCCGTGGAAAATAAAAAATGAAATTCATAAAAAATTAAAAAATATTAAATAAAACAAATAATTAAAAATATAAATTAAACAACAATAAAATAAAAAATAAATAATAAATAATAAAAATGAATAAATAAATTAAAACAAAAATATGTTCATTGGATGTAGCTTGGGTGGTTGCTAGGAATGATTGTTACCCTCCCCAACCAGGTTCAATTCCTCGTGAGTGACATGTTGTGCCCTTAAATGGGTCTATAGGATGCTCTTATTGTTGAGCCCCCAATATTCCAAAAATACTCGACCTCCCTATGTTCTCTCGTGGTTTTTTTTTTTTGGGGGGGGTCGATGGACGTATCGAGCACCGATATTTGATGCCGTGAACCACGTGAAAAAAAATTTTAAAACAAAATACAAAATATAAAA
>ML790985.1:96821-116971 GCA_009831015.1 Picea engelmannii
GGAGAAAATCACAAGAATCCTTAGAAAAAGAAGTCTTAATAAATAATCCATCAGTAATAAGAAAACATTCTTTCTCTATGTTAGTTATACAAGGAGAATATGTCACAATAGGGAAATCCAAATCAAAAGGAACTAATCCCAAATTATCCATGGGTGAGGAAGAATTCATTTCATGAGTGTCTAGATCTTCTTCATTAACAGAATGATCAACTTTCAAGTTTTTCTCCATAGCTCCCTCCTCCATTTCTTATGATGGAAAGGATGAAATAGGATAATGAGAATCTGACATAACCATCGATGTGATATGAAGTGTCTCATTATCAACAAGAAATCCCTCCTCTTGATCAACTACATAAAAACATGAACTTGAATTTACTACACAAGAGGTCTCTTTTTCATCTCAAGGAAGACAAGGGGGAATGGAGTGGTGGGAGGACACATAGGATTTTTCCGAAAAATAATTTTCTATTTGATATATATCCCCCAGAGTAAAGAAATATCCAAACATATGAAGTCCACTTGAACCATTAGAATTTTCAACATTTTCATTTAAATCCAAATCAACATGTGAAGACATATTAAAACGTGATTTAGATTTTTCATCCATTGATTCATGTTTTTCATTTGTAAGAGAAACTAAACAGGAAATCAAATCATGGTTAGGGGGCTTATCATCCAAAGGAATTCTATATCAAAGATGAGTAAATTTGATAACAAAATATTGCAGATGTTCATCTTCGTTCTTTGTAAGCTCTATAATTTCTTCACACATTTTATCATAATCATAATTCTCAAAAGCATGCAAAATTTCTTACACAAATTGTTCCCATGTGTGAATAGAGGCGACCGACAAAGTCTTGCACCAACTCTTAACCCGACCTACAAAAGTGAGAGTGAAAAACTTGCAAATGACATATCCATCTGTAATATTGTGAGAACTATAAAATTTCCATAATTTAAAAGCATGTTCAGATGCAAATATTTCACTCTCGCCATCAAATCTAAGTTGTGACAAGAAATGCAAAATATTTTAGGAGGTTTGGGAGGTAGAGTAACATAAAAACACCTACATAAAGGGATATGGGATGGATCCATTAGTGAATAAAAATAAAAATTAATACAAACAACTCTGCAGGCTCAAATTTTCATCTAGCCGTCCTTCTAGTGTCATTTCTGTTGACAGGTCCGAATGGCCTGTCAAGCAGATGAGCGAGAATTCTCTATGGCAGGGCCTAGTTATACCTACTCTCGTTTGGTGTAACGTTTCCCGCGAGTATGTGGGCCTCGCTTCCACTCATAATGAAAATAAGAAAAAGGGGAAATACAATGAACTATCCCCTAAAGAGTTCTAATTAATCCTAAGGCTAATATAATTGTAAGCAAACTAATCTAATCTAACTAATTATAACATATCCCGGAAGAAAAATTAAAAGAATGAGTATGACTAAAGGTAACACCATCAGAACCAAAATAGTTCAAGTATTCTAATGATGAATGAAAACAATAACGCTACAAATACATAGACAAATAGTTGTACCATACATTCATAACATCATTTATGTACCCACAAGGAAACATGTGACAACATAAGCAAACAAAACATAGTGCATAAATAGTTCATACAACAGAATCCTATCTACTCAAATAGAAGATAAATGCATAAAGAATAGTCTCCAATACATCTATCAGCATCACAAATTTCCGAAATGTCTCCTGCTCTTTATTACTCAGAATTAATAGTACCATCTTTTGTTACAAAGGAAAAAAGTCTAAAATCTATCCTTTGAGTTCTCTTTCATAAGACAAGAGAGAGACTCCTCAATTCTCATGAATTTTTGTTTCATTTTCCTTCCGTTTCGTTTGTCACATTTTGAAAATGAAGGTATGAGTGTTACAAAGTGAAGTGGAGCTGACTCATGAGTGATCATTTTCTCCCTAAGGCAGTTTACAAATGATATTCGTTAAAAAACAATCACTAACTCTGTCCATTGGTGTTATCTTTCGTTCCTTGAAAGTTTCTAGGTGTTTCTATCTTTTGCCTGCTAATTAGGATATTTCTGTATTCTTTTCCTTTGTCTCATCTTTCCATTGAGATATTGTTGGTTCGATTCCATTGCTCGTAGCCTTAGATAAGGCTTCTTGAAGTCTGCATAGCCACTTATTCAACTAGATTCGGGTTCCCTCCGTGTTTTGCATTTTTGGGAAATTTCCACTCAACATCTGCCAATATTTGTGATCCCATCATTTTATTCTCTTCTCCATCTTTCTATCGAGCTATCTTGGTCCTGATTTCATAACTCCTAGCCCTAGATATGACTGTTGGAAATTGGTATGGTCATTTTTTCCTCAGAATTCGTGGTCTGCTATTTTCTTCCTTTTTATGTCACCTTTTGTCACTTGTATGGTGTAGGGACCTGTATCATTGCGTTCCTCTATCTGATACCTTTCAAACGAGGTATCACGGGCCTCATTCCAACACATGTAGTGAAAGTAATGGTCATTTAAAATCATCACTCAACAACCATTGATCAAGCCCGTGGGTTAATCTGGATCATTGATTTTTGAACTTGCAAAAAGAGAAATCCCACATGCGTAAGAGATCAACAGTTAGTGATTAGACAACTTAACCCCTATGGATAGTTTGATTAAGAACCCATGCGGTCATGGGACCCGTTGCTTGTAGCATAATTTTCTCTAATTTTCCCTCTTTTAAGATTAGGAAAATAATTAAAAATAAAATAATATACAATAAAATAAAAATAAAAATTAGAAAATTATTTACATTATTTACAAATTAAAAAAAGAAAATAAATAATTACTCATAACCAAAGAAAATAAAAATTAAACTAATCTAACTATCCCTATTAATCTAAAAATAAAAATTACCAAAATTACCCTACCCCCCACTGGACTTGAACTTGTAACCTCTAAGGAAGAAACACACATTTTTAACCATCAGACCCATTCATATTTTTTATTCATTTAACCTACGAAAAATTAGTTATCCGTGAAAACTAAAAAATGAAATTAATAAAAAAAATAAAAATTTAAATAAAACAAATAATTAAAATAGAAATTAAACAACAATAAAATAAATAATAAACAACAAAAATGAATAAATAAATTAAAACTAAACACAAAAATAAAAGACAAATATATATATACAACAATCTTCCCCCCAAGCACAACATTGGACAAAGTCCGTATAATATTTCCTAAGTCCCTAGGCTTCATCATCGAGATATGCACCTACATGTTCTAACTTCACCTCACTATATTCCTCGACGACAATCACTTATCACCTATCAACCCACACTTCCAACTTATAGCCATTTCGCCGACGAAAACTTCATTTCCATTTCACCGACCAATGCACGTCTCTTAAGAAAATTTAAAATAATTAATCTCAAACGATGTGCACACATTTCAAGGAAATAATAAAAGTTTTTTTTTCTTTTCTTTTCTTAAATATTATTTTAAGGCACGTTTTCGAAAAGACAATTGAAATAATATTTCATTTCAAGGTAAGGCTAGGTCTTCATGTTTCATCATCACAATTTTTCATGCTGGTGAGCGTGGTAAAAACGAGTGGATTCACAGATCATGACACCGACGATCCGCTCCCGACCATGTCTTGTGGGAATAATGTATAATAAAAACATTTAACATATTCCACCATTCATGCACACTTTTCAATTATTGTTTAATTAAATTAATATTCCATTAAACCATTAAAATTATAATATAATATAATATAATTATATTGTAATATACTTTTGATGTACATTCCAATGCATTTAAATTAAAATTGGAAATTTGATTTGTTTTTCTATTTTTTTTTTTTTACGTTCATTTATGATATAATATGTATTGTTTAATGGTAAAAAATGGTTAGTTAATTAAAAATACAAGGTTACAAAAATAATTAAAAATATAAATACATTAAATAAAATACATAAAATAAGATATATACATGAATATTTACAAAAATAACAAAATGAAAATGAAAATGAAAATGAAAATTAAATTAAAATTAAATAAAAATTAAATAAAAATAAAAATATGTGCAAAAATAAAATAAAATTCATATAAGAATATTTACAAAAGATAAATAAAATAAAATAAAACAAAATAAATACAAATTAGGAAAATTAGGACCAAACTTATGCAAGTCGGGGTTCCATCCTCCTAGGTTCCACTGGTCAGGGTTCCGCACCTAGGGGCCAAAATTTAGAAAAAGGCTTATAGGGTAGGATTTAGGAAATTAGATGCTATGGAGAGGAGCGAGACATATGGTGACCAAGAATGTGGTGCTTAAGCTGCAGTGAAGTGACAAAGAAGAAGAAAAAAGGATGACACTTCATATGACGTTTTAACGTCACAAGTTACTATGAGCAAAACCTAGACGTTGATTCAAACCAAACACGGACAATAGATTAATCTGGTTAATATACACATCTAAGAGGGCATACACACTTAGATTGCGAGTAGCGAGAATCGAACAGGTCAAAGAAAATGCCTCTACATCAGACCACCGTGCATGCGAGAGATAGCTAAGAGGCATCAGACGACCATACGACAAGCACTCACAACCAGAAAGATGAATGGAATTATGGCGAGGATTTTGGTGAGAGGTAAGACCAAGAGAGAGCCTAATACAAACCAATATGAGGAGGTTCGAAGACAAGATTGCGAGGAAGACATGTCTGACAAATTTGGGGGATTCAAACATTGGGGCAAGTGCAAGCGAAGGTAATTCGATTCCTAATAACAAGAAACCAGGCAAGAATCAAGGTCTAGTTCGTTGACAAGGATCAAGATATTCCCCCATAGGCCTATCAAGACTGGAGCGACCATGTGAAAGAAATGTCTCTGCAAACTTGGTCATGTGCCAAGTCTCAACTCAAAAGAAGGATCAACAAATATGCAATTTAGACTTAGAGTTTGAAACAAGTGCGTAGAATCTGCATATGACGATATAAAAGATGAAAACATGAAGTACAAAAAGGTTAGCATGAAGATGCATAGTTTGAGTTAGTTAATTAGGACATGCAATAAAAAAAACTATGCAGCCACATCAGATCACCAGACACTTAGGAATCAACAAAAGGTCAGAAGATGGCACATCAATTCCATCATACAAATGTCAATGAAACATCATAGGTCAATAAGAATCATGAAGACATTTGAAATCATAAGATCAAAAGGAATAATCAACACCAATCAAAGATAAACATCCATCAAGATAAAACTCCCAACCCCTCAACGTAGGCAAAGAGATAGCATTAGGCTCAAGCAGTAGAGGATTAGACAATAGGTTTGAAATTTTAGTAGGGGGGCCCTTTCCCTTCACTTACAAAAGCAAAATTAAAGGGGGGTTGTTGCGGCCACAACACAACGAACGTTCAATCGACTTCCCTACATTTTTGTGCATTGTGGGTCACAAAAAATCACTCCAAAACATTTTTTCTACATATCTTGTTGTTGAATATGTCCTGTAACATTTTAATATGCCCCGGGCTATCAAATTCGCCTGTGGACTTTCTACTTAGCAGCTATTTGCTAAACTCGACTTTCCCAAGTTTCCCCTTCGCGTTTGGTCATCGATTTTTCCCTTTAACTTTTTATCAGGATCTCAATTCAACTCGTTCGACTGATAAGCATATTTGGTCGACTGAATCCTCCCTCCCTTCGACTCTTGGTCTCTTTTGGTAGGATTGGTTCTTTTGGTCAACCTGACATTCACTTGATTTGACTTGGTCGACCTGAATTTGGTCAAATCGAATTGGTCGACTTGCCTTGTCTCCGACTCAATCGAGCTAATTTTTCTTTCGACTCTTTTTCCATATCGACTTCTGGGTAGTCGAATTCATTATATTTTGGACCGACTCGATGACAACTTGATTGTTCGAGTATTTTCTTGTCAATAAAGGGCCAAGGTTATATTTGTTACAGAGACTTTTGTGTTGGTTAAATGGTGAGACTATAAGACTCTCATTTTTGGATCAATAGATGCTTAGAATTATGATCTCTTACCACTGAGTATGATTTCCATTAAAACAATCAACATATAATTTGTAAGGGATGCCTAAAAAGGAAAATTAAATTGTTGAAAAAATATACATACTACCTTCAACAGGTCATGCTACAACGAAAACCAATACTTGCTAAACAACTAAAAAATAAAAATCATGAGTAGAGGTAGACAACCAATTTATCATTTTATATTTTCCAGATCAAATTGTAAGATAAAATTGGGACAAGAGATGGATTGGTGTGTGTGCATGTGAGAGAGAGGATGATTGGTTTTGGGATTGAATATGATATTGGTTTAGGCTAGTTATGATTGGTTGTATTGGGTCACATCTTTTCTACATTATCCAAAGTTTGTACTCTTGAGAGATGGACCACTATGTCAAAATTCTTTTTTATTCAATTTTAGCCAAAAGAATTGCGAGCTGTACAAAATCAATTTGTTGTTAATATAAGAGAAATGTCATCGAAGGATACCATACTAAATCATGTAATGGACCGTTATATTTTCTTGATATGGATAGATCCATAACGACTACATTCACTATAGTATCAACATTTTATTGACAACCAAAAAAACAAATTTGTGTGTGGAATTATAATAACAGACTATTACTTGCCTTTTTATAAGGTTTTAATACTTTCACTAGAAATCTTGAACAACTTATCACCAAACAAGGGAAATGATGTATCTAGCATGTAACATTGAAAATAGTTTTTCTTTATGGTTGAAGGGATTCTAGGTTTATGTATAAGAAGCTCAATATCTCTGGATAATTTGTGAATGTCAAACCAGGAAGGTTGAACTCCTCGTTGCAAAAACAAGAACACCAAGCCTACCAAAAATAAGAACATCAAGCCTACAAAAGTTCTTTTAGCTCAAAAGTGATGTTCCTTATATACCATGGGCATCACATGGCATTGCAATATTTTATTTATGAAACAAGATGCACCTCCAAAAGATCAACCATTTCACATAGCAGAGACAATTTCAAGGCCCTAGATGTGTAGATTTTAACCTTGTACAATTAGTTACTGCAAACATATTCTTAATAAAATAAAAAAATATACAATGGCACAAACACACACACATTAGACAAAGGTTTTACCTTAGAAACCCAAACCAGGAAAACCAACAACCTGGTTTAAAGCCCCACCTCTAATCTTTTATTCATAATCTATATTCATTGTTTACAATACAATATACATAGGATCACGCGTCATCCAAAACCCATAATCCATTGACCCGGATTAGTCAACAACCCTAATTCCTTAACTAGAATTAGAAAACCATTGACAAAAACCATGTGTCAAAAAACCGTTAAAAACAAACGTAAAAATCACCATTTTTTTTTTGGGGGTACTAACCCAAAACCCCCGCGCAGAGGGTTGAGATGGGGAGCCTATGCCCCCCTATGACCCCCCCTGCAACCCCCGGCATAATCAAAACACTAGATTTCATCATGCAAAGAATATAACGCATACCCAATAACATGTCATAAATTATTATTGCTTGTGTGATGGGAGGAATACTTTAAAGTTTATTATATATAGAATAAATAAGAATACATTTGAATGCCCATAAGACCAAGAGCATATTGTGTCTTTAGTATATGAAAAATGTATGTACAATACAACATAAATTAGACCTTAAGGTTGACATGCATTGCTTGTGGAGGACATGATGGCTAAGAGTCACAACTCACAATCAACATCTCAATGTGATTTAAAATGAAGAGATACAAATTTAATGGTGTTCGAAAGTTAATTTTCTCGATATTGTATATGGGTCACTAGGGATCATCTAATAACAAGACCAAAATGCATGCAAAAAACCTTAATTATTGAATGGATTTATAGTAGCGAACAATAAGAATGTTGGAGATAAGAATTGTCTATATTTGCTGGGAAAGGAATCATTTGTATTATATATCTAATGTTAGGATTTTGAGTGGATTACACCCAAACAAAATTGGTGATACATGTGCATGTTTTTATGGTCAAACCCCTTGCAAAGAGAAATAAATTCAATGAAACATGAGAAATCAAACATTCATTATATCAACCAAACTAAGAGAAATATTATTCAATGGGTAACTAGAGATATTTAACAATATGGATCAAGAAGTAGGATAGCTTTGCAAATTTCAAAGTGTTTTCATACAGGAGAGGAGCCATGTAAACATAGTTGCATTGAAACTCAAATAAATCAGAATATTGGAGCTTGAGAATTCTAATCTTCTAAATGAAACCCAATTTCTGCTTGACTATTTAAATCTACTTTGAAATATTAATACATACCACATAAATATAGGAGAAATGGTGTGTTACTACAACCAATGTAAAACCTTAAAATTCAACTTATAAATTTGGAAACAAAAACCAATCCATTTTAAGTCAAGAGTCGAGCTCTAAATGTGTCATACAAGGTAAGGTTCCAATCTTACTCAAAGCAAAAATGATATTCAACTAAGAATATTTCCAAAATACCCATTGGAGGTTTCTTATATTGTTCTATCCAACCAACATGATTTTATCTTCATTTATAATCAATTGTAGAGACCATGACTCAACCACTACTTAAACCTGCAATAGATGATCCGTAAACAAGGGACTTGTATCCCACTCGGTTCACCAAGATGAATCCTTTGCAAAATTTGAAAATATGTTCTCTATCTTAGTCTTTGACAAAGGGATTTGTCCTATGAAAGGCCAATAGGCCTTTGTTCCTTTGCCCAATACAAGGCCCTCTCTTCTTCTCCTAGATACAAGGCCTTCTATTGATTGTAACCTACACAAAAGGAAATAGAGGACAATGCAATGCAAACTCTTTATTATTGATCTAGGTGGATATTAATGGCCAGCCACCTATTCCATATGCTCAAAGACTAGTTTCCATTTTGGCAATTTTTTTACAGTTTTTTGAGTCCCAAACTTCTGGGGCCGTTTTGAGGCCCTAAATGAAGGTTTTTGGGCTCGACAACGCCTGAGATATTGATGGAGGTAGATGCTAGGCTGAACATAATATGTACTCCTCGATTATACCTTTCCAATGGTGTATTGAGCGCCCCAAACATATATCGTATGCAAGAGTTACACCCTCGGGAAGTTGACGTATCAATTACCCCCATCGGGGCCCATAAACCTTTTGGCGTTTCATCTCCCAGGGTTAGAGTTTTGGATGTTTAGGGTTTTCTCATTTAAGTTTTATGTTAAAAAGGCACTTGGAGGCTCATTGTACTTAACTTCTTACGAATGAGCATAGTCGACACATCTCTTCTCAAAGATAAGCTACCACCATTCTAGCTAGCTTGTGTTTTTGCATTTTATAGTCTTTTGTATTTCAGGAAGTCAATAATAAAATTTGAGATTGACTGTATTATTGTGTTCCTTACCATATCTATGTGTATTTATTTGTTATATCTTTGTTATAATTATTCCTTCATATTGTTCCCCAAAATAATCTGGATCATTGGTATCAGAGTGGTCTGCTCCTTATCATTCTCAGTGCATGTCCCCGACGAGGTCAGGGTATAGAGAATTGGGTCTCGAGCTTGTTTCCCTTGAGGAAAACCACTCTCATATGACAAATCAACCTTACATAGTGGAAGAAAATAGGGATGATGAGACAAGATATCCTTTTAAACTGTTGCTCGAGGAAGCCCTTGCACGACAAAGGAACGAGATGATGGATAATTTCACCTAGATCCTTCGGCAACTACCAACAACAAGGAGGCACCTTCAACCAACAGTCACTTCGAAGGTGCGACACCCTTCAAGGTACAAGTTAAGTTTGATATTCATTTATTTGAAGGCTATATAGACGTCAACACTATGGAAAAATGGTTAAATCTACTAAAGGGTTATTTCTTTGTCCACAAATTTTCCAATAGTGAAAAGATCACCTTCGTGCTCCTTAAGGCCCTTCCCCATGTCAAATATTCGTGGGAGACTTATTGTGTACAACATGTCAAGGATGTGTCTGTAAGTTTTGGTCCAGGACCCGCTTGGGTGGCTTTTGTTGATTCCCTGGAGGAAAATTATTACCTTGTTGGAAGTTATGATGACCAATACATGAGATGGACCACACTGTGCCAAGAGAGAGGCCAAACAGTGCTGGAGTTCACCAATACTTTTCATACCTTGAGAACCAAGCCGGGTATCAAAGACTCTAAGCGACATCTGGTCCTAAAATACCATGAGGCTCTGCACAGGTACATCTAAACTAAAATGAAGTTTTTGGACATCTCGTTGTTGGGAGCCACTTACCGATATGCTGTCAAAATTGAGCAGAAGTTCAAGCAACATAACAAGCGGGTGTTTGGGTCTGCAAATCCACAACAACCAAAGTATGGTAAGGGTGGGACTAAATCTCATTCCAAAGGATATATCAAGGGTGGCCAACTCTGGGAAAACCAATCCAAGCCACCAACAAAGAAGGGTAATGGGAAGTCGAAGAAGGACATTGGAAAATGGTGTGAGTTCCAGAAAATCCCTTGGAAAAATACTGATGAATGTAGCTCTAAATAGTCTTTGTTAGCTAAGATGAAATCCTAAGGGTCAAATGATGACTCAGACTTTGATTTAGAACCAGAAAAGGGAAGATGGATTATTGATGCAGAACCCAGTGTCACCATCTCTACCACAAAAGTCTAGCCAGAGGAATTGGAGGAGCCCGAAGAAGGGGAACACCTTTTCCACTCACAGATGTGGGTGAAGGGAACCCCACTTCATTTCATTATTGACAGTGGTAGACAAAAGAAATTAATACTAGTAGAGGTATTTAAGAGGTTGAACCTGATAATGATGCCACATCCTCAACCATACACCATCGATTGGATCAACTAGGGACGATACATCCGTGTCAACCAACAATGTCGCCTGAACTATGCCATCAAACCCTTCAAAGATGAGGTATTGTGTGATTTTTCCCCCCTTGAAGTTTTTGATGTTATTCTAGGACAATAATATACGTGGAAGCATCATGTTGTTTATGAATCTAGGCCCCGCAATGTCATTATTACTTTGGGAGATCAACTCTATAGGGTACCGCAGGCAATCCTAAACACTGTGGTCTCTTTGATCTCCATGAAGCAGTGTAGAAAGGTGTTCTCTCAAACCATGATATTTTCCCTCTATATGGTTCGATTACAGAAGGTCTCTGCAACCTCCAAAGCCTCTGCACGGGGTCTCTCTGCCCATCAACAACATGTGGACGGAATAATAGAGGAGTACAAAGACATATTTGCCTCGCCTACTGGGGTGCATGTGCACTGTCAGGTAAAACATTCCATTGATTTGACACTTGATGCTCCTCTTCTTAACAATCCTGTATACATGAATTATGTTATGGAGAATGAAGAAATCAAATGCCAGATCCAAGAACTAATTCTGAAGGGCCACATATGACCAAGCTCCTCACCTTGCAAAAACACAATTGTTCTGGTACAGAAGAAGGATGAGACATGGAGACTTTGTATTGATTACAGAGCCCTTAACAAGATCACAGCTAAGAACTGATCCCCAATTCCCTGAATTGATGATCTTCTCGATCAACTCAAGGGAGATAAGTTTTTTAGTAAGATTGATCTAAAGTCAGGCTACCACCAGGTGTTGATTGAGCAAACTGATGTGTGGAGGACAACCTTCAAGTCTAAAGAAGGCCTCTTTGAGTGGTTGGTCATGTATTTCGGCTTGACTAATGACCCAGATACATTCATGTAGATGATGGATGATATATTACAACCATTCACAATATCCTTTATGGTTGTATATTTGGATGACATCCTCATCTTCAACAAAACTTGGGAGGAACATTTGGAGCATATTCAATAGGTATTGGGCACCCTGTGACAACACAATTTATATGCCAATTTGGAGAAGTGTTACTTCGGCATGAAGATAATCTAATATTTGGGATACATCATGGATGAGCAGGGTGTACATGTGGATCCAACCAAGATCCAAGTCATCCACGATTGGTCGGCCCCAAAGACAATGGTCGAGCTCTGTAGCTTTTTGGGCCTCACCAACTTCTATCGACGGTTTGTGTTGGGGTTCTCTCATGTCGCTTGGGCCCTAATCTAGGTGACCAAGGGTGGCTCAAAGGAAAATTTTGTGTGGTCCATGCCCCAATAGAAAGAATTAAAGGATTTGAAATTCCACCTTTTCTCAAGACCAATCCTCATTCTGCCTGACCTGCAACAAACATTTGAGATTGAGACAAATGATTCATATTATGCTATGAGTGCAGTCCTCACTCAACATGGGAATCCGGTAGCCTATAATAGTGAAACTCTATCTGATGTTGTTTACAGATACCCCACCTATGACAAAGAAATGTACTCCATTTTGCAGGCATGTCAACAACGAAAGCATTACATTCTAGGTAAGGAAATGATCATCCACACTGATCACATGCCTCTGCAATTCATGCAAACTCAAGGAAAGTTATAGAATGACCTCCATCGGAAGTGGTCCATGTAACTGCAACAATTCCACTTGAATATCAAGTACAAGAAGGGTAGCACCAACCATGTCACATATTGCCTCAGTCTCCCCCCGTTGGAAACGCTAACCATAGTTCTTAACTCATATGGACATGAGACACATGGATGACCAAAATTATACAATAATGACTCTGACTTCGCTGCTTCCTATCATACATGGAGCGTAGGCAAAAAAATTCCCATATTTCATCTCCATGATGGATTGTTATGCCATCTAATCCATCTCCATGTTCCTTCAAGCGAGCGTGCCAAGCTGATATGGGAAGCTCATTACAGGTGGGAAACGAGACATTTTGGTGTAGAAAAGACAGTGGCAATATTGCAAAATTATTTTTATTGGCTGCAGCTTCGACAAGATGTTCAAAAGTACTTCAGATCCTGTACTGCATGCGCCATTGCCAAGCTCGCCATCAATAAATAGGGGCTATGCACCCCTCTACCTACTTTAGATAGGCCTTGGGAGTCCATCTCGATGAACTACATGTCCGGTCTGCCTTCAAACAAGCATGGGAATGACTGTGTCTCCATGGTTGTTGATCGATTCTCTAAGATGCAAATTTTGGCACCCTACAAGAAGAGCATCCTAGTCGAGGCCACTGCTAAGATATTCTTCACACATGTTTGGGTTAATGTTTTGCTTCCAAAAACTATTATATTTGATCAATACAGTGGGTTACTAAGCACTTTTTGGTCCAACCTATGGTCGGTGATGGACACAAGGCTGACCAAATCAACTGTCTTCCACCCACAGACTGATGGACAAACATAGGTAGCCAACATGATGATTGTTCATATCCCGAGGATGTATAATTCCAAACATCCACACACATGGGATGAAAGCCTTCCTTATGTTCAACATAGCTACAACAGAGCCCTTCACAACTCTATTGGCCATAGCCATTTTCAGGTTTTCTTGGGGTTCCAACCATTTTCCCCCATTGACGTAGCTCTGCCCATTGCAACCACACAAGAAGAGTCCTCCCATGCTCAAACTGAGGCTGATAGAGCAACCAAATTTGTTGAGCACATCCAATGCATCCAAAAACAAGTTCGTTATATTGTGAAGAAATCTAATTACAAGTACAAGCAAAGCCACAATCAACATCGGGTACCGCACAAATTTCAGGTGGGAGATAAGGTCTGGTTGTATTTGCAGAAAGAGTGCCTCACAAGACCCCATTGAAAGTTTTTCCGACTCCGATACGGGCCTTACACCATCACAAAGGTTGTGGGTGAGAATGATTTTGAGTTAAGTATTCCTCCTTTCCTTGGCTTGCACCCAATATTTAATGTGGAACTGCTCTGACCATATTTTCCACCTCTCTTGGACACTTCTGATGCAGTCGAACAATTGGCCCCTAAAAATATCAATCCTTCCTACATCAAATATGTGACACTTGATTGGATCATGGACACCGAGATAAAGGATGCTCTCCAATAGACTATCAAACTCCATCAGGTCATCAAAGCAGGGAAATTTCTTCATCAGGGCAAGTGGCTCACTAGTAGTCATATTTAACTGAAGTTTCCTCATATGATGTGGGAACTTCATGCAATGGATATCGTTGCTTACTAAAGGTGGGTAAATGATCCATGTGGATATCAGTGGCCATTTTGGCCTTTTTTTACATTTTTTCGAGTCACAAACTTCCGGGGCCATTTTGAGGCCCTAAACGACATTTTTCGGGCTCAAAAATGCCTAGAATGCAATCAAAGGCATATGCTAACAAATGGAATATGTAATCCTTTATTATATCTTTCCAACAATGTATCTTGAGTCCAAAACATATATCGTATGAAAACGTTATGCCCTCAGGAACTTGACATATCAACTACCCCCATCGAGGCCCACAAACCTTTTGGCATTTCATCTCCCGGGGTTAGGGTTTTGGATGTTTAGGTTTTTCTCATTTATGTTTTATGTTAAAAATGCCTTTGGAGCCTCATTGTACTCAACTTATTGCGAATGAGCGTAGATGACACATCTCTTCTAAGAGATAAACTACCACCATTCTAGCTAGCTCATGTTTTTGCATTTTACAATCTTTTGTATTTCAGACAGTCATTAATAGAATCTAAGCTTTACTGTATTACTGTGTTCCTTGCCATATCTCTGTGCATTTTTTTATTATCTCTGTTATATTTCTGCCTTCATATAATTCCCCAAAATAATCCATATCAATTCTCGCTAAGCCAACCATTCTCTAATTCTGTCACTAAGAACTCTGTATAACCTATTGTCCAGTATGCTAATTAGGTCTCTTCAAGAGCTTATAGAATTATTGTGAAGACTCCAAAACTGCTTACAAACCTCCTCTCTCTCTCTACCTCTAAATTTTCATTGCTTGGCTATATTGACAGTGATTAGAAAGGATACAATGGTCTGCTAATAAGTATGCTCCGACTATGGTTTCTTTACGAACCCATAATGAACTATTCTCCAAACCAATAACTCTACTCTTAATGGTGAGTTCTCTATTCTTGTTGTTCGAAAACGCTAGTTGGCATGAAGACTGACTAACTAGAATTTTCTAATATTTCAATACTAGTGGAGGCATTCCTCTCAAGCACTGCTACCTTCCAACATTCAAGTCTCTCTTGTTGTTGAGGTTTCATTAACTGATCAATTCATTTAGCAGAATCATCTTCTTGAGCTTGGTAAATTTCATCTAGTGACTTTGTTCAATCGTATATTCCAGAGCCAAATCAATTTTCTTTCAAAAGAAGTAACCATTTATTGAATCCCAAGGAAATAATTGGTTGTTAATGGCCATAATGATTTCTTAAAGCAATGGCCATCAATTCCTAATCCCAAACCCAAACATATTCTTTTAGTGGCAAGTTGTTCTTGCCCGCCATAATCGATTTATTCAAAGGCCGTCACCGATATTTTCCACCATGGCTATTTAGTTTCCTTCAACAAAAGAGAAAATACATTTCTTTATGTCAAGCCCATTTGTTTCCTATCAATGGAAAAATAAATCTCTTGAAGCCAAGTCATATTGTTTTCTTGAAAAATGCCCAAATCCGTTCTTTTGGTATAAATCATTTCCTCTCAACTTCAAAATTTGTTTTTCTTGGAGTGAATGTGAGAGAAGTTTGGGTTGTGTAGGAAATACATTGTGATACAAAATAATGGATATTAGTATGGAGATTTGTCAATAGACAAATCTATACTCAACCCCACACACAACTTGGAGAGCTCACTGTTTGCATCTTTGTCACTGAACTTTCAGACAACAAGGAGTCATGACTGACATTTGCGAAATAAGATCAAACAACAAAGTGATGAGTCACCCAACAAAGAAAAAATCACCAAGAATAGTTGAATCGACCTGAGGTGAAATGAAATTGATCGCAACAAATGCTAATTCGTCCCAACAATAAGAAATCTGACCCAAAAAATGAGAAAAATCACCAAGGGAAGAATTTGAGTGCCCATCAATTGATATAGTCACCTAGGGAATGAAATGATGGTCAAAGTGAAGGGAATTCACTCCAGTTAAATGAAAAATGCCCTAGAGGATTGTAGCTCTGCCAAGCAGGAGAAATATGATCCAGATTATTTTCGGCACGAAATGAGAGCAAAGATATAATAAATAAATGTACATATATATCTCGGATATCCAATAATATAACATAAATATATTAGAGATTCCACCATAAACACAAAGATACAATAATACACAATTTTTTTTATTAATGAGCGAAAATATACAAAGACTGTAAAAAGACATAGTGAAAGACTCGCTAGAATGGTGGCAGCTTATCTCTGAGAAGAGATGTGTCCGCTACTCGCATTCTCAAGAAGATGGTTTACAATGAGGCTCTAAAGGCCTTTTTAACATAAAGAAAATCCAAAACCCTAACCCCGGAAGATGAAAATCCAACAGTTTTGTGGACCCCGTTTTGGGTAGTTTGGTGTATCAACTTCCCGGGGGCGTAACTTTGGCATATGATCTTCGTTTGGGGTGCACGATAGCTAGTTGGAAAGGTATATATGAGGAATACACATTTTTCTATTAGACTCTAACTCTAATAATAGGATGACTGTGGCGAGCCCTAAAAATGTTGTTTAGGGCCTCAAAATTCCCCCTAAAGTTTGGGACTCGAAAGCTAGAAACAAAACTGCCAAGTTGAAACTGCCAAAATGAGTCAGTTGGGATAGGTGGGTGGCCACTGAAATCCACATGGATCAATCCTCCTTCCTTAGGAAGCAATGGTCTCCATTGCGTTGAGTTCCCGAGGAAGAGGGGAAAGCGATTTCTATAACTAAATATTGGTGCGCTGCTTGCTTTGCTGGAGACGTTGCATTGTGGAAGGCTGTTACGAACCTATTGCTGGCAGGGTTGAATTTGTTCAACCAGTCGGGCTACATGAGGTGTCTGTGTGTAGAAGGAATCTTGATCCTTTGCTGCAGTTTTGTCGACCTACTTCTGTTGGATATAAGGTGCTTGGGTCGAGGCTGTAGTGGTTGCGGTATTCTTTTGTTCACCTTTCGAACATATTGTGAAGAAGATGAATTCAATTTTTTTTTAGTATGAGATACTACCTTGTAGCATTGTTTAGGTGGGACAATAGTGGAAATACCTCTGGTATCCTGTAGAGATGAATCCCAGAGTAACAATGACACTACGGGGTCGAGACTCATAGATCGCATGGTGCTTCCACATATATGGATGGCCCAAGAGAACATCACAGACATCCAGTGGGGAAACATCACATAATACCTCATCCTTGAAGGGCTGGATGCCATATGACAATCGACATTGTTGGCTGACACAGAGATCTCGTCCCTGGCGAAGCCACTCGATGTTGTATGGCTACAGGTGTGGTGTTGTCGACAATACCAAATGTTTGATGACCTCTATTGAGATGAGGTTCTTCTGTCTTCTTCTATCAACAATAAAATGCAACTAGGTCCCCTTCACCCACATCTGTGAATGAAAAAGGCACTCCCCCTCTTCAGGATCTGTTGGTTCTTTTGGTTGAATTGTTGTGGTCACGACAATAGCAGTGGGGTCTGCATCGATGATCTATCTTCTATTGGTATTTTCTGAATCATAGTCTGAATTAGGGTTCAACTCCTTGTCTTTGATCTTTGCCACCAATAATTGTTTTGAGTGACATTCATTGGTGTTGTGCCAGGGTATTTTGTGAAAATCTCACCATTTTCTGGTCTCATTCTTCATCTTTGCATGACCCTTATTTTCCTGTGGCTTGGAATGGTTTTCAGGAGACTGTTTGTTAGGGCCATATTTATCATACATTGGTTGTTGCGGATTTTCAGAACCAAACTCCCGTTTGTTCTGGTGCTTAAATTTATGCTCGATTTTGATAACATATCGATAAGCAACACCGAGTGATGAGATGTTGAGAAAATCCATTTCAGTTTGTATCTATCTGTGTAGAGCCCCACGATATTTCAAAACCAAATGTCATTCTGAGTATTTGATACCCATCTTGGTGCACAAGGTATGGAAGGTATTGGTGAACTCAAAAACTGTTTGGCCCCGCTCTTGCCGTAGTGTGGTCCATCTCATGTACTGGTCATCGTAGTTGACAACATGATAATATTGTTCCTTTACTACATCTAAAAAAAAATCCCAAGTGGGATTGGCCCCATATATTCTAGAATCCTCTATGGAACTTTTCTCCCATCAAGTTTCCCACCAATGTTTGACATGGGGGAGAGCCTTAAGGAGTGCGAAGGTGATCTTTTCCCTGTCAGAGAAATTATGAATAGAGAAATAACCTTCTAGCATATTTAACCATTTTTCTAGGGCATCCTCATCTATCTGTCCTTCAAATATGGGAATATCAAAATTAACTTGTACCTTGAAAGGTGGGGTGCCTCCAAAGTGATCTCTTGATGAAGACACACCTGTTTTTATCGGCATGCGTTGAAGGATGTGGGCAAAATTCTCCATCATTTTATCCCTCTGTCGTGTGAGAGTTTGCTCAAGCAACGAATTAATAGAATCATCTCCTTTATCGTTTTTCTTTTCTTCCACCATGGAGTTTTTCTTGGGCGTGCAAGAGAGATTGTCTTAAAGAGAGACAAGATCGAGATCCAACTTTCTATACTCGGACCTCATTGAGGACATGCATTGAAAAGCGATCAAGAGCAACCTGCTCTAATACCACTGATATGGATTATTTTCGACACAAAATGAGAGAGGAGATATAATAAATAAATGTACAGAGATATCTTGGATATCTAATAATATAACAAAAATGTATTAGAAATTCCACCATAAACACAAAGATACAGTAATACACAATTTTCTAATAATGAGCAAAAATATACAAAGACTGTAAAAATATAGAGTGAAATACTTGCTAGAATGGTGGTAGCTTGTCTATGAGAAGAGATGTGTCTGCTACTCGCATTTGCAAGAAGATGGTTTATAATGAGGCTCTAAATGCCTTTTTAACATAAAAAAATCCAAAACCCTAACCTCGAAAGATGAAAAGCCAACAGTTTTGTGGACCTCGTTTTGGGTAGTTTGGTGTATCAAGTTCCCGTGGGTGTAACTTTGGCATACGATCTTCGTTTGGGGTGCACGATAGCTCGTTGGAAATGTCTATCCGAGGAATACACATTTTTCCATTAGACTCTAACTTTGCTAATAGTATGACTACGACGATCCCTAAAAACGTTGTTTAGGGCCTCAAAACGACCCCAGAAGTTTGGGACTTGAAAACTAGAAATACAACTGCCAAACTAAAACTGCCAAAATGAGTCAGTTGGGATAGGTGGGTGGCCAATGATATCCACCCGGATCAAATTATCCAAGAGGAAGGATGGGTATGATTCTTAGGTAAGAGAAAATGGACTCAAAGAGAGAGAGTTCGACCCAACAACAAGAATTGCTAAAATTGAGCATTGAGATTGGAAACTCATCTACGAGTTTGCAACAACTATTTTCTTGCGGCCTTTGATCTTAGAGTTGAAAATAAATCATACATTGTACAATATAGATTCGTTAGGTTTGTTTAATTGCATGGGGAGGACAAAATTATGAAAGAAATCAACCAATACAACAAATATTGAATGCTCACAGTCATGAAGTAACCAAGCAACCCTTCAATATGAGTAAAAGCAGTATCAAAATTGTAGTTTAACATTCATCTTTATAATCCACTAAAAAAACTAATAGTAGCAAATTTCTCATCCAAAATTAACCCACAAACATAGAGCAATTGGAAAACAATTACGAAAAAATGGACATAATGTTTACTCTGGAGCCCAAATGGGAAAACCAACTTCTAATGGGGATCAATATTCTCATTTTGGTAATCTCTAGTACAATTCTCTCTTCCTCCTTGGCCAAAAATACCCATAGCAATTGAGAGTGAAGGAGGAAATAGGGAGGGCTAGTGTAACATCCCCAACTCTATTCCTGGCCATGCCACGTTAAAATTTTGAATTCTAATACCACTTTGTGATGTATTCAGCCTCCTAGCTGAGTCCTGTTACTACATTGTAAAGTCTCCACTACCACAACTTACTAAATAAAGTTATGATATCAATTCTTTCTTCTACAGAAGCAACTCATTGAAACCAACAATGCGCACAACTATCCTTATGCTATGCGCAACTAT
>ML790985.1:133837-153790 GCA_009831015.1 Picea engelmannii
TGAATGTCAAACCAGGAAGGTTGAACTCCTCGTTGCAAAAACAAGAACACCAAGCCTACCAAAAATAAGAACATCAAGCCTACAAAAGTTCTTTTAGCTCAAAAGTGATGTTCCTTATATACCATGGGCATCACATGGCATTGCAATATTTTATTTATGAAACAAGATGCACCTCCAAAAGATCAACCATTTCACATAGCAGAGACAATTTCAAGGCCCTAGATGTGTAGATTTTAACCTTGTACAATTAGTTACTGCAAACATATTCTTAATAAAATAAAAAAATATACAATGGCACAAACACACACACATTAGACAAAGGTTTTACCTTAGAAACCCAAACCAGGAAAACCAACAACCTGGTTTAAAGCCCCACCTCTAATCTTTTATTCATAATCTATATTCATTGTTTACAATACAATATACATAGGATCACGCGTCATCCAAAACCCATAATCCATTGACCCGGATTAGTCAACAACCCTAATTCCTTAACTAGAATTAGAAAACCATTGACAAAAACCATGTGTCAAAAAACCGTTAAAAACAAACGTAAAAATCACCATTTTTTTTTTGGGGGTACTAACCCAAAACCCCCGCGCAGAGGGTTGAGATGGGGAGCCTATGCCCCCCTATGACCCCCCCTGCAACCCCCGGCATAATCAAAACACTAGATTTCATCATGCAAAGAATATAACGCATACCCAATAACATGTCATAAATTATTATTGCTTGTGTGATGGGAGGAATACTTTAAAGTTTATTATATATAGAATAAATAAGAATACATTTGAATGCCCATAAGACCAAGAGCATATTGTGTCTTTAGTATATGAAAAATGTATGTACAATACAACATAAATTAGACCTTAAGGTTGACATGCATTGCTTGTGGAGGACATGATGGCTAAGAGTCACAACTCACAATCAACATCTCAATGTGATTTAAAATGAAGAGATACAAATTTAATGGTGTTCGAAAGTTAATTTTCTCGATATTGTATATGGGTCACTAGGGATCATCTAATAACAAGACCAAAATGCATGCAAAAAACCTTAATTATTGAATGGATTTATAGTAGCGAACAATAAGAATGTTGGAGATAAGAATTGTCTATATTTGCTGGGAAAGGAATCATTTGTATTATATATCTAATGTTAGGATTTTGAGTGGATTACACCCAAACAAAATTGGTGATACATGTGCATGTTTTTATGGTCAAACCCCTTGCAAAGAGAAATAAATTCAATGAAACATGAGAAATCAAACATTCATTATATCAACCAAACTAAGAGAAATATTATTCAATGGGTAACTAGAGATATTTAACAATATGGATCAAGAAGTAGGATAGCTTTGCAAATTTCAAAGTGTTTTCATACAGGAGAGGAGCCATGTAAACATAGTTGCATTGAAACTCAAATAAATCAGAATATTGGAGCTTGAGAATTCTAATCTTCTAAATGAAACCCAATTTCTGCTTGACTATTTAAATCTACTTTGAAATATTAATACATACCACATAAATATAGGAGAAATGGTGTGTTACTACAACCAATGTAAAACCTTAAAATTCAACTTATAAATTTGGAAACAAAAACCAATCCATTTTAAGTCAAGAGTCGAGCTCTAAATGTGTCATACAAGGTAAGGTTCCAATCTTACTCAAAGCAAAAATGATATTCAACTAAGAATATTTCCAAAATACCCATTGGAGGTTTCTTATATTGTTCTATCCAACCAACATGATTTTATCTTCATTTATAATCAATTGTAGAGACCATGACTCAACCACTACTTAAACCTGCAATAGATGATCCGTAAACAAGGGACTTGTATCCCACTCGGTTCACCAAGATGAATCCTTTGCAAAATTTGAAAATATGTTCTCTATCTTAGTCTTTGACAAAGGGATTTGTCCTATGAAAGGCCAATAGGCCTTTGTTCCTTTGCCCAATACAAGGCCCTCTCTTCTTCTCCTAGATACAAGGCCTTCTATTGATTGTAACCTACACAAAAGGAAATAGAGGACAATGCAATGCAAACTCTTTATTATTGATCTAGGTGGATATTAATGGCCAGCCACCTATTCCATATGCTCAAAGACTAGTTTCCATTTTGGCAATTTTTTTACAGTTTTTTGAGTCCCAAACTTCTGGGGCCGTTTTGAGGCCCTAAATGAAGGTTTTTGGGCTCGACAACGCCTGAGATATTGATGGAGGTAGATGCTAGGCTGAACATAATATGTACTCCTCGATTATACCTTTCCAATGGTGTATTGAGCGCCCCAAACATATATCGTATGCAAGAGTTACACCCTCGGGAAGTTGACGTATCAATTACCCCCATCGGGGCCCATAAACCTTTTGGCGTTTCATCTCCCAGGGTTAGAGTTTTGGATGTTTAGGGTTTTCTCATTTAAGTTTTATGTTAAAAAGGCACTTGGAGGCTCATTGTACTTAACTTCTTACGAATGAGCATAGTCGACACATCTCTTCTCAAAGATAAGCTACCACCATTCTAGCTAGCTTGTGTTTTTGCATTTTATAGTCTTTTGTATTTCAGGAAGTCAATAATAAAATTTGAGATTGACTGTATTATTGTGTTCCTTACCATATCTATGTGTATTTATTTGTTATATCTTTGTTATAATTATTCCTTCATATTGTTCCCCAAAATAATCTGGATCATTGGTATCAGAGTGGTCTGCTCCTTATCATTCTCAGTGCATGTCCCCGACGAGGTCAGGGTATAGAGAATTGGGTCTCGAGCTTGTTTCCCTTGAGGAAAACCACTCTCATATGACAAATCAACCTTACATAGTGGAAGAAAATAGGGATGATGAGACAAGATATCCTTTTAAACTGTTGCTCGAGGAAGCCCTTGCACGACAAAGGAACGAGATGATGGATAATTTCACCTAGATCCTTCGGCAACTACCAACAACAAGGAGGCACCTTCAACCAACAGTCACTTCGAAGGTGCGACACCCTTCAAGGTACAAGTTAAGTTTGATATTCATTTATTTGAAGGCTATATAGACGTCAACACTATGGAAAAATGGTTAAATCTACTAAAGGGTTATTTCTTTGTCCACAAATTTTCCAATAGTGAAAAGATCACCTTCGTGCTCCTTAAGGCCCTTCCCCATGTCAAATATTCGTGGGAGACTTATTGTGTACAACATGTCAAGGATGTGTCTGTAAGTTTTGGTCCAGGACCCGCTTGGGTGGCTTTTGTTGATTCCCTGGAGGAAAATTATTACCTTGTTGGAAGTTATGATGACCAATACATGAGATGGACCACACTGTGCCAAGAGAGAGGCCAAACAGTGCTGGAGTTCACCAATACTTTTCATACCTTGAGAACCAAGCCGGGTATCAAAGACTCTAAGCGACATCTGGTCCTAAAATACCATGAGGCTCTGCACAGGTACATCTAAACTAAAATGAAGTTTTTGGACATCTCGTTGTTGGGAGCCACTTACCGATATGCTGTCAAAATTGAGCAGAAGTTCAAGCAACATAACAAGCGGGTGTTTGGGTCTGCAAATCCACAACAACCAAAGTATGGTAAGGGTGGGACTAAATCTCATTCCAAAGGATATATCAAGGGTGGCCAACTCTGGGAAAACCAATCCAAGCCACCAACAAAGAAGGGTAATGGGAAGTCGAAGAAGGACATTGGAAAATGGTGTGAGTTCCAGAAAATCCCTTGGAAAAATACTGATGAATGTAGCTCTAAATAGTCTTTGTTAGCTAAGATGAAATCCTAAGGGTCAAATGATGACTCAGACTTTGATTTAGAACCAGAAAAGGGAAGATGGATTATTGATGCAGAACCCAGTGTCACCATCTCTACCACAAAAGTCTAGCCAGAGGAATTGGAGGAGCCCGAAGAAGGGGAACACCTTTTCCACTCACAGATGTGGGTGAAGGGAACCCCACTTCATTTCATTATTGACAGTGGTAGACAAAAGAAATTAATACTAGTAGAGGTATTTAAGAGGTTGAACCTGATAATGATGCCACATCCTCAACCATACACCATCGATTGGATCAACTAGGGACGATACATCCGTGTCAACCAACAATGTCGCCTGAACTATGCCATCAAACCCTTCAAAGATGAGGTATTGTGTGATTTTTCCCCCCTTGAAGTTTTTGATGTTATTCTAGGACAATAATATACGTGGAAGCATCATGTTGTTTATGAATCTAGGCCCCGCAATGTCATTATTACTTTGGGAGATCAACTCTATAGGGTACCGCAGGCAATCCTAAACACTGTGGTCTCTTTGATCTCCATGAAGCAGTGTAGAAAGGTGTTCTCTCAAACCATGATATTTTCCCTCTATATGGTTCGATTACAGAAGGTCTCTGCAACCTCCAAAGCCTCTGCACGGGGTCTCTCTGCCCATCAACAACATGTGGACGGAATAATAGAGGAGTACAAAGACATATTTGCCTCGCCTACTGGGGTGCATGTGCACTGTCAGGTAAAACATTCCATTGATTTGACACTTGATGCTCCTCTTCTTAACAATCCTGTATACATGAATTATGTTATGGAGAATGAAGAAATCAAATGCCAGATCCAAGAACTAATTCTGAAGGGCCACATATGACCAAGCTCCTCACCTTGCAAAAACACAATTGTTCTGGTACAGAAGAAGGATGAGACATGGAGACTTTGTATTGATTACAGAGCCCTTAACAAGATCACAGCTAAGAACTGATCCCCAATTCCCTGAATTGATGATCTTCTCGATCAACTCAAGGGAGATAAGTTTTTTAGTAAGATTGATCTAAAGTCAGGCTACCACCAGGTGTTGATTGAGCAAACTGATGTGTGGAGGACAACCTTCAAGTCTAAAGAAGGCCTCTTTGAGTGGTTGGTCATGTATTTCGGCTTGACTAATGACCCAGATACATTCATGTAGATGATGGATGATATATTACAACCATTCACAATATCCTTTATGGTTGTATATTTGGATGACATCCTCATCTTCAACAAAACTTGGGAGGAACATTTGGAGCATATTCAATAGGTATTGGGCACCCTGTGACAACACAATTTATATGCCAATTTGGAGAAGTGTTACTTCGGCATGAAGATAATCTAATATTTGGGATACATCATGGATGAGCAGGGTGTACATGTGGATCCAACCAAGATCCAAGTCATCCACGATTGGTCGGCCCCAAAGACAATGGTCGAGCTCTGTAGCTTTTTGGGCCTCACCAACTTCTATCGACGGTTTGTGTTGGGGTTCTCTCATGTCGCTTGGGCCCTAATCTAGGTGACCAAGGGTGGCTCAAAGGAAAATTTTGTGTGGTCCATGCCCCAATAGAAAGAATTAAAGGATTTGAAATTCCACCTTTTCTCAAGACCAATCCTCATTCTGCCTGACCTGCAACAAACATTTGAGATTGAGACAAATGATTCATATTATGCTATGAGTGCAGTCCTCACTCAACATGGGAATCCGGTAGCCTATAATAGTGAAACTCTATCTGATGTTGTTTACAGATACCCCACCTATGACAAAGAAATGTACTCCATTTTGCAGGCATGTCAACAACGAAAGCATTACATTCTAGGTAAGGAAATGATCATCCACACTGATCACATGCCTCTGCAATTCATGCAAACTCAAGGAAAGTTATAGAATGACCTCCATCGGAAGTGGTCCATGTAACTGCAACAATTCCACTTGAATATCAAGTACAAGAAGGGTAGCACCAACCATGTCACATATTGCCTCAGTCTCCCCCCGTTGGAAACGCTAACCATAGTTCTTAACTCATATGGACATGAGACACATGGATGACCAAAATTATACAATAATGACTCTGACTTCGCTGCTTCCTATCATACATGGAGCGTAGGCAAAAAAATTCCCATATTTCATCTCCATGATGGATTGTTATGCCATCTAATCCATCTCCATGTTCCTTCAAGCGAGCGTGCCAAGCTGATATGGGAAGCTCATTACAGGTGGGAAACGAGACATTTTGGTGTAGAAAAGACAGTGGCAATATTGCAAAATTATTTTTATTGGCTGCAGCTTCGACAAGATGTTCAAAAGTACTTCAGATCCTGTACTGCATGCGCCATTGCCAAGCTCGCCATCAATAAATAGGGGCTATGCACCCCTCTACCTACTTTAGATAGGCCTTGGGAGTCCATCTCGATGAACTACATGTCCGGTCTGCCTTCAAACAAGCATGGGAATGACTGTGTCTCCATGGTTGTTGATCGATTCTCTAAGATGCAAATTTTGGCACCCTACAAGAAGAGCATCCTAGTCGAGGCCACTGCTAAGATATTCTTCACACATGTTTGGGTTAATGTTTTGCTTCCAAAAACTATTATATTTGATCAATACAGTGGGTTACTAAGCACTTTTTGGTCCAACCTATGGTCGGTGATGGACACAAGGCTGACCAAATCAACTGTCTTCCACCCACAGACTGATGGACAAACATAGGTAGCCAACATGATGATTGTTCATATCCCGAGGATGTATAATTCCAAACATCCACACACATGGGATGAAAGCCTTCCTTATGTTCAACATAGCTACAACAGAGCCCTTCACAACTCTATTGGCCATAGCCATTTTCAGGTTTTCTTGGGGTTCCAACCATTTTCCCCCATTGACGTAGCTCTGCCCATTGCAACCACACAAGAAGAGTCCTCCCATGCTCAAACTGAGGCTGATAGAGCAACCAAATTTGTTGAGCACATCCAATGCATCCAAAAACAAGTTCGTTATATTGTGAAGAAATCTAATTACAAGTACAAGCAAAGCCACAATCAACATCGGGTACCGCACAAATTTCAGGTGGGAGATAAGGTCTGGTTGTATTTGCAGAAAGAGTGCCTCACAAGACCCCATTGAAAGTTTTTCCGACTCCGATACGGGCCTTACACCATCACAAAGGTTGTGGGTGAGAATGATTTTGAGTTAAGTATTCCTCCTTTCCTTGGCTTGCACCCAATATTTAATGTGGAACTGCTCTGACCATATTTTCCACCTCTCTTGGACACTTCTGATGCAGTCGAACAATTGGCCCCTAAAAATATCAATCCTTCCTACATCAAATATGTGACACTTGATTGGATCATGGACACCGAGATAAAGGATGCTCTCCAATAGACTATCAAACTCCATCAGGTCATCAAAGCAGGGAAATTTCTTCATCAGGGCAAGTGGCTCACTAGTAGTCATATTTAACTGAAGTTTCCTCATATGATGTGGGAACTTCATGCAATGGATATCGTTGCTTACTAAAGGTGGGTAAATGATCCATGTGGATATCAGTGGCCATTTTGGCCTTTTTTTACATTTTTTCGAGTCACAAACTTCCGGGGCCATTTTGAGGCCCTAAACGACATTTTTCGGGCTCAAAAATGCCTAGAATGCAATCAAAGGCATATGCTAACAAATGGAATATGTAATCCTTTATTATATCTTTCCAACAATGTATCTTGAGTCCAAAACATATATCGTATGAAAACGTTATGCCCTCAGGAACTTGACATATCAACTACCCCCATCGAGGCCCACAAACCTTTTGGCATTTCATCTCCCGGGGTTAGGGTTTTGGATGTTTAGGTTTTTCTCATTTATGTTTTATGTTAAAAATGCCTTTGGAGCCTCATTGTACTCAACTTATTGCGAATGAGCGTAGATGACACATCTCTTCTAAGAGATAAACTACCACCATTCTAGCTAGCTCATGTTTTTGCATTTTACAATCTTTTGTATTTCAGACAGTCATTAATAGAATCTAAGCTTTACTGTATTACTGTGTTCCTTGCCATATCTCTGTGCATTTTTTTATTATCTCTGTTATATTTCTGCCTTCATATAATTCCCCAAAATAATCCATATCAATTCTCGCTAAGCCAACCATTCTCTAATTCTGTCACTAAGAACTCTGTATAACCTATTGTCCAGTATGCTAATTAGGTCTCTTCAAGAGCTTATAGAATTATTGTGAAGACTCCAAAACTGCTTACAAACCTCCTCTCTCTCTCTACCTCTAAATTTTCATTGCTTGGCTATATTGACAGTGATTAGAAAGGATACAATGGTCTGCTAATAAGTATGCTCCGACTATGGTTTCTTTACGAACCCATAATGAACTATTCTCCAAACCAATAACTCTACTCTTAATGGTGAGTTCTCTATTCTTGTTGTTCGAAAACGCTAGTTGGCATGAAGACTGACTAACTAGAATTTTCTAATATTTCAATACTAGTGGAGGCATTCCTCTCAAGCACTGCTACCTTCCAACATTCAAGTCTCTCTTGTTGTTGAGGTTTCATTAACTGATCAATTCATTTAGCAGAATCATCTTCTTGAGCTTGGTAAATTTCATCTAGTGACTTTGTTCAATCGTATATTCCAGAGCCAAATCAATTTTCTTTCAAAAGAAGTAACCATTTATTGAATCCCAAGGAAATAATTGGTTGTTAATGGCCATAATGATTTCTTAAAGCAATGGCCATCAATTCCTAATCCCAAACCCAAACATATTCTTTTAGTGGCAAGTTGTTCTTGCCCGCCATAATCGATTTATTCAAAGGCCGTCACCGATATTTTCCACCATGGCTATTTAGTTTCCTTCAACAAAAGAGAAAATACATTTCTTTATGTCAAGCCCATTTGTTTCCTATCAATGGAAAAATAAATCTCTTGAAGCCAAGTCATATTGTTTTCTTGAAAAATGCCCAAATCCGTTCTTTTGGTATAAATCATTTCCTCTCAACTTCAAAATTTGTTTTTCTTGGAGTGAATGTGAGAGAAGTTTGGGTTGTGTAGGAAATACATTGTGATACAAAATAATGGATATTAGTATGGAGATTTGTCAATAGACAAATCTATACTCAACCCCACACACAACTTGGAGAGCTCACTGTTTGCATCTTTGTCACTGAACTTTCAGACAACAAGGAGTCATGACTGACATTTGCGAAATAAGATCAAACAACAAAGTGATGAGTCACCCAACAAAGAAAAAATCACCAAGAATAGTTGAATCGACCTGAGGTGAAATGAAATTGATCGCAACAAATGCTAATTCGTCCCAACAATAAGAAATCTGACCCAAAAAATGAGAAAAATCACCAAGGGAAGAATTTGAGTGCCCATCAATTGATATAGTCACCTAGGGAATGAAATGATGGTCAAAGTGAAGGGAATTCACTCCAGTTAAATGAAAAATGCCCTAGAGGATTGTAGCTCTGCCAAGCAGGAGAAATATGATCCAGATTATTTTCGGCACGAAATGAGAGCAAAGATATAATAAATAAATGTACATATATATCTCGGATATCCAATAATATAACATAAATATATTAGAGATTCCACCATAAACACAAAGATACAATAATACACAATTTTTTTTATTAATGAGCGAAAATATACAAAGACTGTAAAAAGACATAGTGAAAGACTCGCTAGAATGGTGGCAGCTTATCTCTGAGAAGAGATGTGTCCGCTACTCGCATTCTCAAGAAGATGGTTTACAATGAGGCTCTAAAGGCCTTTTTAACATAAAGAAAATCCAAAACCCTAACCCCGGAAGATGAAAATCCAACAGTTTTGTGGACCCCGTTTTGGGTAGTTTGGTGTATCAACTTCCCGGGGGCGTAACTTTGGCATATGATCTTCGTTTGGGGTGCACGATAGCTAGTTGGAAAGGTATATATGAGGAATACACATTTTTCTATTAGACTCTAACTCTAATAATAGGATGACTGTGGCGAGCCCTAAAAATGTTGTTTAGGGCCTCAAAATTCCCCCTAAAGTTTGGGACTCGAAAGCTAGAAACAAAACTGCCAAGTTGAAACTGCCAAAATGAGTCAGTTGGGATAGGTGGGTGGCCACTGAAATCCACATGGATCAATCCTCCTTCCTTAGGAAGCAATGGTCTCCATTGCGTTGAGTTCCCGAGGAAGAGGGGAAAGCGATTTCTATAACTAAATATTGGTGCGCTGCTTGCTTTGCTGGAGACGTTGCATTGTGGAAGGCTGTTACGAACCTATTGCTGGCAGGGTTGAATTTGTTCAACCAGTCGGGCTACATGAGGTGTCTGTGTGTAGAAGGAATCTTGATCCTTTGCTGCAGTTTTGTCGACCTACTTCTGTTGGATATAAGGTGCTTGGGTCGAGGCTGTAGTGGTTGCGGTATTCTTTTGTTCACCTTTCGAACATATTGTGAAGAAGATGAATTCAATTTTTTTTTAGTATGAGATACTACCTTGTAGCATTGTTTAGGTGGGACAATAGTGGAAATACCTCTGGTATCCTGTAGAGATGAATCCCAGAGTAACAATGACACTACGGGGTCGAGACTCATAGATCGCATGGTGCTTCCACATATATGGATGGCCCAAGAGAACATCACAGACATCCAGTGGGGAAACATCACATAATACCTCATCCTTGAAGGGCTGGATGCCATATGACAATCGACATTGTTGGCTGACACAGAGATCTCGTCCCTGGCGAAGCCACTCGATGTTGTATGGCTACAGGTGTGGTGTTGTCGACAATACCAAATGTTTGATGACCTCTATTGAGATGAGGTTCTTCTGTCTTCTTCTATCAACAATAAAATGCAACTAGGTCCCCTTCACCCACATCTGTGAATGAAAAAGGCACTCCCCCTCTTCAGGATCTGTTGGTTCTTTTGGTTGAATTGTTGTGGTCACGACAATAGCAGTGGGGTCTGCATCGATGATCTATCTTCTATTGGTATTTTCTGAATCATAGTCTGAATTAGGGTTCAACTCCTTGTCTTTGATCTTTGCCACCAATAATTGTTTTGAGTGACATTCATTGGTGTTGTGCCAGGGTATTTTGTGAAAATCTCACCATTTTCTGGTCTCATTCTTCATCTTTGCATGACCCTTATTTTCCTGTGGCTTGGAATGGTTTTCAGGAGACTGTTTGTTAGGGCCATATTTATCATACATTGGTTGTTGCGGATTTTCAGAACCAAACTCCCGTTTGTTCTGGTGCTTAAATTTATGCTCGATTTTGATAACATATCGATAAGCAACACCGAGTGATGAGATGTTGAGAAAATCCATTTCAGTTTGTATCTATCTGTGTAGAGCCCCACGATATTTCAAAACCAAATGTCATTCTGAGTATTTGATACCCATCTTGGTGCACAAGGTATGGAAGGTATTGGTGAACTCAAAAACTGTTTGGCCCCGCTCTTGCCGTAGTGTGGTCCATCTCATGTACTGGTCATCGTAGTTGACAACATGATAATATTGTTCCTTTACTACATCTAAAAAAAAATCCCAAGTGGGATTGGCCCCATATATTCTAGAATCCTCTATGGAACTTTTCTCCCATCAAGTTTCCCACCAATGTTTGACATGGGGGAGAGCCTTAAGGAGTGCGAAGGTGATCTTTTCCCTGTCAGAGAAATTATGAATAGAGAAATAACCTTCTAGCATATTTAACCATTTTTCTAGGGCATCCTCATCTATCTGTCCTTCAAATATGGGAATATCAAAATTAACTTGTACCTTGAAAGGTGGGGTGCCTCCAAAGTGATCTCTTGATGAAGACACACCTGTTTTTATCGGCATGCGTTGAAGGATGTGGGCAAAATTCTCCATCATTTTATCCCTCTGTCGTGTGAGAGTTTGCTCAAGCAACGAATTAATAGAATCATCTCCTTTATCGTTTTTCTTTTCTTCCACCATGGAGTTTTTCTTGGGCGTGCAAGAGAGATTGTCTTAAAGAGAGACAAGATCGAGATCCAACTTTCTATACTCGGACCTCATTGAGGACATGCATTGAAAAGCGATCAAGAGCAACCTGCTCTAATACCACTGATATGGATTATTTTCGACACAAAATGAGAGAGGAGATATAATAAATAAATGTACAGAGATATCTTGGATATCTAATAATATAACAAAAATGTATTAGAAATTCCACCATAAACACAAAGATACAGTAATACACAATTTTCTAATAATGAGCAAAAATATACAAAGACTGTAAAAATATAGAGTGAAATACTTGCTAGAATGGTGGTAGCTTGTCTATGAGAAGAGATGTGTCTGCTACTCGCATTTGCAAGAAGATGGTTTATAATGAGGCTCTAAATGCCTTTTTAACATAAAAAAATCCAAAACCCTAACCTCGAAAGATGAAAAGCCAACAGTTTTGTGGACCTCGTTTTGGGTAGTTTGGTGTATCAAGTTCCCGTGGGTGTAACTTTGGCATACGATCTTCGTTTGGGGTGCACGATAGCTCGTTGGAAATGTCTATCCGAGGAATACACATTTTTCCATTAGACTCTAACTTTGCTAATAGTATGACTACGACGATCCCTAAAAACGTTGTTTAGGGCCTCAAAACGACCCCAGAAGTTTGGGACTTGAAAACTAGAAATACAACTGCCAAACTAAAACTGCCAAAATGAGTCAGTTGGGATAGGTGGGTGGCCAATGATATCCACCCGGATCAAATTATCCAAGAGGAAGGATGGGTATGATTCTTAGGTAAGAGAAAATGGACTCAAAGAGAGAGAGTTCGACCCAACAACAAGAATTGCTAAAATTGAGCATTGAGATTGGAAACTCATCTACGAGTTTGCAACAACTATTTTCTTGCGGCCTTTGATCTTAGAGTTGAAAATAAATCATACATTGTACAATATAGATTCGTTAGGTTTGTTTAATTGCATGGGGAGGACAAAATTATGAAAGAAATCAACCAATACAACAAATATTGAATGCTCACAGTCATGAAGTAACCAAGCAACCCTTCAATATGAGTAAAAGCAGTATCAAAATTGTAGTTTAACATTCATCTTTATAATCCACTAAAAAAACTAATAGTAGCAAATTTCTCATCCAAAATTAACCCACAAACATAGAGCAATTGGAAAACAATTACGAAAAAATGGACATAATGTTTACTCTGGAGCCCAAATGGGAAAACCAACTTCTAATGGGGATCAATATTCTCATTTTGGTAATCTCTAGTACAATTCTCTCTTCCTCCTTGGCCAAAAATACCCATAGCAATTGAGAGTGAAGGAGGAAATAGGGAGGGCTAGTGTAACATCCCCAACTCTATTCCTGGCCATGCCACGTTAAAATTTTGAATTCTAATACCACTTTGTGATGTATTCAGCCTCCTAGCTGAGTCCTGTTACTACATTGTAAAGTCTCCACTACCACAACTTACTAAATAAAGTTATGATATCAATTCTTTCTTCTACAGAAGCAACTCATTGAAACCAACAATGCGCACAACTATCCTTATGCTATGCGCAACTATCTTTTCCTAGTGTGCGCAAATCGGTCTCGTACCACACGCAAAAACTATGTCTTAGCAATTTTGCACACTCAATCGTGATTGTGTCAGCTGCGTCAACTGTCCCTCAACACACATTACATTTCTAGATTTGCGCTAGAACCCATACAATTACTGCTAAAGTTACTTGACATATAGAAACTATAACAACACAATGAACTCACAGTACAACTACACATACAACCATTCATAAGCTGCGCACGAGGTCTATCCCATTTGTGCACGCATACTATTTTACCTATGCGTGCAATGATTTAGGACTTGCCTCAGAATCCCAACTGTTACCACAAAATTATCTAACAAGAAACACTTAATAACTACCATGCTCTACATTTGCAACTGTTATACAGAACTAACAATACATGCATAACCCAACATAATCATGTACCGATTCCATAAACAAAAATAACATAAGCATTCACATGTTAAACAATATATAAAAACGTATAAACAAACATACACAACAAACATGAAATTCTACAGCATATATAATCGACACACAAATATATATACAACTATAACACATAATATATTTAACATGTATATGCACACTACTCAAAGAATAATCCACACAAGAAGACACTTATCTTTTATTGTAATCCACCAACTGTGCAGACCTCAAATGTTCCTCCCAAACATAAACTCTGCTGCTCTGAAACTCTCAACATCAGGTCACCCCCGAGTTGGGGCTTAAACTCCACCAAGACAAAAGATTCCTAATCCAAGCTAAGGTCTATCAACATTCAAAACACTCAGACAAAGGTGCCAACCCCAACAAATAGAATATAGTCCCTAATTCCCCACATGCCTGTCGCACCCCATGAAGTGTGCCCCTTCTCTACTCAACAGTCCTTCAACTGCCCCACTTCCCTTCCAGGGCTTCAACAACAAGCCAAACATGAATTCATATATCCCTGTAGGTGCAACTAGGCACCTTGGGAAATCAATTCCCAACTATTCTCTCACTTGGAGAGAATCCTTACATGCATGACAACCCACTTCTTCAATAGCACATGAGCCTGACAACCCACCTCTTCAATAGAACGCGAGTCTGACAACCTGCCTCTTCCATTGCACACGGGCCTGATAACCCGCTTCTTCAATAACACACGAGATTGACAACCCACCTCTTCAATAACACACATTCCTTCCCAAGTATAGGTTTCTGTGATAGTAGAAAGTCACAACAAGATATAAATGTTTAACAGAGGAAAGTTGGTCTGCATGATGAAGGAATGAGTGAATCCCTCCAAAATACACTAAGGCCCAACAATATATTTACATGACTAAAACTAGACACTTGTCACCTTAAGATTTAGCTTCGCTCCACTTAGTAACTCGTTCCCACCCCTTAGGAATTTAGGATAAATATATATCCCATAAATTGTATTTTTGGAAATATTATTAAAATATTCCCTCTTCCTAAATCTTAGCCCCTTTTTCCTTTTTCTATTGGAGTTTAATGCCCCAGTCTCTTTTTGTCTGATTGGTCAGTGCACAATGATATGTTTTCATTAATTATATGAGTGTCATTACAGTTTTACAAAGGTAGGGTCACTGGCCTTTTAGCCTCACGACACACTTATTCGGTTGCACATAAAACTATGAAATGGGCGTGCACCCTTCCTTGGTGCGGGCACAAAAATCAACACTTTGTCACACTGAACCACACAGGCACTCCAACCTCAAAATATTTATATACAAAGGCTCTCTGGCCTCAAAATATCTTGGCTACAAAGCCCTATCTGATGCACACTTCAAGACAATCCTTGCACACTTCCTGAAGTGCGCACAAACTATGAAATGGGCGCACACTCCACCTTTTGTGCATGTGCACAAAAACATAACCCAAAAAATAGTGCTGACAACTCACTAGCCTATATGTACATTTACAATTGGGGTTTGGGCTAGGGTATCACATTCTCCTCCCGCTTATTTATGCATTTCCCTTAGTGCATTATGTACAATCAAAACTTCAAAAGTCCTAAAAAATATATGGGTACTTTGCGTGCATAGCATCCTCAGGGCCGCAACATGTCCAATGGAATTTTACCAATAGTATTGCTCGATTTCAGAGAAACTTGAATTTCCGGTCCAATATGCACACCGAATGAACTTGAAAGTCACCTTCTTTCTCCTTGAATCACATTCTAATCAATTACATGATTAGGATCACACACATACTTTTTATGCAAAGATACATGAAACACATTATGAATGCATATGGATGCAGGCAGTGCAAGCATGTATGTTACATGAACAATCCTCTCCAAGATTTCAAATGACCCACAATAACATGCTGCCAACTTTGAACAATTTCCCAACTTAAGTGAACTCTTCTTGGCTTTCACTTTCAAAAGCACGTGGTCACCCACTTTAAATTATCTATGAGTTCTGTATTTATTTGTGTAAATTTTATGCTTGTCTTGGGAAGCCTTTAAGTTCTGTTTTAGTTTCATCATTTTCACTTCCATTTCCCTTAGCAAATCTGGCCCAACCACTTATCTGTCTACCGGGTTATCCCAACTCACTAGTGTGTTTCATTTTTTTCCATAAAGTGCCTCAAATGGGCTCATATTTAGAGATGCTTGATACCCATTGTTATACCCAAACTCAACCAAATGCAAATAATCTTCCCATTTTGATGGTTTATCCATCACATGCATCCTTAGCATATCCTTGATCACTTGGTTGAATCTCTATGTTTTCCCATCTGACTCTGGATGAAAGGTTGTGATAAAGTTCAAATTTGTCCCAAATCCTTTAAATAACCCCTTCCAAAAGTTTGATGTAAATTTGGAATCCCCATCAGATACAATTGTCTTGGGTATACCATGAAGCCTGACAATTTCCCTCATATAAATATCAACAATGTTTATTGCCTTGTGAGTGAGCTTTATTGGAATAAAGTGGGCAAATTTAGTAAGATTATCCACCACTACCATGATGTAATCATGTTGTTTGGTTGTCCTGGGAAGATTAGTGATGAAATCCATAATTACATCTTCCCATTTCCACTCAGGGATGGAAAATGGTTGTAGCAAACCAGCTACGTGTTTGTGCTCAGCCTTTACTTTTGGACATTTCAAACACTTGGCAATAAAATGAACCACTTCTTTCTTCATACCTGACTAATAGTATTGTTTCTTGACACCTGGAATTTTCTTTTGGTAGCATGGGTGCCCAAAATAAGACACATTGTGCATTTCTTTTAATAATAGATTTTTTAAATCCTGAGAATCTAGTACATAAACTCTGCTCCTGTACATGAGGATTTCATCCTCTTTTAAGTCAAAATATTCAATTTTCTACTGCAAAATACCTTGTTGTAGCTTTGTCTTTATTTCCACATAGTGTTGATCTAATTATGTAGCCTCTAACATTATGTCTTTCAAATATGATTTGTACATGCTATTGGCTGTAGCATGCATCCCATGCACTCTTCTGCTAAGTGCATCAACCACCTTGTTCTCTTTACCCTTGATATGTTTTATATCAAAGTCATACTCACCGAGGAATTATAACCACCTGCTTTACATGAAATTTAGAGTTGGTTGTCCAAATAAATATTTCAAACCACTGTGGTCTGTCCTCAACTCAAATATTCTTCCCATGAGGTAGTGTCTCCACATATTTCAAGACATGCACTATGGATGCCAATTCCAAAGCATGAGTAGCATAGTGTCTTTCACGCTCTTTTAATTTCCTTGATTCATAGCACACCACATGCCCATTTTGACTAAGGACTCCACAAAGCCCTTCTGCATGCATCGATGCACACAACGAAATCTTCATTAGGATAGACAATTCTCAAAATTGGTGCACTTGTCAACAAACTCTTCAAGTGTTGGAAAGTCCTTTTACAATCATATGTCCACTCAAATCTCAAATCTTTTCTTTTGCAAGGATGTGATTAGGTGTGCAATCTTTGAGAAGCCTTCAATAAAACTTCTGTAATGCCCTGCAAGCCCCATGAAAGATCTCACCCCTGAGACATTCCTTGGTGTTGGCCATCCTTCATTAGATTTTATCTTCTCTGGGTCCATTATTATCCCTTCCTATTAAATGATATGACCCAAGTAACAAATCCGCCTCTAGTAAAATGAGAACTTTCTCAACTTTGCACACAATTGGTGTTCTCTCAATACTTCCAACACCATCCTCAAGTGCATATCATGTTCTTCTCCAAACTTTGAGTAAATAAGTATGTCATCCAAAACTACACTGACAAAATTATCTAAGTATTCTATCAAAATGCCATTCATTAAACACATGAAGACATTTGGTGCATTTGACAACCCAAATGGAACTATTGTAAACTCATAATGGCCATACCTCATCCTGAAGGCTGTCTTGCTGATGTCTTCCTCTTTAATTATTACCTGATGATAGCCTGATCTGAGATCAATTTTAGATAATATTTTTTCATCTTTCAGCTGGTCAAAGAGATCATTTGTCCTTGACAAAAGATACTTGTTCTTCACAGTTACCTTATTTAGCTACCTGAAGTCAATGCAAAGTTTCAATGTTCCATCCTTTTTCTTCACAAATAATACTATGACACCCTAAGGTGACACACTTGGGCATATACATCCCTTCTTCAGAAGCTCTTCAAGTTGCATTTTCAATTCTTTCAGTTCTGGTGTACTCATCCTATAAGGAGTCTTGGGTACTAGGGCTGCTCCAGGCATTAGATTTATAAAGAAATCAATATCTCTTTTGGGTGGCAACCCAAGTATTTCGCTAAATACATTTTTAAACTCCCTTAGAAATACATAGTATTCGATATTTGGCACTTTATCCTTAGGGTCCTCCTCCATATGTGCTGCAAATACTTGACATCCTTTCTTGAAGCCTTTCTTTAGCTGCAAGGATGAAACGTCTCTAATAGTTACAGTCCTTGGAATACCCTGTACTATTTTCAAGTTCCCTTCTTCATCCAAGCAAGTAAAATCCTTATTATAACAATCTAGGACAACATGATGCATGTCCAACCAATCCATACCAATTAGGCAATCATATGAGGCCACACTACTACATATGACCAAATTTGCCACGATTTTTCGTTTCTATTGCCACACATATCTGTCGCACTGTCCACGAAAGAAAAGACTATTTTTCGTGGAACTTTTTTTGTCGCTATATCCATGAACCAGTTATTCATGGAAACAACAACGAAATTAGCCCTCCACGTGTCATCACCATCAAGACATATTTACCTTATAAAGCATGGCAATAGTGACGAAACTTCGTTGCATTAGGGACGAAAAATCGTGCCAAAGTAAAAAACTTACCAACAACATACAACGCTGATGCCATACGTGCGACACAAAACTATGGAAAGTTGTGACAAAAAAGTGTGGCGATAACGACAAAAATGTTTGGCAGAGAATTTTTTTACGATGCAGATGCTATATGTGCGACGCAAAACCATGGCAAAGTGCAATGAACTTTCTTCGATATTGCCATGCTTGTTCAAAAAAAATTCATTACCTTGCGACGAACTATCGCCGATATTGCCACGCTTCCTTTAAGTTTAACAAAAAAAATCTACATGAGAAGTTGGATGTTGGGATTCATGATTGACCCATACTCAATATTTTCATGTGTGGTTGACTCTTCAAAGGGTTTCTTATGTGAGAAGGGCTTATGAGAGGGGGTTTTGGGACTTATTAGGGGTCTTTCTTAGTGGACCAAAAGGGAAAACCAAGGCACCTTGGGATGAAGGGGAAGATAAAATACATTCCCTTGAATGAATGATTTTAATTGACATATTGGGGCTCTGAACTAGAGGTCAAAAACAATTTGGTAGGGGTATCCCAAGGGGACAATATGGGAGATGTGTTTTTTTTAAATCTATCACTATCCTTGTGAGAGTGGGACAACCCTTTACTTATCCACTTCAATGCACTCACAACTATTAATCGATATTGATATAGACTGGTCACAATAATTACCTTGAATATCAAATTTAACCTATTAATGTGAAGGGATAATAACAACATTTGGTTAAGGCATTCACACCCTTTCAACAACTATGTTTGTAGCTTTTTGGACGAGGAACTTGTAGCCTTGTGGTTGAGTCATTCCCTTACCAAAAAAATGAAGGTTACTCACACTCATATGAATGAAAGAAATCAAAGTTGTTCCCACGAAAAAAGTTGTAATGCTTTGAAAGAATGGTAGATCACAACAATGGAGCACTTGTTTAAACAAAGATACTTACACCTATTCAAGTAAAGGTAACTCATCCTATTTAAATGAAGGTACATGATACCATATAAATGAAGAGAAATGGAAATGTTTAACTCGAAGGGTAGTTCACACCAAATCAAGTTAGTGTGATCACAATGTTTTGAAACAAGGGTGATCACACTACTCTAGGTGATAGTTTCTCACACCACCCTAAATGAAGGATGATTGCACTTTTTGAAGTCCGGGTACTCACATTAATGCCAACAAATGGTAACACATACCACTATAAATGAGTAGGAATCACACATGATGAAGGGGAGATAACAAATATTTCACTTGGAGTAATGCAATTTGGTGGGAAGTAGAATAGCTAGTAGTATATGTTA
>ML790985.1:156457-202700 GCA_009831015.1 Picea engelmannii
GCATATAGTCACTAAAAAACATGATAAGTTGCATTGTTGCATATAGTTACCTAGTTGCATATAGTTGCATATTTGCATATGAAATTGTTGCAATATAGTTGCATAAGTTGCATTGTTGCATAAAGTTGCATATAGTTGCATAGTTGCATATAGTTGGATAAGTTGCATATTTGCATATAGTTGTATATAGTTGCATATAGTTGCATAGCTGCATATAGTTGCAACATAGTTGCATAAAGTTGCATAAGTTACATAAGTTTCATTTTTGCATTCTCATACGCCTAGGGAGTATGATAATTAATTGACACAAATATGCACACTACCAAATTCCATTAAGTTGATTCATGTAGAGATTAAAGATCCACTAGTGTCAATGGCACAACTAATGCCACAAAGTTTATGAAACACATAACTTAACACATCATGTTTGAATAGAGGGTATAAACATTGTATATCACTTTGGTATATATCCTTGAATGGTTGTGGGAATTTCATTATGAACTTTGGAATCAAGAGAAGATATAGTAGGACTAGGAACCTACTAGACATAAGGTTTGTGTTGAACCATGTTCCCATCCACCGATCTTGATAAGGAAAAGATATTGATATGATCCGAAAGACATTGAAAGTCCAAGTCATAGGGACTATGAGGGGATATATATAAGAGTAGTGTAACTTAGTGGAATGTATAGGGCTATACGGGCTCGAACCTTAGACCTTATCGGTAGAACAGATCAAAGTTATTATTATCAAAATAATTTGAACTGTTCCAAGAACCCAACATGCATTTTATCACATTGGTCTCTTTCCATGTCCATGTGGATTCCACTACCATTGCATTGGGAACATGTTGGCATAGCTAGGGGAACACATGCTACACCACCCCATGTAATTTTCTAGATTTTTGTTTTTTAATTACACAACCATGAAAGGCAAAGGCTTGGTGATGGCGTATATGCTACAAAATTTCAAGTATTATCTTATCGACTAGTCCTTCAAGTTGTCCATTGATAATTTAGTGGTCAAGTATTTGGTTAACAATACAATGTTGGAAGGTTAATTCTATCGATGTTTGCTACTATTTTAGGAGTTTGATTTTGAAGTGGTGGTTAAACTAGGTAAATAAAATGTGGGACCTAATCACCTCTCGAAAATCCACAATTGGAACAATGTTGGGATAGCTCATAAATTGTTGAATGTAGATATATTTTGCATGGAAGCTGTAGTTCTTGAATTCTTCACTAATATTTCCAACTTCAAATGTAAATCTACATGCACTAGAAGAATATGGTGATAGTAAATATTGATATATCATAATTAAGGATACAAATTATTAGTTAGTCATACGGTACTTGCACACATTAGCAATGGATGGGATTCTTGACTACTATGTGTTGGATCATGAATGATAGGTGGTGCTCTAGGAATCCCATGATGGACATAGAAACATACATTATAGTGAGAAGAAAAAACTACCACAACATACATTACAATGAGACATGTTGGATGCAAGTATCATTCAATTCAAGGATAGAGTGCACTCTCCACTCCATTATTCATATGATTCTCTTCATTCACTCCTATCAGTACATATTCTCCCTTTATCTTCTATCATTTGTTTACTTAGGGTTCATATGTGTGTGTGTGTGTAGTTAAGATTTTGTACTAAAAATATATTATAGTTGTATTGGTCAATGTAATAATACAAAAATAGATTTTTCCCACAGTCTATGATTCATACTTTGTTAAAAAAATTGATGCTTGTCTACCAAAAATGCAATTCTATCCTTTGATGAGGATTGTGAACTTTTACTAGTATAAATCCTACTTTAAAAAACACGTCAAAACCCTTACCTTATCATTGTCCTTTCGCCAGATCCATTAGCCCATACAACTTGATAAAAGTTATCCACGAGATGCATTTCCATCACCAAGACCTGCATGAATCATAAAAGACAAATGATTTATATGAGTAAATAATATATAAGCAAATAAACATGCATTTAGTTATGTAAAATACTCTAGAAAAAACTTAAGTGGTAGCATACCTTAATGAGCTTCTATTTATTTCGAGAATAAGTTATTATCTACTGAACAGGGCCAACCACGTGAAGTTGGAAGCTCATATGGCCCCTTCCTCCCCTCACATCGCTCTTAATTCCCCATACCCAACAAATGCTTTTCTTTATATATAAAACATATAGACATTCATGCATAACTAGGATAGTCATCAAAACATATGAACATATAAACATTGAATCATATGAACATATAAACATCGATAAACATCCAAATACAAGTCATGAATTTATACATCTAATTTTTCTTCGATTTATGTTTTTTTACATTCATAAAATTGACAATTGGGGTATCATAATCATCCAAGGACATTGTATTTCGTGTGCCCTATCCTTCTATTATTTGTGTTTCCATGCGCTCATGTACCATACTTCTGGTACGTCACTGAGAAGGGCGTCGAGGCATCTATTCAGGGTCGTGAACTACAACAACGAAAATGATCATATCAATATGTTGAAAAATAATTGAAATAACTAATTCATTATTTTGATTAACATTACACTATTGCTCTTTACCTGTCTATGTAGATGTGACAGTTGGTGCATTAATTTCTTGTCCACTTGGTTCCTCTCGTAGTTCACCCTCCTGAGCTACATGCACTTCAATTTTGAGAAGATAATATATAAGTATAAGTCAGGAAATAAATATCTACAATCACAGTAAATATTTCTAATTCTGAAGCATACATACCGGAATGGGTACTTTGCTCTCCACTATCATTGGACATGTGCACCCTTGTATGACGTGGTGTCTGCTAAATACTGCTAGATTCACTGCTGCGGTAACACTGTTGTTTGAAAACAAACATAAATACTTAGTTGAGGGTGATATAATAAAATATGAATAGACTTTACAAGCATGCTACTACGGTTTCCTTATTCATTTTATTTACCTGCGTGGCTGGGGAGATAGGAGTTTGACCCAAGATTTTTCTATATTTAATCACACTTTTAAAATTGTGCTTGTAACCAAGCTTTAGGTCCTCCTCGGTGGCAACAATGTCAAACATATTTAACTGCAATGCATAACACCATTAAAAATACCAATAACAAAAACATATATTTGTTCACTACTATTAAATAAATATTAACCATAATTAATCATTTAAATTTTACGATTTAGGCTTTTAGTTTTCCATAGCCACCCTAGCCTAATTTATGCTGCCCGTGTTTTTTTCCACTCTGGCCTTGGTTGCTTTGGAGGTGTCTGGTAGCCTACATATGGAATTTTTGAAAAAAATTAGATATCAGAATTTTTACTTAAAATAGGAAAGAAACACATAAATGATCATATTTCACTAATAATATGACATGTGTTGTACCTTGCTTGACCATCTTGTGGATGTCTTCCTTGTTTTTTAAACAAGTTCTCCATTGCATCCTCTATCAGGACCTTCCACTCTTTCTCCATAACCACGGGAGGACGCTCATGCTTGAGGTATAATTGCAATTTCTCCCTATACTGGGCTCTGGTATATTTTAAATTCTCGCCAGCTAACTTTGTAACCACTTTCTTGTTGAAAGTGTCGCCAAACAAGTTTACCATGTGGTCTATTAAATCATCTTTCTTTTTGCTATCTTGTCCATTCCACCGTGTGCGAATGGTGGGGCCAAACAACTCCAATGCTTTGTCATTTAAGTTTCTATAGAAAACACTGTTTCCTGCAGAAACGTGTTATCCATTAATTTATAATAATCTCAACAAATGTCCATTTCAATTTCATGAAAAAAATGAATCAATTAATTAACAATGACCTGCAATATTCTGAATTTTGATCGAAACACATGCGTCATCCACCATAAAGGTGACATCTAGTGATCCGATGCTTTTAATTCGTTCTGCTCCATGCATAATAGTTTCCTCTCCATCTACAATATGTTCCTCTCCGGAGTCATGTGGAGTCCCATGCTCCGACTCATCATGCTCCGACGTGTCATGTCGGTCAAAATAATTGGGCTCATTAATGGATTCGAGGGGAACTCCAGGATGCTCAAAAAGCTTCACTTGCACTTTGCTATATCAACATTTTTTTTGCATTGGACCATCATTGCTACCTATAGAAGTTGCATGATCGACAGGTTCCCGACACACGGGGTTTAAAAACTCCTACAAACATAAAACTTTACTTTATCAGATCATATAGAAAATCTAAAATAAAAAAACGGATATGGAATTTTCATAGCTGATAAAAATATGTGAAGATGCCACTTGCCCCCAAATTAGTTATTGTATTTTGTAGCTCTACAATTCTTGCCCTATCCTCCTGTGTCAGGGGTCTTTTGCTAAGCAAACCAGAATATTCTATGTTATCCTTCTTCAATGCCTTCGTTACAGTTGTCATTGAGTCAGTGGAATAAAATATTTCATCCTCATCAATATCCTCAGTGGGAGCCTTCCCACGTTGACCATGCCACAATACATTGATGAATAAAATTATTGATATGAACTTTAACATTTGAGAAATTTATTTATTATAGTCATAAGTTATTACTGTATTTAACATTTACATGCTGAGGCACAACAGGTGCCTTTCCACAGTCACCCTGGTCAGATGTAGCGGGTGATTTTCGGACACGATCACCTTGGACAGAAGTTGACACAATAAATCAATCAACAAAAGCTATGAAATTCACCTGTAACATTTAAAAAATGAAATATTGGAGTAATATCAGAAAAAAAATAATGAAATTTCAGAAATTTAGTTGTTGTAGTCATAAGTTGTTAGTGTATTTAACATTTACCTGGTGAGGCACAGTGGGTGCCTTTCTGCGGTCACCTTGGACAGATGTAGCAGGTGATTTTCTGCCACGATCACCCTGGACAGATGTTGACACAATAAACCAATCAACAAAAGTTATAAAATTCACCTGTAACATTAAAAAAATGAAATATTGCAGTAATATCAGAAAAAATAACGAAATTTTAGAAATTTAGTTGTTCTAGTCATAAGTTGTTACTGTATTTAACATTTACCTATTAAGGCACATCAGGTGCCTTTTCACGGTCACCCTAGATAGATGTAGCGGGTGATTTTCTTCCACGGTCACCCTGGACAGAAGTTGTCACGATAAATCAATCAACAAAAGTTATGAAATTCACCTGTAACATTAAAAAAATGAAATATTGCAGTAATATCAGAAAAAAATAGTGAAATTTTTGAAATTTAGTTGTTGTAGTCATAAGTTGTTACTGTATTTAACATTTACCCATTGAGGCATAGTGGGTGCCTTTCCATGGTCACCCTGGATAGACGTATCCTGTGATATATCACGGTCACCCTGGATAGATGTTGACACAATAAATTAATCAACAAGAGTTATGAAAGTAATTGTAAGATTTAAAAAAAGAAATATTGCAGTAATATCAAAAAATAAATAATGAAAAATGAAATATATGTAGTAAAAAATTGAAATATTGCAGCGATAAATTGTAACAATAATTGATCAAAGGTTGAGTTGAATGGTTTGTAAGATATTTACCCCCATAGCTGCACCCTCTCCATCTATTCGATTCAAGTTGTAATCGATCAACAACTCTTCACCTGGAACTATTGTTTTTGTTGCACATACAAATATACGATTTCCTTAGCATCCCTCAAATATGAAATTCAGTTTCTTAGTTGTTGCCATTGGTCGTGTACTATTTATAAAGCCCGCAATGTTTCCAGTATCTTTTTTCCTTCCATCAATATACATAGTTGCCCCTTTATTTTGATTGTTATCTACTAGTTGTATATAATTTGCGGCAACTCTGTATCTCCACACACTTCGCGTATATCAGACCAACATCAACCAGTGATTGTATTTGTATAATGGTCCGACATACTCCATAGATTCATTTACAGTGCCATAGCCGACCTTTATGCCATCCATGGAAAATAAACCCAATCCATGTAAGGACGAAGGAGCAATCCGATACATCCTCCCACTGATGAAGGAATCTGTGTCCACTTCAGGTAGATCCTTAGGTGCCCATCGTTGCACTAGATGTTTATACCTCAAGGGAAACTCAATGTCACCTATTCTCTCAGCATCATAATTACATGACCCTCCGTTGGCAATAAAAAATTTCACGCGTATACAAAATCTTTTCCTTACCTTTTCAGATCTAGTTGATCTAGAACCGATAGATCTAGTACACCATGTCTCACTTTCAACCTCTCTTAGTATATCTTGATCATCACTTGAGGAAGATAGATCTGACAGATACCTATTTGGTGGTACCTACACTTGTTAAAACAAGAAGATAAGTTATCGTGCCAATATACGTTTGTGGTACTAACACACTTGCATATAGTTGCATTTAGTTGCAATATAGTCGCATATAGTTGCACAAGTTGCATTGTTGCATAAAGTTGCATATAATTGCATACAACTGCATATAGTTGCATAAGTTTCATTTTTGCATAAAGTTGCATATTTGCATATAGTTGCATACAAAATTGTCATATAGTTGCATAAGTTGCATATAGTTTCATAGTTGCATATAGTTGCATAGTTGCATAAGTTGCATGTTGCATAAGTTCCATAAAGTTGAATAAGTTGCATATAGTTGCATACGAAATTGTTGCATAAGTTGCATTGTTGCATAAAGTTGCATATAGTTGCATAGTTGGATAAGTTGCATATTTTCATATAGTTGCATATAGTTGCTATATATTTGCATAAAGTTGCATATAGTTGCATATAGTTGCATAAGTTGCATATAGTTGCATAAGTTGAATTTTTGAATAAAGTTACATATAGTTGCATAGTTGCATATAGTTTCATATTTGCATATAGTTGCATACGAAATTGTTAGTAGTTTTTGATCAACACATATATCCCCCGACACTCAGTGGAGAATTGGATTTGAGACCCAACAAAGAGTTCGAGTGTGGATCGATAGTTTGGAAATCCATGAGTTCAAGTGTGGATCGATAATTTGGGCAACAACCAAACGACTCACATAGTTTTAAATATGTTCTATGGGCCATGTGGGTGGCATGAAATGGCTATAGTTTTAAATTCATGGTCTACACTCTTCAATTTTTTTACAAGATTGAGATTGCATACAATTCATTCTTTTTTAGACCCAAGCAAAAGAAATATAGGGTTGTTCTTCCTCTAAATTTGGATGAATATATTTCGTGGGATTTCTTTAATGGGGCCTCTCAAGGGATTCTAGGGCCTATGGAGTAAGACCTATTTACATAACAAAACACCATTGGCGGTCATTTGAGTAGGGAGTGACATTGATCATAAAAATGACCAACTAGTGCATTCACAAATTATTGCTACATAAAATACTTTCCGCTACTCTATTTATCCAAGCACAACCTTAACCATATTTGAGATAACCTAAACCCAAAATACCTCCTTGCTAAATTAGGTTACTCACCACCTAGGAAGTTCATCACTTAATAAAAGGTGCTTCAATCCGACATCATATAAGTTACTTTGTTGCACTTCCAACACTTAGTAATGATGATACAATTGCAATACATGTGGTGATTGATGGGAGGTTACTTGGTTACTCTAATATAATGTTTTGATTGACAATGCATCAAAAAAGGATTTATGAGTATCTGACATTGTATATGCATGATTTAGTGATTTCAAGGGTACAATATTTCCAGATAGCATCCCACTCTCGAGTTGCATAAAGTTTCATACAATTGCATAAAGGGTACAATGTTGCATAAAGTTTCATAAGTTCCATAAATTTGCATAAGTTGCATAAGTTGCATGTTGTGTAGTTGCATACAAAATTGTTGCAATATAGTTGCATATAGTTGCAAAAGTTGCATTGTTGCATATAGTTGCATAGTTGGATAAGTTGCATATAGTTGCTATATAGTTGAATAAAGTTGCATATAGTTGCATAAGTTGTATTTTTGCATAAAGTTGCATATTTGCATATAGTTGCATACATAATTGTTAGTAGTTTTTGATCAACATATATCCCCCGATGCTCAGTGGAGAACTGGATTTGAGACCCAACAAAGAGTTCAAGTGTGGATCAATAGTTTGGAAATCCATGATCCTGGAATTTCACATATTTGGAAATTCATCGCTTAATAAGTTGCAACTATTAAGTGATGAATTTCCAAATATGGTATAACATACAAAACAATAGTTGACAAGTTCTTCGCATCTATCCTTTGTACAAGGAGAATGACGAAACTATTTTCCACCTCTTCATAGCTTGTCACTTCTCACATGAATTTGGGCAGCAACCAAATGACTCACATAGTTTTAAATATGTTCTATGGGCCATGTGGGTGGCATGAAATGGCTATAGTTTTAAATACATGGTCTACACTCTTCATTTTTTTTACAATATTGAGAGTGCATACACTTCATTCTTTTTTAGCCCCAAGCAAAATAAATATAGGGTTGTTCTTTCTCCAAATTTGGATGAATATGTTTCATGGGGTTTCTTTAATGGGGCCTCTCAAGGGATTCTAGAGCTTATGGAGTAAGACCTATTTACATAACAAAACACCATTGACGATCCTTTGAGTAGGGAGTGACATTGATCATAAAAATGACCAACTAGTGCATTCAAAAATTATTGCTACATAAAATACTTTCCGCTACTCTATTTATCCAAGCACAACCTTAACCATATTTGAGATAACCTAAACCCAAACTACCTCCTTGCTAAATCAGGTTACCCACCACCAAGGAAGTTCATCACTTAATAAAAGGTGCTTCAATCTGACATCATATAAGTTACTTTGTTGCACATCCAACACTTAGTAATCATGATACAATTTCAATAGATGTGGTGGTTGATGGGAGGTTACTTGGTTACTCTAATATAATGTTTTGATTGACAATGCATCACAAAAGGATTTATGAGTATCTGACATTGTATATGCATGATTTAGTGATTTCAAGGGTACAATATTCCCAGATAGCATCCCACTCTCGAGTTGCATAAAGTTGCATAAAGGGTACAATGTTGCTTAAAGTTGCATAAGTTGCATGTTGCATAGTTGCATATAGTTGCATAGTTTCATATAGTTGCATACAAAATTGTTGCAATATAGTTGCATATAGTTGCAATATAGTTGCATAAGTTGCATTGTTGCATATAGTTGCATAAGTTGCATTGTTGCATATAGTTTCATAGTTGCATATAGTTGCACATAGTTGCTATATAGTTGCATAAAGTTGCATAAAGTTGCATATAGTTTCATATAGTTGCATATAGTTGCATAAGTTTCATTTTTGCATAAAGTTGCATTTTTGCATTAGTTGCATTTTTGTGGTCGGCTGAGAAATACATGCCATGTTCAGTGTCTTGTGTCGGCAAGCGGTGATATTGTCCCTGTTGGCATGTTTTATAGGCAGTGTATGCTTGTCATTGATGGCAAGTACAACAACGATGATGGCTTGAGTATAGGAAGGATGTGCCAGGCGAGCTCCAGAAGTATTTTGGGAAGACAATGCAAAGCAAGCTCAACAAGATCAAAGTATGCAGCGATGGATCTCAATGAGATTTCCCAATGAACGTCAGATCCGAGCCAGAGGTTCGACCGACGTTGGATCTAGGAGAACCTGCATGCTCTTTAATGAGCAAGATGACATGCGAAAGCCCAAAAAATCCAAAACAGGCACCTCAACAAAAACTCCATTTCAGAGTTTTGGTTACCGGGAGATGGAGAAGTCAAGAGTCGAGAATCTCCAACACAGGAGTCCCGAAGTCGTGAAATGCAAAACCCCAAAATCGCGAAATAGGTGCACCACTCGAAGTAATGAATACCGGGATTTCGGCTACCGGGAGATGGAGATGTCAGAGACTCTCCTCAACAGGAGTCCCAAAGTTGCGAAATGCGAAACCCCGAAATCGCGAAACAGGCGCACCACTCGAAGTAATGAATATTGGGATTTCGGCTACCAGGAGATGGAGATGTCAGAGACTCTCCTCAACAGGAGTCCCGAAGTCACAAAATGCGAAACCTCAAAATTTCGAAACAAGCACACCACTTGAAGTATTGAATACCAGGATTTCGGCTACCAGGAGATAGAGATGTCAGAGACTCTCCTCAATAGGAGTTCCGAAATCACGAAATGCGAAATGGCGAAATGATCTGAGCCATTGGTTCAAGGAGATTGTGGATCGTTGATCCGACTCCATTTCGAAGTATTGGATACCGGGATTTTGGATACCGGGAGATGGAAATGACAAAGACTCTCATCACAAAAGTCCCAAAATCATGAAACCCGAAGTCGCCAAATGTCACAGACTCCATACTGGAGTTTCGGATACCGGGAGTAGGAGGATTCAAGAGTAAAGACTCTTCATCAGAGGAGTCTCGAAATCGAAAAACCCGAAGTCGTGAAATGTCACAGACAAGCTCCGTTTCGGTGTTTCGGGCACTGCGACGTGGAGATGTCAAGGTCTTTCACCACAGGAATACTGAAATGCCGATTCACCGAAATGAAAAACGCTGGAGTACCGAACCATTGATCTGACTCCATTTCAGAGTTCCGGATATCGGGAGTTGAAGTGTCGAAAAACTTCACCACCAAGAGTGCCATTGGTGCTTCCTTCTAGTGGGTGCTAGAGAAAACAGAGAGTTGGTGCTCTCAACAAGTTGCAACTTGCAAAAACAGAGGTTGTAGCCTCACAATGAGTTGGTGCTCATAGGTATGATAATGTAAAGAATGTAAATAATACTTATCATATAAAGAAGAAGAGGTTTTTACCCTTTATGGGTTTCCTCTGGAAATATCTGTCTCTGTGTATCTCATATATGTGACTGATGCTGAATGTCCCATTGCTTATTTACCTGCATTATTGTGATCATCATTGAGTGCCTTGTAAAGAATTAAAAAGAAGCATAATTGTTTAATCACGGTAACAACTGATTCACCCCCCCCTCTCAATTGTCCAACAATTGGTATCAGATCTGGCCCCTTTTATCTCAAGGTAGATCCTAGAGCTTAAACATGTCAATTCATGAAGGAAATTCAACCAATAAGGCCCCTCTATTCAATGGAACAAACTTTGCCTTCTGGAAAGTTAGAATGATAACCTACATAATGGTTTTAGGTACAGATGTTTGGGATGTGGTAGATACTTGTTATGTAAAGCTAGTTGTACTAGCCAATAAGGATGACAAACTAGAATTTAGCTTCAACGCTAAGGCTATGAATGCTATCTTGAGTGGGCTTGCAAAAGCAAAATTCGTAAAAGTTATGCATCTAGGAAATGCCAAAGAAATGTGGGACAAACTCATTAATAGTTATGAAGGTAATGAGAAAGTAAAGGATGCTAAGCTTCAAACCTACAGAATGCAGTTTGAACAACTAAAGATGAAAGAAGATGAAACTGTTGGAAAATTCTTTCCGAGAGTAGAAGAAATGGTAAATGCAATGAAAGCACTTGGTGAAACAATTGAGGAACCTTCTTTAGTTAAGAAAATCTTGAGATCTCTGCCAGATAGGTTCAATCCGAAGGTCGCTGCTATAGAAGAACTAAATGATCTAAAAACCTTGGAGTTTGATCAACTTCTAGGAACATTGACTGCATATGAAATGAGAATAGTTAAATGTAAACCCACCTCCAGAGAAACATCATTTAAGGTAGACAAGAATGAGGATTCTGAGCCCGATGAAATTGAGGCAAAATTTGTGAAGAGACTGAAGAAGGGATCAGGAAAATACAAAGGTAAACTGCCTTTCAAATGTTTTAACTGTGGTAGGATAGGTCATTTTTCAAATAAATGTCCCCACAAAGGAAAGGATCAGACATGTGATGATGAGAAGTACAAACACATAAATTTCTTTAAAGAGAATAACTTTAAGAAGAAAAGTCTTTGCGTAAACAATGATGATGATCCTTCAGATGATGAAGGCAATGATTCATCTATTGAAGATAAACTAAATGACTTCATACTTATGGCCAAAGAGGATTATGATAATAACAACACAGGGAGTGATGTTAATGAAGAAGAAGCTGTGGTTGACATGGAAGGAGAACTGATAAGTGCACTAGAAGAGATTGACAGACTAAGAATCAAGAACAGAAAGCAAAGACAATTGCTGATACAGTTTGAGAAAGACAGTAAAGAACCTGATGAAGACCTTGTCCTACTAAAAGTAGAATTAGAAGAGGCAAAGAAAATTGAAGACATTATGAAATGACAGTTATCAGAAAAGAAGGCAAGATGTGAAGCATTAGAACAAGAAGTAGTGAAAACTAGGAAAGAGATGGAGAAGTTTCAAGCCTTGTATAATCAGAATCTGTCAAGTATCAAAGCCTTAGAAGGATTAGCCACCATTCTGAATCAACAAAGGAATAAAAAGCTAAAAACTGGTTTGGGTTATGAAGAGGGATCAAGTAGTGGCAAGCCAAGAGACGAAGAACCCATCAAGTTTGTCAAATGTACAACCAATGACAACAACAAATCTGCAGAAACAAAGGAAGACAATCAACTGCCCAGGATGAGTAAGGAAAAAGGTGCCATAAATGAATCTGTAGAACAAATAAATAGTGCGCCCCCTGCTGAAAGACGTCATCAGCATGGAAGAAATCGATTTTCTCAAAGAAGACAACCATTTTCCAGGTACAAAGAATTTTTCTATGGCTATTGTTTCTACTGTTCTAACTTTGGTCACAAAGTTGTAAATTGTTCCTTAAGACTTAGACATAAGCAATTAGGATTTAAAAGGAATAATTACTTCCCACAACAAAGAATGATACAACTAGGTAACAATCCCTCACAGACTGCAAATTGCCAAATTAAGTCTAGGGACATGCAACTAAGGAGGCCAAGAAATAATCAACAGTCAATAAGTAGACAACACTGCAACAATAAGTTTCACCTATTGAATAATGAGATTGAATGCTACACCTATCATAACTTTGGGCATAAATCTATTGACTATCGGTTAAGGAACTATGAACTAGATTCGAAATCCCCTGCTGAAAATGTCAAGTTTTGGAAGAAGAAGGAAAGTGACAAGTGTGGATTAGTACTGTCCGCTCAAAGAAAAATGAACCCTTGGTATATAGACAGTGGATGCTCCAAACACATGACGAGAGACAAAGGCAAGTTTCTATCTCTAAGTGAAAACAAATCAAGAAACATAACCTTTGGAAATGATGCTCCAGGGAAAATAAAGGGCAAAGGGATGGTGAGTTTAAGTAATGGAAAAGGAAAAGCCCAAGATGTTCTACTTGTAGATGGGCTAAAACATAATTTTCTCAGTGTAATTCAAATGTGTGATAGAGGATGTGAAGTGGTGTTTATGTCCAAGGACTGCAAGATAAAATCTGTAACCTCAGGACAAGTGGTGGCCAAAGGCATAAGGACATAAAATAATGTATATGTCCTGAAACAAAATAGAGAAGAATGCCATCTAAGCAGACACGATGAAAGATGGTTATGGAATAGGAGACTTGGACATCTAAACTTTGACCACTTAATCAAACTCAAAAAACTCAAGGCAACAAAAGATCTTCCGAGAATATCAAAGCCCTAAGATTCAATGTGTAAACCCTGTCAAGTAGGGAAGCAAAACATGACACAGTTAAAGTCCAAGAGCTTTACTTCAATAGAGAAACCACTCCAACTAGTTCATATGGATTTATGTAGACCATCAAGACAGGAAGGCACAGGGAAAGAAAACTACTTCATGCTGATTATCGATGATTACTCCAGACTTACTTGGGTTGCCTTTCTCAAGGAAAAGGCTGAAGCATTTGAGAAGTTTAAAATATTTAAGGATTTAACTGAGACTCAAACATGAAAGAGGTTAAAGGCAATAAGATCAGACAGGGGAGGAGAATTTATGTCAAGAGACTTCAAGGAATTCTGCAATGAGCATGGGATCAAGAGAGAATACACAATCCCAAGAACTCCACAACAAAATGGAGTTGTTGAGAGGCAAAACAGAACAATGCAGGAAATGGCCAGGTCAATGATGAATGAGAAGAACATTGGCCAAACCTAATGGGTAGAAGCATTACACACAACAGTCCATGTTCTTAACAAAGCCCACCTCAGACCACAAAGTGACAAGACACCTTATGAACTGTGGTTTGGGAGACCTGCTTCAATTAAACACTTCAAAGTCTTTGGGAGTAAATGCTACATAAAGAATAATGATGAGAACCTTGGAAAATATGATGACAGGGCTGATGAAGGTATCTTCTTGGGGTATGCTACAAGCAGTAAAGGATACAAATGCTATAATAAGAGGCTGCATAAAATGGTTGACTGTATTGATGTAAAAGTTGATGAAGGAATCCCAACAAGAGAGATGTACAGTAATGAGTCTTCTACAGAAGACACAGCTAAAGATGAAGATGAACGGGTCCAATAATCATAAAACAAAGACTCCGAATCAGATGAAGACTCAAACACTTAGATAGACTCAAATAAACAGTCAACTTCAAATTCCTCCTCCAGAATCATTCAAAAGAATCATCCTGCAAGTCAGATAATTGGAGAAAAAGACAAAGGTGTACAAACCAGGAGAAAGATAATCAAAACCACCGAACAATCTCATATAGATTTCATATCCATGCTGGAACCCAAGAATTTCGATGAAGCCAACAAAGATGACCGCTGGGTTAAAGCAATGAATGATGAACTTGATCAGATTGAGAAAAACAATACGTGGGAGATGGTTCATAGACCTGAAGGTAAAAACGTCATTGCCTCCAAATGGATCTTTAAGAATAAGTTGAATGAGCAAGGACAAGTTGTCATAAAAAAAGCAAGGTTAGTCTATAAAGGATATGCTCAGATAGAAGGACTATATTTTGATGAAACATTTGTGCCCATAGCAAGATTAGAAGCTACCAGAATGTTTCTTGCCTATTCTTGTCATAAAAGGTTTAAAGTCTATCAAATGGATGTCAAGTCAGCTTTTCTAAATGAAGATTTAAGTGAAGAAGTCTATATGGAACAACCAGAGGGTTTCAAACTGTCTGATAACCCTGGCTTAGTATGCAAGCCGAAGAAAGATTTATATGGGTTAAAAAAATCCCCTCGATCCTGGTATCACAGACTGGATACGTATCTTAAAGACAAAAGGTTCAAGAGAGGAACAACTGACAACAATATGTATATTAAAACAAAGGATAATAATTTGCTCATCGTATTGGTCTATGTGGATGACATCATCTTCAGATGTAATAAGGATCCATTGGTACAATAGTTTGCTTCTGCCATGGAATCTGAGTTTGAAATGTCCATGATAGGAGAACTGTCATTTTTTCTTGGTCTGCAAATTACTCAAAGTTCTGAAGGGATGTTCATTTCTCAAGAAAAATATCTAAGAGAAATGTTGAAAAGGTTTCAAATGGAAGATTCTAAACTTATGGGCACACCTATGGTTACTGGTTGCAAATTAAGAAAGGATGATAACTCACCTGATGTTGATCAGTGTTCATATAGGTCAATGATAGGTAGCTTGTTGTACATCACAACATCTCACCCAGACATAATGCATGCTATAGGAATGGTTGGAAGATACCAGTCTACACCTAAACATAGTCATTTACTAGCTGTCAAAAAGGATATTCAGGTATTTGAAAGAACAATGACTTATGGTCTGTGGTATCCTAGAAATCAGAATTTTCAGTTAACTGCTTATTCAGATGCAGATTGGGCAAACTGTGTTGATGAGAGAAAAAACACCAGTGGAGGAGCGTTCTTCCTGGGTGACTCATTAGTAGCATGGATTAGTAAAAAGCAAGGTTCCATTTCTTTATCAACCACAGAGGCAGAGTACATTGTTGCTGCTACCTGTTGCACTTAGGTATTATGCATGATTCAGACACTGCAGACTTGGAGGTAAAATACGTTGCACCGATCCCAATTCATTGTGATAACACTAGTGCCATCAGTGTGTCTAAGAATCCTGTATTCCACTCCAAGACCAAGCATATTCCCATAAAATACCATTTTCTGAGAGAGCAAGTCACCAATCAGATTGTTTAGTTTCAGTACATTCCAACCACAGAATAAACAATAGACATCTTTACTAAACCCCTAGCTAAGACCCCTTTTGAATATCTTTGACAAAAGCTGGGTGTCATCCCGTTTCACACCTAAGAGAGTCCATCCTGTTAGGGGGAGTCTTGTATTGATTGCATATCTGATACCTCCTAAAATTACTGCAACAACTAAGGGGGAGCCTGTTTTCTTTGACATTGATGTCAAAGGGGGAGAAAAGAATAGGTCCGGGTGCCTTTGTTGCCATCAATGCCAAAGGGGGAGAAAAGAACAGGTCCGGGTGCCTTTGTTTCCATCAATGCCAAAGGGGTAGATTGTTGGCATGTTTTACAGGCAGTGTATGCTTGTCATTTATGGTAAGTACAACAACGATGATGGCTTGAGTATAGGAAGGATGTGCCAGGCGGGCTCCATAAGTCTTTTGGGAAGATGATGCAAAGCAAGGTCAACAAGATCAAAGTATGCAGCAATGGATCTCATCGATATTTCCCGATGGACGTCAGATCCGAGCCAGAGGTCCTACCAGCGTTGGATCTAGGTTAACCTGCATGCTCTTTAACGAGCAAGATGACATGCGAAACCCTGAAAAATCCAAAACAGGCACCTCAACGAAAACTCCATTTCGGAGTTTCGATTACCAGGAGATGGAGAAGTTAAGAGTCGAGACTCTCCAACACAGGAGTCCCGAAGTCGCAAAATGCGAAACCCCGAAATCACGAAACAGGCACACCACTCAAAGTAATGAATACCAAGATTTCGGCTACCAGGAGATGGAGATGTCAGATACTCTCCTCAATAGGAGTCCCGAAGCCGCGAAATGAGAAACCCTGAAATCACGAAACATGCACACCACTCGAAGTAATGAATACTGAGATTTCAACTACTGGGAGATGGAGATGTCATATACTCTCCTCAACAGGAGCCCCGAAGTCACGAAATGCGAAACCTCAAAATCGCGAAACAAGCGCACCACTCGAAGTATTGAATACCAGGATTTTGGCTACCGGGAGATAGAGATGTCAGAAACTCTCCTTAACAGGAGTTCCGAAATCGCGAAATGCGAAATGGCGAAATGATCTGATTCGTTGGTTCAAGGAGATCGTGGACCATTGATCCGACTCCATTTCAAAGTATTGGATACCGAGATTTTGGATACCGGGAGATGGAAATGACAAAGACTCTCATCACAGGAGTCCCGAAATCGCGAAACCCAAAGTCGCGAAATGTCACAGACTCCATACCGGAGTTTTGGATACTGGGAGTAGGAGGAGTCAAGAGTAAAGACTCTTCATCAAAGGAGTCCCGAAATCGTGAAACCTGAAGTCACGAAATGTCACAGACAAGCTCCGTTTCGGTGTTTCGAGCACCGCGACATGGAGATGTCAAGGTCTTTCACCACAGGAATACCGAAATGCCGATTCACTGAAATGAAAAATGTTGGAGTACCAGACCGTTGATCTAACTCCATTTCATTGTTCCGGATACCGGGAGTTGAAGTGTCAAAACACTTCACCACCAAGAGTGCCGAAATGTCGAAATGACGAAACGCAAAATTGCGAAATGGAGTTTCGACTAATGCTGAGGTCACAACCGTTGGTCACATCGATGGAAGATGGGGGAAGGAGTTAGTGAAGACAAGATCCTTTTCAGAGTTTCGGGGGTCAGGAAATGAAGAGTACTAAAATCCTCCACCACGGTGATCCCTAAATGCCGAAGAGAGGAATGCTGAAATGAACGCAAGATTTGGAGAAGTTAATCCAACGGTGCAGATGAAACTGAAGAATATCGGAGGGCTACTGTAGCACTTTTCAGTGTAACTACTAGAAACCACTGATGGTTTCTGCCAGAGTACTCGAAGAGGCTTTTGTGTGATTTCCAGAGGAACTAAAGGGTCACAAAGAATCTGCCAGTAGGAGAAAAGACTGTTCGTGGAGGCTATTGATAGCTGGAAGAGCATTGAAGCCATTAATTGCGACAGTGAGGTTGAGGTCGTCTGCAACAAAAGATGAAGAATCTCAACTGCCCGTGATGTGAAGGAATCTGATCATGACACCTAGTGATGATGGACAAATGGTCTTAAAAAAACAGAGAAGCTGAAGAGTTGTCATGACGAAGAGGCAGAGCACTTGACATGCAGAGGATGCAAAACCATTGCAGACAGAGGATGCACATGGAGTATAAGAATGTGGAGAAAAGAAGAGATGGGAGATGTTCATGTTGGGGAGTGATGCATGTGTGAAGAAGGAGGTGGAGTGCAGTAGCTAAAATGGACAGAAGACAAAAGGTGCATCGAATGGGAATGGAGCAAAGAGCACAAAAGGCAGGAGAACAGAAAGTGCAATGGATGCGTGCAGGAAGACAGTGAGGCAGACAGAGCAGTGAAATCTTGCAGAACAATGATGAGACTGGTAAGTGGTTGTTGAACATTATATCACTGTAATAAGTTTCGGTAACACATATTCATAAATCAGGGTGGTAGGGAGGTGCTAGGGAGGACTGTGTCCTTAGTGGTTCAAGTGGATGCAAGAACATAGGGAGTTGTAGCTTCCTTCTAGTTGGTGCTAGAGAAACCAGGGAGTTGGTGCTTCCTTCTAGTTGGTGCTAGAGAAACCAGGGAGTTGGTGCTTCCTTGTAGTTGGTGCTAGAGAAACCTAGGAGTTGGTGCTTCCTTCTAGTGGGTGCTAGAGAAAACAGAGAGTTGGTGCTCTCAACAAGTTGCAGCTTGCAGAAATAGAGGTTGTAGCCTCACGCTGAGTTGGTGCTCATATGTATGATAATGTAAAGAATGTAAATAATACTTATCATATAAAGAAGAATATGTTTTTACCCTTTATGGGTTTCCTCGGGAAATATCTGTCTCTGTTTATCTCGTATATGTGACTGATGTTGAATGTCCCATTTCTTATTTACCTGCATTATTGTGATCATCATTGAGTGCCTTGTAAAGAATTAAAAATAAGCATAATTGTTTAAGCACGATAACAACTGATTCACCCCCCCCCCCCCNNTTGTCCAACAGTCCCCTTGTTTGGGTGAGTTGACGTTGGTTGATGCAGGGTGTGTGCAACATTTCAGGAACTTGTTTTTCCCATTGAATTTCCATCTCGGTGGAGGGATTTGGCTCCAACATGCTACCCCAGCTCAGTCGAGAACAATCATTGAGTTTAAGCATATAATTAAGTGGAGGAAAAGAAACTTAAAAGGATTCCCCTAGTAACGACGAGCAAATCGGGAAGAGCCCAGCATGAAAATTGGCTAGCAGCACCGCCTGAATTGTAGTCTGTATAAGCATCCTTAGCGGTGGACTGGGCCCAAGTCCCCTGGAAGGGGGCACCTGAGAGGGTGACAACCCCGTGGGGTGGGGACCCTGCCGCACCATGAGGCGTTGTTGACGATTTGGGTTGTTTGGGAATGCATCCCTAATCGGGTGGTGAATTCCGTCCAAGTCTAAATATGAGTGAGAGACCAATAACTAACAAGTACCACGAGGGAAAGATGAAAAGGACTTTGAAAATAGAGTTAAAGAGTGCTTGAAATTGCTGAGAGGGAAGTGGACGGAGGCTGACGATGCGTCTCAGTTGGATGCAGAACAACTCAAGCTGGTCTGCCGCTCGACTCAAGGTGCAAACCAACACAGGCTATTGCATCGACATAAGCACGGGTGGAGTACTGCCTATTGGTTTTCCATTGTGGCGGTCGAGGAGCGGAGAAATCAAGGGATTCCACCAACACTCATTTAAATTTATTTTTAATCACTTGCCAATACTTCTTTTAGTTTGTTGATATTGAGCTCGCACAGGAGGTAGTTTATATCTATGAGGATTTAGGATCATTTTTTCAAGCCTGAATTTGATGTGTAAATATTTATGAAGGTATTGGATCCCTTAATGACTCCTTAGTACTGTTGACAAGTTGAATATGTTTTGAAATCACCAAGAAACCATGCAGGAAACTCAATGTTGCATAGAATAAGAGTTTAATTTTTTTTTATGAGTTTAAAAGTTAGTAATTGAACCTTCATCATTGAAGTAAGAAAAGAAAGGTGTCAATTTTTTTGTATATTTGGATAATTTAGCCAAGAAAAAGAAACTTTCTAGGTCGGGAGGCCAGTGATTCTCCAAACCTAGTGACTAAACCTTCTTGAGCCTTAAGGTATACGATTTACCCCCAAAAAGAAAAATCACTTATTTAGTGAGGTTACTCGTTGTCCAAACCAATCGATTGAGGTTATTGACCCTTGCACTCAAGAAATTTCCTCCTTGGGGTAAATCACTCACTTGTCCTTATGACCTCTCTTGGGCCTTGTGCACTAGTTGGGGTCTTTTATAGGTTGAGGAGCCTCCCTTGGGTCCCCAAACTTTCCTAATCCATTAGGGCGCACTTGTCATGACCAAGGGGTAAGTTAAAGTCAACATGGGTAGTCATAACTGCAACATTGACTAAAACAACCTAACTTGATAGAAAGTTAGATATAGTTCCTACTGATTCACATTGTATACCATCAAAGGTATGTGAATTGGTCAAGGTGGAATGAGAATGGGAGAACCACAGTGTTGCTATATTGACTTAGATATATGAACTTTCTCCATGATATAAGGACTCATTTGGAAAATGAGACATAGTTGAATGTTGCTAAGTCTTAGATAAATAGAACATCGAAGTTGGCATGTTATAAGTCCAATTGAATCTAAATAAGATTGAATGACATCACTAGGCTAGTGAGTGATAGAGACAAAAACCTAATTACTTTAAGTTTACTTATAAATTATCCTTATTTTTGTTGCTAATATAAAGATCTACACATGGTTTTCAACATATGCGGTTCATTGTGATGTCACTGGGATACATAGTGGTCATTTCTTAAAACTAAACCCATGACTTCATCATCAAGAATCATGTGGAGTGTGCATGTGATTAGGGGATCATCGAATTTGGTAAATGGAGCATCGACTAGGGGATCATGTGTTTTTACCATATGATGTTGTAATTTGCATGGTATCTCTAGATGATCTTCACAAGTTTTGAGATGGGTGCATGATCTTCCATCAATTTCACTGCCTTTTTACAAAAATCTAAAACCGAATCGATGAAGGCCTCAATTGAAATGTGAATAGTGGTTGTTTAAGGCATAGGTTCTTCTAACTACCTCGTACACACATCAAAACTACCTACCCTAGTCTCTGTTGTTCCCGAGTTTATACTTTAAGGCTCTAAAGTATACTGTCAAGGAATCCGAAAAGGTAGAGATAATTAATGGGTAAAAAGACTAGTTTAATGGAAAGCGAGATCACAGTTGTGTCCTTAACTGTCTCTGTCTAGCTTCCCATTGTTCCTGGATGCTAATATCCCTTTCAATTGCATCCCATGAACGTTCAAGTTCTACCCATGTATTTGCTATTTGTAAGATGGTATTGAATAAGTTTAATGCAATGCTTGTCTGATTTGATAGACCGGGTTCTATATTAGGCTGTCTGGTAAATAGAATAGTCATGGAAACAAAGAGTTTCCTTTTGTTTTTAAGTAAAAAAAAAAATAATTTTTTTTTCAAGGTTCGCAGATTTCTGGTTTGAATTAATAAGAACAAAACTTCCAAATTATGGATCAATAGTATAACATAAATGAAGGCCTTTTCTAGTATCTGAGTCAAATTTAAAAGAGACAGTGCATGGAATGAAGAAAGAAAAGGAAACATGTAGTTCTATAACAAAATTAGGCATCAATTTAAGAGGAATTTCATTTTATACTTATAGAAGAAAGAAGGACGAAAACTTCAAATAAGTATATAATTTCAGAGTTCTAAAACGTTCATAGGTCTTATATCCGCTGACAGCTGATACAGAGGAAAAACTGCAAACGGTTAGATAATCTGAATGTTTAATCACCACAATAGAAGTTACATCATGAAAGCATTTAATGAAGGTATGAAATAAAAGATGAAATGACAGAGAAACACATAACTCAGGCTTGCCAAGATCTAGAATTTTCAATCTATATTGTATTAATTCTGGCAAAATGAAATTTTCTCTTTACAATCCCCTCCAGAAAAAAGCCATCTCTTAGTCTTGAAAAATTCTATTTATACAAAATTACCAATCTTAAGACGGTTGGTGATTTCCTATTACCTAGTGACTAACTATTTGTTAAAAATAGATCATAAACCATTTGCATGATCTTCTCCATTTCTCTGTTTTCTTGGAAGTAAAGATCTTCCAAATGATACTTTTACTTTGTTGATGACTCTCCTTCTTTTGATCCAATACATTCAATGCATCTCTCCAAGAATTGTGTGAAATTTCTGGGGGGTTCTTGAAGGTCTTTTGCTTCAAGTAGATAAATATTTCTCTATATCTTGGAAAGACAATCTTCAACTCCTTTATCTGCAAACTTTATCGACTGCAATTTCAAGTTGGGCTCAACTAACAACCTGTCTATTAGGGTGACATCCATTTCTCTTAGCCGTGAAATTTCTGTTTGAATTTCACTCAAATTTTCTCTGAAATTTAATTGATGTCTTACGATATTTATCTGTCCCAGGAGTCCTGTACAATTGCCTTTTCCAATGTTCAATGATCCTTTGTCCAAAAGATCAAAAACTTCTTCGCAATCATCTATGATTTCCTTGACTATTCTTTTATTTTCGGTTATGTTGGTTTCCCATAGCTTGAGCATGATGTCGCCTCTGATCTGCTTTGCAATTGAAATTTTCGTAGCTTTGGATGTCTCTTCATTTGCTGAATATATGATTGCCTTTTGAAGAATAACCCTTGCTGCTTTGGCTTCTTTTTCCTCCAGGATAATATTATCAAAGGCATTGTCTGCTTCTTGGAAGTAACTCTGAATAAACTCTACCTTGGAAATCAATTTCTGCTGTTCCACTTCTATTTTTGAATGTACTTCCAGTGACTGGGCCTGGAAAGATTTTTGATCTATGACCTGACTTTCCATCGAATTTAACCTAGCCTGTAACTGTTCTGCATGCTCCTTTTGCTGAGCAACTTGTACCTGACATGCTTGTATCTTCTGATTCATTTAATCCAGGGTTGTTTTGAGTGATTGAATTTCTAGCCTTTCGACAGCCCTGGTTTACTCCAAGATTTTACTCACCTCTTCTCTAATTTTCTCCTTAGCATTCTTTAACTGATCTTGTAATTGAGTTATCATGTTATCACTCTTCTTTATCCTTGTTCTCATGTTTCCCACGATAAAAAAGTTTGCTGTTGCCATGGATCCCATGGAACCTGCTATCTCTATGGAAAAATCCTCCTCTTCTAAATTATGTCTATCTATCAAGACTTTATGCTTTTTAACCCTATTCCCCTCCTTCTTATGCATCTCTTGTTTCAGAACGACTTTCCTTTTTCTGCTGAAAAAATAATCAGAAGGAGGAATATCATATATGGGGATAGAGGTGAGGTCGTTAACAAACAGAGCTCCTGTCTGTTGGAATCCAAAAGCGGATTGTAAGGGGGTTAAGGAAGCTATATGACTTCCTAGCTCGGTAGATCCTTTCCCTCATATTGCCTTAGATGTGACATCAATACTAGGTGACGAAGGGGGGTTAATCTTACTGGACTTGGGTGGTCTCCCAGACATTTTCTCTACTTCGGTCTCTGCCTTTTTTGTCTGTAAGGTCTCTTTGATTGGAGGGGGCCTTTCGATATCCTATGGGATTTTTTCGGGATTACCCTTCTTCTGTGCTTCCTGCTCGAAGCCTGGGGGGACACCTTATTGCTCCTGGGAAAGGATGATTTCTTCTCCTTCCAGTACTTGGGGTAGACCACTCCGTCTATGTTTCTGAAAGGTCCGAAAGCTAGTTTGCAGGTCAGACGATAGTGTTTGTACTCGTTCCAACACCTCTTTATAAGTTTTAGTCCCCTTGAACATGTCATCACAAGGGAACTCCTCATGTTCATAAGATTTCATATTGCAGTGTATTAAGTGTTTTCTCACTAGTTGATAAGGGTCATGCCTTTTGTACTCAATATTTAACAATTCTACTTCTTCAAGCGCTTCCGCTTCCACCTTGGAATGGCCTAAATTTTGTAATGAAAATTTCTCGATGTGCACAAGGAAGATTGGCTAGGACTTATTTTGAGCCGCCTTTATCTCTATTCTGATACCGCCTTTCACTATTTGGTGTGCCACTTCCATACAAACCAGTCTATCCAGGAGGAACTTTGGAAGCACATGAGGGGGAATTGAGCACCCATAAACCTTGATGTAGGAAAAAATTTCTTCAATGAACCAGTTTGCTATTGGCTTGAGATTTTTTGAAACTGTTTCAGAGATGTGAGGAGGGTCATAGCCAAAAAACATTTTATGCATTGGTATTACCATGAAATGGAAAATTTCGTAAAACAATTTTTTTGCGTTTTCTTCCCGCAACTCAGAGTGATATTCGTGAATGGGTTCAAGGCAGGTTGTGTTCCAACTCCAATTCATCATGGGGAATGGAGTCATAAAAAAAATTGCATTCATGATGTATGCTGACATGTAAAAGGCCACCGGTTGATCTTGGGCTCTTGCAGCTCTGTAATCCGAAACCTCTTTGGCTATATTATCAGATAAAATGTTGTCCCAGTTGAAACTATATCCTTCTGATGCTTCTTCTAAAAAGGGCACCCATTCTGCGGGGAAATGACAAGGATTCTTTTTTCCGAAGAGTCTGCACAACATCATGGCTACATAAACCATGTACTCATTCAAAGAGGCTGTGGCATAAATTTCGTGGGTATTGGCCCTAAATTTTGATGGACATCTCCACTAGCCTTTGATTAAATCAGAGTAAGTTTGGTCTGCCTCAGTGCATTCCTTTCTCTGAAATTCAACTATAAATTCGACATTGTAAATGAATTTAGGATTGGGTGAGAGTTTGTACATAACATGGATATGTTTATGTCTGAATGAGCCGATAATGGCCCCTTGTTCATTTGAAATGCTTCTCGTTGGAATATCAACCTTGTCCAAAGCCCAACTAATCATGTCATTGTACGCCATGAGCCGTGGGCGTGTTGCAATTTTGTGAAGTTATGATTTTTCTATGTCCCGAAGGTGATTCTCGGAGTCGTTAAGGGAATTTTTTATCTTGTAATCCATATTGTCATAGATTTGTCTCCATGATTTGATCGAGTCGATAACATGTGGCATGGTGTCAGATATGACATCTCCCTCTGGGCTGGAAAACTCAGCTATATCTTCACTTTTCTTGGATCCCTTCTTTGGTGCCATGTCTTTCGTATTGAAACAAGAACCTGTCATAGAAGAGAGGTGTGTAAGGTCGGTTGGATGCGAATTACTCCTGATAGAAAGAGCGAGAATAAGTTTCAAAATACAGACCTTTAATTTTCTTTTAACTCATTTTATGGTGAAAGTACTGATGCAGCTGCCAAGAATTTAATACCTTTAATGCAGAGAATATTTCTGGGATACGCATTTGTGTCATAGAAATCACCATCTATCCATTATTAATGTGGTTGTATTTCGACAATTCTAAAATCAAAATTCAAAAGATCTCGTTTGACGGAAACCGAAAAAAGAAAGTACCTAAGAAGTTTAATTACCATTAAATGTATTTTTAAAATGAAGTTAGTTCTCTTTAAACATTGGTATTGAGTCGGGAGTTCGAATTTCGGAGTTTCGGGGATCACACTTACATGAGGTATGTCACCACTAAACCCTGAATCCCGAAATCGTGATGAGATTAGTTTTGGGCCTTAAATTTAGTATTGAGTCAGGACTTCGCATTTCGGGGATCGCGCTTACATGAGGTATGTCACCACTAAACTCCAAAGCCCGAAATCGCGATGGGATTAGTTTTAATTAATCAGGATTAAGATTGACTTCCACTTCTTTCGAAAAATCGAGAATTGGGATTTCGTGATTCAAAATGTATTGAAAACATATTGTTCTGAGTAAACCCGAATCCCGAAAGGTTAAAAGATGGTTAATTAACTCCTTTAGGGTTTTAATTTATCGTGATTAAAAGTACTTTACAGAACGTGTGTCTAGACTTTAAAAACACTTGAGCTTTCTATCTTTTATTATAACAAAGAAATGAAATCATTTCGGGACTTCGGTACCGATCTTTTTGGACTGATAACGAGGATTATACCTTATGAAAAGCCGAATCCCGAAAGAGAAAAGTTTTAGTTTTAGAGGTAAAAAGTTTAAAACTTGGTTTCAACATAGGCTCCAATTGGGGACCTCGTCTCCTTGTGAGACGAGGAGAACGGGCGGACTTAGTGCCTTTTATTGGGTAAATGGGGTCAGTTATTCCAGTTTGTGAGACATAGTCGTGCAAACCCTGCTAGGAGGATAAATATTCCAAACTTAACTTCGGAAAACTTTCGAGACTAAAACGTTCGACAATCTCGAAATAGGCTCACATAGATTTCCATTTATAAAACCAATCTCAGACTTGTGCAAGATAATCAAAACAAGATTAGCCATTCTACTAGTTTTTATTTGATCGTATTCGCATCAAGAGACTCTTAGAGTGTAATCTGGAATCCCATAATCTTAGAGTGTAATCTGGCTAAAAGGAGAAAATTACCAGAGCATCTTGCAATTCGTATAAATACAACCCTGTCCAGTATGTAGACATTGCTTCACTGCTAGCAGGCCTGTCTAGTACCCTAGTGAAGTTAACGGATTTTCCACATTGAATTTCCTTTCACCACTTCGTTATTTTTAGCATTTAAATGCTGAGATGAGGGAAATCATATAATGAATTTCCTTTCATCATCTCTTTAGATTAGATGGGGGCAATCGATAATGAATTTCCTTTCACCATCTCTTTATAGACATTTTTGTTATGAAGTGGGGGCAATCGGTAAGTATGTAACATACTTAGGGAAAACATACTGCTTAATTTTTTTTACAGCAAGGGTCTGTCTGTTTTTTTAAATAGCTTTGGATCAATCTCCTTTTGGCCCTCAGACAGTTTAACTTTATGGAGAATCTCGAAGAATTTTATTTATTTTTTATTTTATTTATTTATTTTTTAGTTTTTTAACTTCCCTTGAGCGAAAACGATCATTTTATTTCTACTAGAGTGACTAAAAAGGTTAGGATTAGCTCAGACAGACTTCCGGTTCAACAAAGTTTAGGAGAAATATAGAATTTTACCTGTCCTCACTTTGAAAGTTAGTCTCAATGTTTCCGAAATTAAGATGGGGCCTTTTCCCTCTTTTTTTTTTTTTATACTTAGAGACTAAAGGGAAAAAGTCAGGGTTGGGTGAAGAGTAAGCTTGATAGTGATCGAAGGGAAAAGATGAAAGAATCTCGGACTACTTAGGAGTGTTAACGAGTATAAATCTTTAAATTGAATTTTAATTTTTTATTAAATTTTTTAATTTTTTTGGAAACTTCAAAATTTGCGTCTTGTTCGTTTGTACCTCTTAGGACATTAACTCAGGTTTCCAGGTCAGAGTTCATACCTTAGTAGTTTGCTACATTTACAGCCAGAGGATTGTTTACTTATTACCTTTTTGGTAAGTATTTATCCTGGTTAATCATGCAGATTACCCCTGTAGTGTAGTTGATCTCTTGATTCCATGACGTTGTTCCTGTGAATAAAATGACCTGATAATTGTTAGACACTTTTTGTGAACTGCAAGATTTGAGCTATTTTGTATTTTCATTTTCTGAAATTTAATTTAAAAATTATTATTTTTTATTTTTTATTTACTTACCAAAAGTGACGTAACTATAAGGGAAACGTGAAAACAAACCAGTATGTACAATGGAAATTCAAAAACATATTACTGCATGTAGTGTTTAAGGTATCTCCCATTCACAGGGGCGCTTAGAATGTCTCCATTGAGATTTTCTAATGAAAAGACATTTTCTCCTTTTGAGGCCAAGACTCTATAAGGGCTAGACCAGATCGAATCAAACTTGTCGTGTTTGCATGTGTCTTCTCTTTTGGCTTCCCATTTTAGTACCAGATCTCCAGGGAGGTAATCTCTATCCTTAGCCTTCTGATCAAACAAATCCTTCATCTTATCCTAATATCTCTACAACTTTTCATTTACTTCGGTCCTATTTTCTGCACTTCGACCAACTGGTTTGTTCTCCTGGTAATGTCGTTAGGTTCTTCGTTTGAATCTTGCCAATTTTTCATTATAGGCAGAGCAAGATTGATTGGTAAAATAACATCAGTGCCATAAACCATATGAAAAGGGGACATTCCAATCGCCCTTTTGGTACTTATCTTATTGGCCCATAGAGTCTATTTCAAATGAATATGCCACATCTTCTTGTTGTTAGTCAATAGTTTTTTTTATCATGGTTGTTAGACTTTTGTTAGATGATTCATCTAAACCGTTTCCCTACGGATAATAAGCTGTGGAGTGGCCTAATATGATGTTGAATTTTTGGCAAAATTTTATCATAGCCATTGATTTAAACACTTGTGCATTGTCAGTGACTATCTTTCGGGAACAACTGAATCTGGATAAAATATTTTCCTATAGAAAATTGATTACAACTGCATCAATTGCGTTTCTCATGGGAATAGCTTCCACCCACTTAGTAAAATAGTCTGTTATGGTTAGAATCCACCTGTGCTGAGCACTAGAATGTGGGTGAATCTCTCCGATAAAATCGAGGCCCCACTGCTGAAAAGGGGCTTCGGATTTAACTGAAATTAGAGGTAAAGATGGGAGTTTCTGTTTACTTGTAAACAATTGACATGGAACACAACTTCAGACTTTGGTGTTAACATCTGTGAAAATTTTGGGCTAGTAATATCCAACTCTTAAGATTTTATAAGCCATGGCTCACCAAGCATGGTGTCCTCCACACACTCCCTCTTGAAACTCATCTATAACCTTTTCAGTTTCGGTCTCGACTAAACAACTCAGCAGGAAACCCAGGGGATCCTTCCAATATAATTTTCCGTCTACAATACAATATTTTATAGCATGTAGCTTCAGTGTCATGGCTTTAGATGGGGTTAGTTCACTGGGACATTAAAGAGTCAATAGGTAAGAAACAATATAGCGGTACCAACCTGAAGAAGAAAACCTGTCTTCTATGGCAGCCGTAGATGTAGCGAAGTCGAGTTCATTTATCTCTAGAAAATCTTCATCTTCTTGCAGCTGATTGATTCCAAGTGCCTGCAAGTTGGATTCGGCTAACAGCTTAGCCAAACCTTGACCTTTAATGAGTTTTGTTGGTTTTACTTCATGATCGAACTCCTAAATCTTGGCTAGCCATCTGCCTCTTCTCCCATCACTATCCGACTGAACCAATATGTCTTTGACAGAGCTTGTAGGAACATAGGCTATGATCTTCGAATGTAATACGTACGTTCTGAGGGCCTTGAGAGCCTTTACCATTGCATAAGCTAGTTTTTCTATTATATTATATTTCAACTCCACATCTCTCATACTTTTACTGAAAAAAGTAATGGGTTGTTCAAAGCCTTCTTCATTTTTCTGTAACAATACAACTGCAATAGTGTGTTCGGAAGCGAAGGAAAAAATAAAAAATTCTTTTGTGTAATCAGGACTTGCCAAGACTGGTGCTTCGCTGATAACTTTCTTGATTCATTGAAAGGATGATTTCGCTTCGCTTGTACACTTTTTCTCACTCTTCTTTTTTAACATATCTGTGATCAGTTTCACAATTTCAGCGAAGTTAGGGATGAATCTTCTCAAGAAATTTATTTCTCCTAAGAAAGATTGAATTTCTTTTACATTCCTAGGGATATTTATGGTATATATTGCTTCAATTCTTTTGGGATCGATTTTGATTCCATCTTTAGACATTAGATGACCTAATAGCTAATCTTCTTGCATAGAGAAATGGGATTTTTTGGGATTAAGAGATAAACCAAATTTACGACATTTCTTGAAGGTTTGCTTCAGGTGTACTAAATGTTTTGCATCAAATTTTGAAAAAACAGTCAGATCATCGAGATAGATGACAACAAATTTATCTCTCTCACCCACGAAGGCGATGTCCATGGCTCGCTGGAAGGTTGCACCCGCATTCATCAAGCCGAAAGGCATTTTATTGTACATGAAGGTGCCCCATGGAGTAGTGAAAGCCATTTTTTCTTTATCATCTTGGTGTACTGTGATCTGAATGTAACCTGAAAAACCATCAATCATTGACATCCTGTTAGCTCCAACTACTTTCTCTAAGATGTGGTCCATCTTAGGCAACAAATAATTATCTTTGAGTGATGATCGGTTCAGGTTTCTAAAATCAACACACAGTCTGATTTCACCATTTTTCTTTCTTACTGGGACTAGATTAGCTACCCACTCAGAATATCTTAGTGGGATGATGATTTTGGCGTCTAAGATTTTTTTGATCTCTTTTTCTATTACTGGTAGAAAAATAGGGTTTATCTGTTTGAGTTTCTGTTTAAAAGGCTTGACACCAGGTTTCAAAGGAATTTTATGTTCGATTATAGAAGTATCATAAGTTCTCAATTCGTCGTAAGACCAAGTGAAAACATCTTTACACTTTCTAAGCAACTCAACGTATTTACTTTTGTTTTCTGGGGATAGGTATTTGGATAGTTTCACCAATCTAGGGTTTTCTTTGGTACCTATGTCACAGTCCTCAACCTCTTCAGGTTGAGTTTGTAAGGTGGATCTTAATGGCATATCATCTTGATTAAATAACATTTCCAAGGGAATCAGGCCCTTGGGGATCTTTGTAAGGTCTCTGTCCCTACAGAGCCTTATAAAAATACAAGCTAAAATTAAAGAATGAAGAAATTATATCCTGTACCATTCAATCATCAACGTATAATCATTTATTTTTCAACATAAATTAAACTTATTAACAACATGAAAACAAGCTTATGTAACAACCCCATAACACCACATATTCATGAAAATACATAAATAAACATACCTCTGTTTGATGCTAAATCCCCGATATTTGGTTGTCCTCTCTGCTGCTCTATCCAAACCCTGCCCAAAACCGAATCTTCCTCCCTGCCAGCTAGGAATAGAGCCTGTAAATCTCCCTAGCTCTAGGATTCCGTGAGGATTCCTGGCCCCCGAGCCCAAAACTCCCAACAACCTGGTGCACCCCTGTAACAATCCACCCAAACTCCAAAACGAGAAAAATATCCTCAGCAAAAAATACAGTCCTTGTCCTCAATAATGCTCCTTTCCCAAAATTTCATAATCCTCTCTCGAAGGCCTCTGCCCAGTCATATCCTCCTCATTCACCGCCTCCTCCTTCATTTAATGCCACCTACCTTATCCCTCCATTCAATACCCTATCCCCTATCATACGTAAAGTTTTACAATAATTAAATTAAAGTTATTAAGCCTTTAATTCTTTACCCAAATCATTAAATGTGTTAAGTAATCAATTAATCAACATATATTAAACAATAAATAAATAAATAAATAATTAATATTATTAATAGTTAATCATTACTTAACTAATACACATTAAGACAATTAATTATCTAATTAACTATACTTGATAAACCCTATGCAACTATTTAACTAGGGTTGTTACATACACCCACCCTTCAGGAAACTTCGTCCCGAAGTTAAGGTATTTTATAATACAAGGGAAAAGAAACATGGTTCACACATTCATAAAAAATGACTGTCATTATTAGTAAGTAAGCCAAGAAACTCATTCACACTAGTGCACATGCGCAAGAAATGCATGTGTAGCTAGTACATACAAGTCTCGTTCATGTACTAATATCAATAACTATCATCTCTATAGTAATTTCCATATGCATCCAATCCATTCAACAAGACGATTCATTTTATAAAAGACAATAAATCAATCAAATGTTTGCGAAATCCTGTAATTACAATTATCTAGCTCAACCATGTTATTTAGACAATTTAGTTTAATTACATAATTATGAATATTTGCATATATATGCATTTTCTTTTCAGAAGGAAAACAATAAGTTCCAACATAGGACAAATCTCCATACACTCTCAACTATTTATACTCATCCTTCCTCCCTAGCTTACTTCCATCTTCCATTCCTATCCTTCCTCTGTTGGACTATCTTGGAGCGTCAACTATATTGACCGAACTCCAAATAGAACCTGTAAGCGGAAGTGTCACTATCTTGACCAAGCTTCCCCAACAGGCAACTGACAGTCATCATCACACGTCTAGGGGAGCGTGAGCTAACATTGTCCTCCCATGACTTCAGGTTTTGGAGGATACACGGTGGGAAATGCCTCCACCCCTCCTAACAGTACTAGGGTCCACTCCCTACAATGGAATATACAGTGGCACCGTGTTGCTGGGAGTTTTGTCATCCTCTATTCAGTTTTGGGCAGTCTCACCACTTGAAATCCTGCACCGGTCCACATATCATAGCAATGCATCCAAACCAATATAATTTCACATACAAAGATTCATACCATATTGTTTCTCAGCCAGTGGTCATGACATCCACTTTCATCATCATTATCCCTTGGCTATTTCATAGCCCATAACCTGCAGATTAGTCTGTAACACAAATTCATACATTTCTATGCATTGTCATCATGTAATTGCATACAATCATAATTTCAATTCGGTATCTGCGTACCAACAACTTTAACATCAAGTTTTCAAGTTAGAAATAGATCTCATAATACCCCATAATTCAATTGACAACACCCATTCATAAAATTATCATTTACATAACAGATTGCATCATATCCAACATCGTTCAAATAACATTTAATTATTCATAGGATTCTCATTCACACAATATGTCGCGTCATATCCATCATCATCAATAACATTTAAACATTCATAAAATTTACATTCACATAGTAGATCACATCATATCCATCATCATCAATAACATTTAAACATTCATAAAATTTACATTCTCACAATATATCGCATCATATCCATCACCATCAATAACATTTAAACATTCATAAAGATTCATACGTCTTAAAAAGTTCAAGTGTATCATTTAATAGTTTCACTTGTGAATAAAAAATAAAGGTGTGTAGGCCTCAAGTAATCCTGGTTGTCTAAGTCAAAAGGTGGTGTTACATACACCCAACCTTTGAGAAACATATTCTCGAGGTGGTCAAAAAAGTGAGGGATAGTATTGTCGTAGTGTCTCAGCGTCTTCCCAAGTAGCAGATCCTGGACCATACTTGTCCCATTGGACCTTAACTTGGTCTACCAGACAGTTCCTGAGCTGTTGAACTCTATGGTCCAATATGCATAACGGTTCTACTGTGAGAGTTCCCACGTTTGATACCTGCAATTTCTTCCAATTTAGTTTATGTGATTCATCAACAACATAATGATGTAAGACAGATACATGAAAAACATTATGAGTTTTATGCAAGTGGGGTGGCAGTACGAGATGATAGGCAACGGGTCCAATTTTCTCTTGGATTCTAAATGGTCCTATAAATCGAGGCGACAATTTTGTCCCCTTCCCGAACTGTATGGTACTCTTGTTAGGCCTGATACAAATGAAAACCTGGTCTCCCACTTCATAACTTTGGTCGGTCCTGTGTGCATCTGCATAACTTTTCTGCCTATCCTGTGCTTCCTTTAGTCTCTGCCTAATCTGAATCACCTGTTCCTCCATCTCTTTCAAATTGTTTTGCCTGTTCATACATTAAATATCTAATTGATGCAACTTCATCTTCAATAGTGGATGGCCACTCCTCCTTGTGTCTTGGTAGAGCGCATGGCTTTGTGCTTGGGTGCTTTGATTCACATGTTGGCTTGATGTTGAGTTACTGTGGCATGCAGAAAGGTATCGGCTTCGTGCTAGTGCATGGCTTTGGTGTCTAATGACTTGGTTTCTTGCGTGCTGTTTCTAGACTTTGATCTCCACTCTGATGTGCCTAAATAGAGATTGGTTGTATGCCAATATTTATTTATTTATTATTTATTTATTTTCGTTATTGTGTATATATAATCCTCTATATAACGAAACTAGTATATATACTTTCCTAATCTTTTGTTTATAATAAAATATTGTTGAATATAACTATTGTTTATATACCTTGCATAATTTTTGGTTTAAAATAAAATATTTCTGAAGCTAATTATTGTTAATCCTTCCTTTGTGCAGGTGAGGATTAGTAGGATTAGTAAAGGTGGTTGGAACATGGGAGTCTTCATAGGGTTTATGACCTGTAAATAAAAGGTTTCTAGGCTATAGATTAGGAGCTATTTTTTTGGGAACAATCTGCACAATTATGTGGGTGGTCAAGCCCTAGGTTTTAGCTTTGAAACTGGGCTCTGATACCATGTGTAAGGTCTCTGTCCCTACAGAGCCTTATAAAAATACAAGCTAAAATTAAAGAGTGAAGAAATTATATCCCGTACCATTCAATCATCAACGTATAATCATTTATTTTTCAACATAAATTAAACTTATTAACAACATGAAAATAAACTTACGTAACAACCCCATAACACAACGTATTCATGAAAATACATAAATAAACATACCTCCGTCTGATGCTAAATCCCCGATCTCTAGTTGTCCTCTTTGTTGCTCTGTCCAAACCCTGCCCAAAACCGAATCTTACTCCCTGCCAGCTAGGAACAGAGCCTGTCCGGCTCCCTAACTCCAGGATTCCATGAGGATTCCTAGCCCCAGAGCCCAAAACTCCCAGCAACCTGGTGCACCCCTGTAACAATCCACCCAAACTCTAAAACCATAAAAATATCCTCAACAAAAAATACAGTCCTTGTCCTCAATAATGCTCCTTTCCCAAAATTTCATAATCCTCTCCCGAAGGCCTCTGCCCAGTCATATCCTCCTCATTCACCGCCTCCTCCTTCATTTAATGCCACCCACCTTATCCCTCCATTTACTACCTTATCCCTCCATTCAATACCCTATCCCCTATCATACGTAAAGTTTTATAATAATTAAAATAAAGTTATTAAGCCTTTAATTCTTTACCCAAATCATTAAATGTGTTAAGTAATCAATTAATTAATTAATCAACATATATTAAACAATAAATAAATAATTAATCAATATTATTAATAGTTAATCATTACTTAACTAATACACATTAAGACAGTTAATTATCTAATTAACTATACTTGATAAACCCTATGCAACTATTTAACTAGGGTTGTTACAATCTGGTTATTTTTTAGAACAAGCATTCGATGATTGGCGATTTTATTGTGGAATTCTTGGGGGTCTTCCCCTACCTACATGATCCAAACAAGATCATTTTGGTTTTCTTGGTCAGCATGAGTTTCGACAAACTCGTCTATCAATTATAAAAATTTACACAGTTGTTCATCATCCTCAAAAACTTTCTAGTGTTGTATGTTATTGGGTATGGAAGGTCGCTGTCTCATTTGTATATGGTATTTTAGTTTGAAAGTAGTGGGAGGTGTGAAGGTTGAGGATGCTTTCGCTAACGCATCGGCCTGTTGGTTTTCAGTTCTCGGAATGTAGTGGACTTTGATAGAGGAGAAGAAATTTCCGATCAGATCCCAGACACAATTCCTGTAAGACCTCAACCTAGGATGTTTGGCCTGGTACTGTCGGTTTACCTGTTTTATGATGAGCTCGACATCACCAAAGATTTCGAGGTTTTTTATTTTCATTCTCCTAGCGGATCCCAACCCTAATACCAAGGATTCATACTTGCATACATTATTAGTGTGGTCCACATTCCACTGGAGTCTATAGGAAAAAGGGATTACAAATTGATTATCAGGGGCCACAAGGAGTTCCCCAGCTCCGGCTCTAAGGTAAGATGAAGAACCGTCAAAAAACATCTTCCACACACCAGTGCTATATACATTTTTATTTTATTTTTTTCTGTTTCTGTTTTTTCTTCTGTACTACTTTCATCTATACCTAAAATAATATCATCATTAATGGATAAAATAAAATAACCTAGATCCTGATCAACAATATATACAGGGTGGTTATTCGGGTTGCGCGGATCACTTACCATGAATGCCAACTTGGTCTCTCTGTACAGGTGCGTGAACTGTCCTCCAAAAACTGGGATCATAGCATATGTCATGTCAAGCTGGAGGGATCCCCCAAGATTGGCACCCCAGGATATAGATAACAACATACCATATTTCAGAGGGATATCGGTGACCACTACGTCCATGAGAATGCTTTTCATAGGTATTTGAGCTAGATTTACCACCAAGTCTTTAATCATTCCTATACACTTAAATTTGCTTGAATCGAAAGAATATAAATCTCCATAAGGCCTGGTGATTTCGAGACCCAATTTGTCCATAATGGCTTTAGGCATTACATTATGGGATGCTCCAGAATCGAGCATACAGTTGTGGAGTAGTTGGTCGAACAGGGTTAACGTGATATAGAAGGGGGAAACAGTGTCTTTGGCACCTTCGAAATGCGGACCAAAAATTATGTTCGGTTTGTCATATTCTAAGTTAATGACATCGGCTTGGATTTCATCTTCTGAAAAACTAATCTTCTTGGTGATTTGTTTTCTGTAGACGGGGTTTTTCACCAGCTCGACAAGAGGTATGGGGATCTTGATTTTATTGATTTCATTTTCCAGATTAAAACTCCCCACAATTTTTTCATTCTCTATGGTTTGGGCTTCAGTTCCCTTCTTATCATATTTCCTTTGTGGTGAAGGTTTCGTTTATGTTGCAGGAAATTTTGCTTTCTGTGTTTTGACTGTGGGTGTTTCGGCTACCTTAGTCTTGGTAGGTTGTGTGTCCGTTATATTAGTTTTTTTAGTCTGTTTTTCAACATTTTTTGAAACTATATCATCTGTCTCGCTCCTCGGCAAGATCTTTTTCGTTTGGGCGATTGCAACACTCCCGTTTCTAGGCCTTAGATTGTACTTCTATTGAAGCTCGACCATTATACCATGACAATACCCTAGTAGGTCAAATCTTCAGAAGTACTACCGTTTAGGTCATTTTCCAATCTATTTTCTTTATTTAAGAATTTTTCATAATCTTTTCTCGATAAATAGGGTTGTGGCTCATCATTACCCAGATTGTTTATATCTTCCTCTAATTCCTCGAAATCTTCTAAATCTTCCTCTCCAATGAAGTTTTCACTCTTGAAGGGGGTTGGGATTTTCTGATCCTCATTCTTAATCCGTCTTTGTGGGACTTGAGGATTGGGATTCCTTCTGAAATCCTTTCCGGGAAAATGGTCATTTTTTGTCTGATCTAATTCCATTTTTGAAATCTTATTAGACAACTCTTTAATTATCCTAGCCATGTTGTCCATTTTGTCTCCCAAAGATCTTCCTAACCTTGAAGATCCTCCTTGTTCTCTGTATCTTCTGGTTTCTTTGTTCCCAACCTCTGTTTTGGATTTTAGCTTTCCTGAAGCCATCATGTTTGATTCAATTTCTAGGGCATCGTCTTGCATCTTGGTGAGGTCTACTGATCTCATCTCTCTTAATAGTAGGGAGAAATCAGGGTCGAAAGCTCCAGCGAAAGTTACTTTCATTGCAGGCTGAGAAGGTTTGGCCTCGATGGGAATATTATTATACAATTTATTAAATCTTTGGGTGAACTCGAGAACTGATTCATAATGTTTTTTTCTAAGAGCCATGAATTCAGTCAGATAATAGAGGTGATCTTTTCTTTCTCCCCTTTGTCTGATGAAAGAACTTTCGAGTTCATCGTATGTCCTTAAAGATACCACAACTAAGCCTTGGAACCAGGTTCTAAAATGCCCTTCGAAAGTTTTTACTAAGAGTCTAGAGTAGACATATTCATGTTCGAGTCCTAGGATATCGACAAATTGGTCAAAGAAATTGATGTTTTCTTATGTGGTTAAATTGCCTTCCCCTATAAATTTTGGGAGATATTTCATGTAATTTTCTAGAAGGTTATGTAGGGGAACTAGGAGGACAAGAGGGGCATATCTGGTAGCTACCTTAGCAAAAATTCCAGGGAGTGGTACTTGGCCGCCTACTACTCCTCCTGTGGCACCACCTACAACACCGCCTCCATCCCCCGCACCTTTGTGTGCAACCATTGATAGATTTGAGATTGAAACTTGGGTTGTACTTGAATGTGACAGAAAGGTTGCGGGGAACTAATCATCAAGGCATATGAAACTGGAGAAAGAAGGCCCAAGATGAAAGGAACTTTTTTCTTCAGGCTTGTAAGACGAATATATCGGAGAATTGACCGGGGTTAAATCAGAATACACAGGACATTCGTCGGAGCGTTCGGTAGTAGGAGTGTGGACTTCAGGAAAAGAGCATGTATCGAATTAAAGGGGGAGGGAGACATATCTCTCAAGTATTCCTCTGACGTTCGACCATGTAGAATTAGTTTGACAGATAATATGTGTTGGTGAAACGATTTGTCTAAGAAATCTTCTTGATTTTAAAATCTTTTCTGGATCAAATACTGGCGAGGTCTACTTGTCGTCCGGGTTCTTTCTTGTGTTATTTCGGCTAAAATCCAGTTTACTTATCGTGGAGTCACCAAGTGAAGGATAAAAGTATCCTTAGAAGGTTTTTCGATCTTTGTTCACTATCAAAGAAAGAAAAAGTCAACGTCGTTCTTCCCAAGGAAAATAATAGTTTCTTCGCTCCTCGACAATGGCACCAAAAAGATGTTGTTCCTGAGTTTATACTTTAAGGCTCTAAAGTATACCATCAAGGCATCCGAAAAGGTAGAGATAATTAATGGGTAAAAAAACTAGTTTAATGGAAAGCGAGATCATAGTTGGTTCCTTAACTATCTCTGTCTAGCTTCCCATTGTTCTTGGATGCTAATATCCCTTTCAATTGCAGCCCATGAACATTCAAGTTATACCCATGTATTTTCTGTTTGTAATATGGTATTGAATAGGTTTAACGCAATGCTCATTTGATCTGATAGACCAGGTTCTATATTAGGCTGTCTGGTAACTAGAACAGTCATGGAAACAAAGAGTTTTCTTTTGTTTTTAAGTCAAATTTTTTTTTTTCAAGGGTCACAGATTTCTAGTTTGAATTAATAAGAACAAAAATTCCAAATTATGGATCAATAGTATAACATAAATGAATACCTTTTCTAGTATTTGAGTCAAATTTAAAAGAGATAGTGCATGGAATTAAGAAAGAAAAGGAAACATGTAATTGTATAACAAAATGAGGCATCAATTTAAGAGGAATCTCATTTTATACTTATAGAAGAAAGAAGGACGAAAACTTCAAAGAAGTATATAATTTCAGAGTTCTAAAACGTTCATAGGTCTTATATCCGCTGACAACTGATACATAGGAAAAACTGCAAACGGTTAGATAATCTGAATGTTTAATCACCACAATAGAAGTTACATCATGAAAACATTTAACGAAGGTATGAAATAAAAGATAAAATGACAGAAAAACACATAACTCAGGCTTGATAAGATCTGGAGTTTTCAATCTATATTGTATTAATTTTGGAAAAATGGAATTTTCTCTTTACAATCCCCTCTAGAAAAAATCCATCTCTTAGTCTTGAAAAATTCTATTTATACTAAATTACCAATCTTAAGACGGTTGGTAATTTCCTAATTCATGTGACTAACTATTTGTTAAAAATAGATCAGAAACCGTTTGCATGATCTTCTCCATTTCTCTGTTTTCTTGGAAGTAAATATCTTCCAAATGATACTATTACTTTGTTGATGACTCTCCTTCTTTTGTTCCAATACATTCAATGCATCTCTCCGGGAACTGTGTGAAATTTCTGGGGGGTTCTGGAAGGTCTTTTGCTTCAAGTAGATAAATCTTTCTTTGTATCTTGGAAAGACGGTCTTCAACTCCTTTATATGCAAACTTTATCGACTGCAATTTCAAGTTGGGCTCAACTAACAACCTGTTTATCATGGTGACATCCATTTCTCTTAGCCGTGAAATTTCTGTTTGAATTTCACTCAAATTTTCTCTGAAATTTAATTGATGTCTTACGATATTTATCTGTCCCAGGAGTCCTGTACAATTGCCTTTTCCAATGTTCAACGATCCTTTGTCCAAAAGATCAAAAAATTCTTCGCAATCATCTCTGATTTCCTTGACTATTCTTTTATTTTCGGTTATGTTGGTTTCCCATAGCTTGAGCATGATGTCGCCTCTGATCTGCTCTGCGGCTGACATTTTCGTAGCTTTGGATGTCTCTTCATTTGTCGAATATATGATTTACTTTTGAAGAGTAACCCTTTCTTCTTTGGCTTCTTTTTCCTTCAGGATAATATTATTGAAGGCATTGTTTGCTTCTTGGAAGTAACTCTGAATAATCTCTACCTTGGAAATCAATTTCCGCTGTTCCACTTCTATTTTTGAATGTACTTCTAGTGACTAGGCCTGGAAAGCTTTTTGATCTATGACCTGACCTTCCATCGAAGTTAACCTAGCCTGTAACTGTTCTGCATGATCCTTTTGCTGAGCAACTTGTACCTGACTTGCTTGTATCTTCTGATTCATTTCATCCAGGCTTGTTTTGAGTGATTGAATTTCTAGCCTTTCGACAACCCTAGTTTGCTCCAAGCTTTTACTCACCTCTTCTCTGATTTTCTCCTTAGCATTCTTTAACTGATCTTGCAATTGAGATATCATGTTATCACTCTTTTTTACCCTTGTTCTCATGTTTCCCACGGTAAAAATGTTTGTTGTTTCCATGGCTCCCATGGAACCTGCTATCTCTGTGGTGAAATCCTCCCCCTCTAAATTCTATCCATCTATCAGGACTTTATGATTTTTAGCCCTATTCCCCTCCTTCTAATGCATCTCTTGTTTTAGAACGACTTTCCTTTTTCCGCTGAAAAAATAATCAGAAGGAGGAATATCATCTATGGGGATAGAGGTGAGGTCGTCAAAAAATAGAGCTCCTGTCTGTGGGAATCCAAAAGAGGACTGTAAGGGGGTTAAGGAAGCTATAGGACTTCCTAGCTCTGTAAATCCTTTCCCTCCTATTGCCTTAGGCATGACATCAATAGCAGGTGACGAAGGGGGGTTAATCTTACTGGACTTGGGTGGTCTCCCAGACCTTTTCTCTACTTTGGTCTCTGCCTTTTTTGTTTGTAAGGTCTCTTTGATTGGAGGGGGCCTTTCGGTATCGTGTGGGATTTTTTCAGGATTACCCTTCTTCTGTGCTTCCTGTTCGAAGCCTGGGGGGATACTTTCTTGCTCCTGGGAGAGGATGATTTCTTCTCCTTGTATTACTTGGGGTAGACCACTCCGTCTATGTTTCTGAAAGGTCTGAAAGCTAGTTTGCAGGTCAGATGACAATGTCTATACTCGTTCCAACACCTCTTTATAAGTTTTAGTCCCCTTGAACATGTCATCCCAAGGGGACTCCTCATGTTCATAAGCTTTCATATTGCAGTGTATCAAGTGTTTGTTCACTAGTTGATAAGGGTCATGCCTTTTGTACTCAATATTTAACAATTTTACTTCTTCAAGCGCTTTCGCTTCCACCTTGGAATGGCCTAAATTTTGTAATGAAAATTTCCCGATGTGCACAGGGAAGATTGGCTAGGACTTCTTTTGAGCTGCCTTTATCTCTATTCCGATACCGCCTTTCACTATTTGTTGTTCCAATTCCCTACACACCAGTCTATCCGGGAGGAACTTTGGAAACGCATGAGGGGGAATTGAGCACCCATAAACCCGGATGTAGGAGAAACTTTATTTAATGAACCTGTCTGTTATTGGCTTGAGATTTTTTGAAACTGTTTCAGATATGCGAGGAGGGTCACAACCGAATTTTTTTTTATGCATTGGTATTACCACGAAATGGCAAGTTTCGTAAATTGATTTTTTTGCATTTTCTTCCCACAACTCAGAGTGATATCCAATTCATCAGGGGGAATGGAGTCATAAAACAAATTGCGTCCATGATGTATGATGACATGTAAAAGGCGACTGGTTGAACTTGAGCTCTTGCAAATCTGTAATATGAAACCTCTTTGGATATATTATCAGATAAAATCTTGTCCTAGTTGAAGCTATATCCTTCTGACGCTTCTTCTTAAAAGGGAACCCATTCTGCGGAGAAATGACAGGGATTCTTTTTGCCAAAGAGTCTGCACAACATCATGGCTACATAAACCATGTACTCATTCAAAGAGTCTATGGAATAATTTCCGTGGGTATCAGCCCTAAAGTTTGATGGACATTTCCACCAACTTTTGATTAAATCAGAGTAAGTTTGGTCTGCCTCAGTGCATTACTTTCTCTGAAATTCAACTATAAATTTGGCATTGTAAATGAATTTAAGATTGGGTGAGAGTTTGTACATAAACCTGATATGTTCAGGTCTGAATGAGCCGATAATGGCCCCTTGTTCATTTGAAATGCTTCTCATTTGAATATCAACCTTGTCCAAAGCCCAATTGATCATGTTGTTGTATGCCATGAGCCGTGGGCGTGTTGCGATTTTGTGAAGTTTTGATTCTGCTATTTACCGAAGGTGATTCTTAGAATCGTTAGGGGAATTTTTTTTATCTTGTAATCCAGATTTTCATAGATTTGTTTCCATGATTTGATCTAGTTGATAGCATGTGGCGTGGTGTCGGATATGACATCTCCCTCTTAGCTGGAAAACTCATCTATATCTTCACTTTTCTTGGATCCCTTCTTTGGTGCCATGTCTTTCGTATTGAAATAAGAACCTTTCATGGAAGAGAGGTGTGTAAGCTCGGATGGATGTGAATTACTCCTGATAGAAAGAGCGAGAATAAGTTTCAAAAGACAGACCTTTAATTTTCTTTTAACTCATTTTATGGTGAAAGTATTGACGCAACTGCCAAGAATTTAATACCTTTAATGCAGAGAATATTTTTGAGATATGCATTTGTGTCACAAAAATCACCATCTATCCGTTATTAATGTGGCCATATTTCGGCAATTCTAAAATCAAAATTCAAAAGATCTCGTTTGACCGAAACCAAAAAAAGAAAGTACCTAAGAAGTTTAATTACCATAAAATGTATTTTTAAAACAAATTTAGTTCTCTTTAAACATTGGTATTGAGTTGGGACTTCACATTTCAGAGTTTCAGGGATCGCACTTACATGAGGTATGTCACCACTAAACCCCAAATCCCAAAATCGCGATGAGATTAGTTTTAGGCCTTAACTTTGGTATTGACTCAGGACTTCACGTTTTGGGGTTTCGGGGATCGTGCTTACATGAGCTATGTCACCCCTAAACCCCGAATCCTGAAATCGTGATGGGATTAATTTTAATTAATCAGGATTAAGACTGACTTCCACTTCTTTCGAGAAATCGAGAATCGGGATTTCATGATTCAAAATGTATTGAAAACGTATTGTTCTGAGTAAACCCGAATCCTGAAAGGTTAAAAGATGGTTAATTAACTCCTTTAGGGTTTTAATTTATTGTGATTAAAAGTACTTTACAGAACGTGCATCTAGACTTTAAAAACACTTGAGATTTCTATCTTTTATTATAACAAAGAAATGAAATCATTTCAGGACTTTGGTACCTGTCTTTTTGGACCTATAGCGAGGATTATACCTTATGAAAAGCCGAATCCCAAAAGAGAAAAGTTTTAGTTTTAGAGGTAAAAAGTTTAAAACTTGGTTTCAACAGTCTTGATGCCCAAAAGTGCAACATCCATATTTTCAACTATTAGCTTATTTTTTAACATTAGTAATGTCATAGTAAGGTATTTCAATTTTTGTTTCCAATGTCCTTCAAGTGGATTATCATAATATTTTAACTTCTTCTCCTAGAATGAACTTAGATTTTCAAGATAATATGAGAGCCAAGGTTTACCAAACCCTCTCTTCCTTGAAGTTTTAATGTAGTTTCAAAAATATTGGTTGGATACTAATAACTTTATCATGGAGGTATTAGGTTAGCATCCCTTCAGTTCTGTTAGGAACAATGGTTAATTTTGCTTCATATAAAAAGACACAATCATCATATATAAACACAATGAATCAATAAGGCTAAAATGTTCACCTGTAATGACTTCAAATGCTAATTTTTATAGGGTACTCACCATTCTTGGTGCCCTCGCCTGTGCTCTCAACTACTATCTCCTCGTAGACTATCTCTCTCCCTCATAGACTATATCCTCCCTGGATCCTCGCAGACTATCCACTCGTAGACTATCTCCTCATTGTTCTCCTCACATACTATCCCCTCGCAGACTATCTCCTGCGACTTTCTCCTCACAGACTATCTCCCCTTGGTCGCGTGCTCCACTATCTCTGCATAGACTATCTCCTCCTTGGATCCTCGTAGACTATATCCTCATTGTTCTCCTCGCAGACTATCCCCTTTCTCCTCACAGACTCGTGTGTTCCCCTTGGTCGCCTGCACACTCTTTCCTTTGGAAAACAACTCATAGAAATTAAAACCTAATAGATAACTCAATGCAAGTCCAAGTAAAAGTTCAACCTCAAATAGAGAGGTAAATGTTTTAATATTACCACACACCATACTAATATTCAAGGTATGCAAGTCAATAAAATCGATGCACTTTACTATATAAACCAAGGTTATGTGCTTTAAGGCTTGTGCACTCAAGTTTCAATTCTTGTATTATAATGTTGTAGTATTGCATGGTTTAACATTGTTTAGTACACAAGAATATATCTCCAATGGTTACCTTTGTTAAGCCTTAATATTGTCTCATTACCCCTTAATTGGGGCATATTACATTAGTAATTTAATTTTATTTATGTCGGCTTTATTCCATTAGTTGTAATTATACCTCCTAGTCTCCTATATATACTAAGGAGACATTTTCATTTGGAATAATCTTGTACTTGAACATTTATGTGGGGTAAAAGGAGGTTTCCCCCTCGAAGAGGCTTATTATATGAAATTGTATCTTTTTCAAGGCGTTGAGTACTTATTCTGAGTTTTTTCTATGCTATATTGATATTTGGTTCTTAACATATGGTATCAGAGCTCAAGGTCTTGGGGTTTTGTTGCTACATCTGAGACACCTTGGAATTTTCGCTATAAATTTTTTCTACAATGTTTCAGACAGAACTTCTTGGAGGATATTTAGTAGATGGATCAAGGTACATTGGGTTCAAATTTTAGCTCCCGAGGCCTTATACTTTTAGAGATACAACCTGTGAAAGATAGGGTTCTGGAATCATCCTGAACTGAGTCATTGCGGAATTTTCGCTATAAATTTTTTTCTGTAATGTTTCAGACCCTGAAATACAAAAGATATTCACAAAAATTAGTAAGGTATATGTGGTAAAAATTTCATATTCTGGGTCATATTACATTTGTAGATACACCTTGTGGAAGATAGGGTATCTGACTAGTCCTATTGACTAGTCTCAAGAAGGTGTTCCAGGTAAAACAATCATAACTTCTTCCTAGAGTATCCAAATTGAGTGAGACTAGTTTCATTGGATAATGGACAATCTACAGTATTTATGGTACAAGTTTCAGAACTTTATATCAATTATTTTGTGTGGGGCACACTATACAAATGAGATCTCCTGGAAATTCAAAAAATCAGCAAGTTGTGGGGAAATTACCGTAAATTCCACTTGGCACATCCAATTTTGATCAAACCTATGGAATTGCAGAGAAGCAATATCGGAGAGCTACATAAAATAAATTTTCATACCCAGAAGGGCTGAAGCTTGGGAGATACAATAGAATAAGATTGTCTAGCAGAACCACCTCAAAAGGCCAACATGCCACCCAAAAAGGAAACTTCTACACCAAATAAGCCTCCAGACAATCCTACTTGGACTCTTGATGAAGGTGAAGAAATGCGTAGGGACATACATGATTTACAAAAGAAGATAGTAACAAAATATGAACTATAAGAGATGGAAGCTAAGTTGGAGGCAAAGATGGATGGTTTAAAAGAGGAGATCATGGAAGTATTGAAAAAATTCGTAACAAAGAAGACACCTAAAAGTGAAAATGCATCCCATGAAATTCATGATGAGGACGCAAGGAGTGTGAATCAAGAATGGAGAAACTCCAAATTTGGGTTGAAGACCAACCATGTTCCTAAGATTGATATGAGGAAGTTTGATGGCAAGGACCCAATCACATGGATACTTCAGATGGAACAATTCTTTGATCTACATAATGTGCCACATACACAAAAGGTACGAATTGCTTCTTTATATTTAGAACCCGATCAATTTGTATGGTATCGATGGCTTTGTTCTCGCAAATCACTTGTCACTTGGACAATTTTCATGGAAGAAATGATAGCACACTATGAGGATACAAGGAGCAATACCTTCTTTAGCCAATTGATAAATCTCAAGCAAAAGGG